>JAXCHB010000163.1:600000-957500 GCA_036926305.1 Uropetala carovei | reverse complement strand
GAAAACAATTGAGTTTTTTTGAAAGCTTCGACCGTGTAACATGTAATCATTGCAAAAATAAGATACTGCATAATTTCATCGATCGAATTCAGCAAAAATGAAGAAAATCGGTCCATATTTACCTATTTTGATGAATGAAGAAAAAAACCTTGCACACTGAAAAATCGAATATCCCGTGTAAACTTATGGGAAAATATAATGGTCTTCTGGAGTCGAACCTAGGACTTTTCTGGGATGTTTGACTTTTATAGGCACCACCTCATGGGGGTTTAACGGTTTTGAAAGTTTCAGCTCTTAATTCCATCGTGAAATGTCCTTAAGTACCGTGTCAGACAGACGGACACTTGGAAATATATAAATATATGTACATGTTCATACAGGCAGTTCCCCACTTACGATGTTTCGACTTGCGATAAACCCGGACTTACGACATTAATACATTGATAATACCTCTAAATCGAAATCCGATATCGTACTTGCAGACACTATATTCGACATCCGATGCGCTATTCGAGTCTACTTTCTTGCGCGTATTTTCGGCCGATATTCAGTTGGACGATACGACTCGTCAGCATTCTAGATGTATTAATTTACTGATTGTTTTCAATCTTAAGAATATTTATTATCTACTATAATATATTTTGAAGGGTGTGTTTGCTGGTTTGTGTGTTTGTTCGTGGAACTCCTCCTAAACGATAAAGGCTAAAATTACCAAATTTGGTACGATTCTTCCTTACATCCTAACTTAGTGAATGGTCAAGGTTTGGTCAACCGGGATTAATCAGTGCTGCCAATATAGGGGATTAACATTTTTCCTTAAGATAACACGTGTGAATCCATTTCTTGACTTGCAAGGTATTCTTCCTACAAGCATTAACATACGTAAATATGGACCGATTTTTTTCGTGTTTGCTTTATTCGACGAATAAAACTCTATACTATCTTATTTCTGCAAAGTTTACATGTTACACGGTCGAAGTTTTCAGAAATACCCTATTTGTTTCGAAATTTTGTGGATTTTTCGTACCCCTCCCAGGCGTTGCCAAGGCGACCGTCATTGTTACTTCCACTTCAATGAAGCTTATAAATAGACGAAAGTTTATCGTTATTCGATTCGCACTTTTGTTTAAGCAACGAAACGATCGATGTTTATGGATAGCAACGTAAATAGATGCTGAATATTATTCAGGAAGCGCTTATAACGATTGATGAAAGTAATTGAATCTTCTTTCGTCTATTGAATACTGGAATATTACATTTTTTGTAAGTAAAATCGTTATATTCTACATTATGATGTTTATTAACGTAAATAAGCTCACGTATCTGGTGAACATTTACCAGTCAGTGTTCAATCATGGTCAACAGTACGTTTTTCAGGGGCTTCTTGCTTACAAGACATAAAAGTAAATATTTCAGCGAGGCATAATTACACAAGAAATGAAGCTGGAATTGGCGAAAGTGATATGATAGGAAATACAATTATCATTATATTTGAATGCAATAGGCTCGGAAACGGATTGTTACAAGCAAATATGTTTAATTGTTAAGAAAAGCTAATTTTAAGTTAAAACGTATCTACTATATATTTTAAAGAGTTTGTATGTTGTGCTGAAGTAGCTTCACTAAATCCGTTGAAATTCAACTGGAAATTCTGCTAGTACGATATATAACATTAAATTGGATCTTAACTATTAATTTATATCCTAAATACGGCATGGTACATATTTTTTCCCAGGGTCCTGGAACGTATCTCAATTTATAACATGTAAGTCTACGGGAAATTGATATTCGACTTACGACAATTCGACTAAGATGCGATTTTAAGGAACGCAAGTCGAGAACGGCCTGCGATACTGCTTCGTGAAGTTTTAACGACGACAGAGATGAAAACGATAGCGCCAGTGTTGTCAGATTTTGGTAGGCACACATTGATCGGTTTCGGTTACAATTATTCTAAATGAATAATTGAGCAATCCAGCAATTAGAATGTCATTTGTTCGGACTGGGGATAAATATGGATAACTGAAGTAGACGTCATGTTATACAGAGACGCGAGCGAGGACAATCATTCGGCAGCGCAACCTAATGGCCACTACTGGGGTGGGGGTAGAGGGGGGGGGGGGGAGGGGAGGGGGGGGGGAGAGGAACGTCACCAAATGTCATTCGAGGGTCAACGGCTCGCAAGCGGCCATCGAGAGAGGAGAAGGGGACATTAAGGCCATCGTAACCCTTCACCTTATCCATGATAAACTGATTTATTGCCACGTCCATTGGCACGTTCTATTCGGCCATCTTTCTTCGGCTACGCGTTCGGAAGAAGCGATTTTGTGGATTGTCCACTCGGAGACCTGTATTTGGTCGCGTTATACGTGAAGAGGAAAATGAAAGCACGTCTGGTCATTAAGAGACACTACGCGGCGAAAGGTTTAAATCTTTTATAAGACGAAAGAATCGTAACTTGTGAGATTTCAAGTAATTTTTCTTACTCTATAGTCGCAAATACGAAAAATTTTAACAAAGAATGTCAACAAAACATTTATGTCGGAAAATCATTTTCTCGATAACCGTTTAGAAATTATATTTGAAATTGAGAAAATAATCATCCAACCTATTCCTGTGATTTATTGGATGCAAATATCCACGCGAGCACGTGATCCACCTCCATATCTTAATGTTATGTAATAAACTTTTCCTACTTCCATTCCCATTAGGCACTATACTAAAATCAAGAGAATTTGATTGCTTTGACCTCTAGTTGTGCGGGATGGTCTATACGCAAGGGTCATAGGATTTATTCCATCCGCTTTTCAAATATGCATTTTCGTGAGAAATACCAATGTTACAACTCAAAAATATACAGTGCAGCTCTGATAAAATTCAGAAAAACCGTACATAAAAGCAATTAGTGTACTGAATTTCGATGGCGACGATTAATGGAATGGCATCAAGTTTAGCAGTTGCCGGAGTTGGCGCGCTTTTTCGAGACTTATGACAATATGTTAAGCACCGGTGTTGCAAAGAAAAAAGTATTGTAAGAAACGATCCCAAAGGTGTTCCACAGTCATTCTTAAAGGGTCAGTGTTCGATATAAAATTAAATATGTACGAAAAATTAAACTACGAGGAAAATTACGATTTCACAAGACACTTCGTCAGACCCTCAGATTACGTCATGGGGGTTATGAGATTAATTAGCCCAGACACTCAATTTTTTTTAGATATCTTCCTTAAATTTTTTCCGATTTTTGTCCTCCCATGCATTTGTTGTGTAATGTATTTTAAATATAATTATGAAGAAAAATTCAAACCATATCCAAAAGATTCGGAGGAATATCGAAGAATGTTTTACAGATTTACCCCTCTCGGCATTATTCGGAACAATATTGTTATTCCTCATAAAAATGCACTAATAAAAACTTTAATTATGTTAATGTATCTTATCTTGCTATTTATAATCTTTATTCGAAAATGAACTGCAGAAAATAAAAATATTTCCACATAATTTTTTCTTTCAATTAACAATATTTGATATTTTGCTGTTTTAATAAAAAAGCTTTTGTATTACAGTAAGGCAAAATGACTCAAAAAGACTAATGAAGCAAATTAATGACCAATTTTTACGAAAATATTTTTTTACAATAGAAATTTCACGGGGTATTTCAGTTACCCCATTCGGTAGGACTGAGGCGCAAAATACCCTGGTAGTCTGAAAGGGTTAAACCAGAATGATAAAATGGATTCATAAGGCTTTTAATGGACTTTTTATGGCGACATTTCCACGACAGAGTACTTTATTCCGATAATATGGTTATACTTGTATGTGCAAAGACTAAGCTAGCAGCGAAGCATTAAGTATATATTACTAATACTTCGCAGCGACAGCACTAAAATGGAATTAGGTCGAGGAAAAACAGACGTAAATAAATGTTAGACGAATGCTTCCATTCTAAAGACCGGCACTAATATAAAGTAAACAAAAATAATCAATCACTCAGCTGCGATGATTCGACAGCGACAGAAAAAAATACGACTTTCCTCTTTCCTTTCGATTACTTTTTCATTCCGAGTTCCAAATGCGTCAATTTCGCCACAAAACTCAATAATAATAGCGGTGAAATACCGTAACACCTCACACGTAGAAGTAGATTAAATAAGGATAGATAGGAAATCACGACAACTCACGGGTCCCTAATCACATATCACCAAATCGTCCGATCAAGAATAACGTGAGAAAAAAGCCGAGACACGATCCCTCCTGTTACCATGGTGATGCGGCTCAACATCTCCCTGGAAGCGCTTTAGGGCCAACCGTTCGATTCAAGCAGGGAGGGTGGACAACCCTTGTGCATGGTGGGACGTGTTGGCGGCAGTAAATCTTTTGGTGGGTGGCACTGGAAATTGAGAATGCTTTGGCGGACTGGATTAACGCTAAATAAGAAGTGACGTAGAGATTCTAAGGTGACATTTGAGTGAAAGCCAATTTGAAGTTAGGGTTAACATTTCAATATTAAAAATCATCATGGAAATCATCCTTAGAAATACTCAAAAAGAATACATAAAAAGAACTTATTTGAATTGAGAAATATTTACTAAGCGGCCCCAAATCAACGCTAAATACTGCAAAGTATTTTTTCCAGATAAAAAATAATAATTGGTAGGCAAATCAAAAGAAAATGAAAAAAGTTTTGAAAACTAGGAAACGCCATCGACCGCCATCGGATAACAAGTTATTTCGACGTTAGCCCTTTTAATATGACAAAATAGAGAATTATTATCTTCAATGGAAATTAAAACTATGGAGAGGAAGCGATAAGGTTAATCGCCGTTGGTGGGACATATAGAGAAGAAAAGGCTTAGTATCTGCGCGCATCCAAGCGAAGATATTTACAGGAGAGAGATTCTCGGTCGTGATACAACTGCTTATTAAGCGATAAGGTGAGCGATGAGGCGAGGCATCTCCCAACCCACCCGAGGTGCTAAATGAGAAAAAGGTAGGCCAGTGGTCAGGCATAGAAAAACACGCTGCATAGATCAAGAGGAGAGATGGGCACGAACAGGGTCCCGGAGGGAAAGAAGGGTCACCGCTGAAGGTCGTAAGGTCAAGAAGGGGAGCAGATTGGGGAGGAAGAGTGGGAGGAAGGACAGTCGCGAGTTTTCGACTGAGGTCATGTGATCGACTTAAAGACGAGCGGAGTGCGCCCAAGGAACTCGAATTCATTTACTT
The DNA here is from genome assembly GCA_036926305.1 of Uropetala carovei. NCBI lineage: Eukaryota > Metazoa > Arthropoda > Insecta > Odonata > Petaluridae > Uropetala > Uropetala carovei. The sequence goes on along the minus strand of JAXCHB010000163.1, from coordinate 952,277 downwards.
GGTATTTTCATATCATAATATATAAAATTAAGTAAAAAAACATTTTTAGTGTGTACACACTTTTACTTAAAATTGCACTCAAAGGTAAAAAATAATTTTTTCTGGACAAAAAATATTATTAAAAAAATTGTTTCTTAAAATGTGTGGCATTAATATATGTTAAAAGAGGGTAAGCTACGGATCCTTGCTGCATTGCACCCATGCAATCCACCAATAAGGTGACTTGCAGGGTATTATGTAGATGTATGTGGTTAACAATAAGAACTACAGTATTTACTCGTGTAATACCCGCACTTTTCCCCCCGAAAGTTCCCATAATAAAACGGGGGTGCGGACGTTACTTGAGACATTCATCTTTTGAGGGTAGATCACTCACAAAAAGCCTACTCAATCCTTCGCGTCTGACGTGTGAGGTATGGAGTCGGGGTTTTTCGGTAATATACAGTGCATTTTATTTCTACAATTTTTAACCTAGGTATTTCAAAACATCTGATGTGGCCAACACATGACTTTCTCCATATTTGGGGCATAGATATTTAAATTATTATGAATAGAATTATGAGGCAAAATTATCATTTAGTATCGTAAAAGAATGCAGTCGTCCTTATTGCCGTAAATTACGTATATTTTGAATATGCTCTATACTGGTATTAAGAAAAACCAAAATATCTCCGAAATGGATGGTTCTACGAAAATTTGTTTCAAACAAAACTTGGAAGAAATATTATTCTCTACAACCTTCGTATAGAATTGTAAGTATATAAAATAATGATGTTTTAACGGAGGAATATCGCAAAAACCGAATCGGGTTTAGAATAAACCTCGACTTCCGGTTAACTGTTATTGTCCGAAAACTAATCAGTTCTTTGTGCTCATGCTAAAGTGTTATATATGAAATTTGGTATTAACATGACAAGTACTTTTTGAGTTAGAGCGTCCACAATCACATCCATCCATCCATCCACACACAGACATCATTCCGAAAATAGTCTAAACGTGTTCTAGGGACCTCAAAACGTGTATTACCGATGAAATTTCGAAAAATAATCGGTTTTTTCGGTTTCCGTCAAATATCTCCTTAAAAACGTCGTAATTGATCATCTTCGTGAGGACCAAAGTTGTAGAGAATAATATTTCTTCCAAGTTTTGTTTGAAACAAATATTCGTAGAACCATCCATTTCGGAGATATTTTGGTTTTTCTTAATACCAGTATAGAGCATATTCAAAATATACGTAATTTACGGCAATAAGGACGACTGCATTCTTTTACTATACTAAATGATAATTTTGCCTCATAATTCTATTCATAATAATTTAAATATCTATACCCCAAATATGGAGAAAGTCACGTGTTGGCCACATCAGATTTTTACTTTATTGGACGGTTAAAACTGAGTATTATTTTATTCTTGTGATGTTTAGATGTCAAACGGTCGAAGTTTTAGATTCAGTAAATCCGTTGAAATTCAACGGGCACTTTCCCTAGTAGTTTTTATAAAATAATAAAATAGGAAACCAAGTATGTAAGTAAGATGGCTAATTATTAATTTGCACAGCTAAATAAATGGTATTCTTCGTCATAAATTAGTGGTGTGAACGCTTAATAGTTTAATATTGCAATTAAATTTATAGTCTTCAAGGAAGTCTCCACGTAGTTAAACTGAGGGGAAGGCGTCAAAGACTCGCAACACAAAATCATAAATGGTTCAAATCCCATTCTAAGTGAATTATGGTCGATGTTTGACAAACGAATAAAGGAATGAAGTCGACGCGAAGTTAAGTAAAAGTGTGTAAAAAAAAGGAACACGAAAATTGAAATTCGGCAGCCAAAAATAAACACGTCCATTAGTAAATAAAATCTTATCGAAGTGCCTCAAGCAATAAATAAAGTTCTCGAGCGGTCATCTGACTGAATCATCGGCAAGAAACATGGAGTCAGTCGAGTCTGAAAGAGGGCATTGCTGTGCTCAAGAGCTAAGAATTCACAAGAACGAGTACTATATCGAAATCACCATAGTGATGGAAACCAATCAATCGATTGATGAACACGACTCGTATAAGCCTTACAATCATGACGTTGCCCATCGATTCGAAATGCTTGTTTTTCTATTCACCAGCGAGAAAACGATCTCTAAAAATGGGAGTTTCATTTGGCTGAGGCATTATGAAAAAGAGCGGTCCTTTATCGAGATTTATTGAGAAATGTACAATAAAAATTCTTCATTAGCTTCATTATATAATTATATGACATCAATTAATTTATCCAACGATTAATTTAAAATCTAAAATCATTTCCTCAGAATCTCAATTTAAATATTTTAAAACACTCCCTTCCACCTGCCGATTAATAATTCTTCTTCCCCAGCGTTATTGACGCCATTAAAGGCCACACAAATAGCTTTCTTAATCCTACAAAAAACATTTGCTAATAATCTTAATTTGAACATACTGAAGGCACCAACTGCCACCCACTGACTTATCCAAAAATATTCTTTTGACAGCGTGAAATAAATTGCATCTTATATCACATACACCCTGCAATTTTCAGCCTTCTATCTCTTTAAGTTTACTCGTCATACCGACTTAATCGATCGCACAGACAGAAGGAAAACGTTAAAGAGTTTATATAAAATAAAACGCGGTAAAAAGAAGCTCTCGTATCAAGTCCCGGACCTTTCTCACGACAAATCCAAATTTAAGCCAAACGAGGAAGTGACGTCAGCATAACGAAAGAAAAAAACAACACGCGGCGAGATCTCGCAGGATCTCTATAATCGCAGGAGAGAGAGAGACGCCACTCGAAATACTCGTAGGCCCATTCGCCTGTTTAAGTCGCTTTTCCGTTCGCCCATCTGAAGATACCGACCAAAGAGGCACGCTGATAATCCCTAATCAGGTCATATATTCTCAAACGAGGGAAAATAAACCGATAAACCAATAAGGAAGCTGCACACTAGGGTGACCACATACTATGCAGTTTACGCCTCCTCTTGAGGGCTCATAAAAGCACCCTGGCCCAGATTTTTTCGATTTTTAGATTAAAAGTTGTATTTAATTTAAGAACTAAATCGTGCAAGACACAAAATTAAGAGATATTCTTGCCTCCGCCCGTGAATTGCCGCCACTAATATGTTGCCGCCAGGGTGTGATGCACATCCCTTGCACCCATAGGCCCCGCAAATATGTTTGGCGATTTTACGGGACAGTTCCTTAAAAAAAGAAACGGGACTGTTAAAAATTTTACGGGACTCTTTTAACCTTACGGTTCTGGTTCCTCGGAAGACGTTAGCGCCCAACTGTCGGACTAACGAATGTATGCAACTCGATATCTCAGGATATGATGTCATTAACATTTTCCTCGTAATAAGAGAAAGTATGAAGGAAATCGATAGGATCGCCAACGGATATAGTATTTTCAGGAAAACATTTTCACTTGCTCTCTCTCACCCTCTCTCTCTCTCTCAGGATGTTATAATTTATTCTCATGCGGCAATGTATGAATCTTCAATGACGTCACAACAATGTACTATAACATTGCATCCCATGTAATATGTTCTCGATGGCTTGTGTAACACAACGTGGAGACCGAGGTGATCTTGTCTTCAAGGTACGCATACAAAAAGATTCATTTTAACGACTAATAGAGGAACAAAATTTATTTTTAAAAACCGTAACGTGAGAACAAAATGAGACTTGTTTTTCACGCCACCGATGGAATGTTCCACTGAACATATCTGAAGTATTATATATTTCTCATGATAAAAACAAATAAGGGACAAAGTGCGTCCCGTATCGATTTCACACGGGAAACGAGGCATTTGAGGGAAAATTGGTCGAAAAACGGGACGTCCCGTAAAATACGGGACATGTGGTGACCATATCTACTGGTCGCGCGCATAGTAACACGCGGGACAGAAAAAGAAGGCGGATGAACACGGGAGCGACCTTGGAGACGCGTGCTGCAAATAGAGAGGGAGGCGAGGTCGCTACCTGGAGAGAAGTCTGCCAAAATTGCTACGAGCGGAAAGTTTGATCTCTCTCTCTCTCTCTCTGCGTATAACGAATGAAGAGGTCGAAGAGGGTGTGACCTCCGCAGAGGGCCATAACAATCGCTTCTTTTTAATTAGGCACATATGTACATCTTTGCAGATACATAGGAAAATCAGTTTTTCAGTCGCACATTACTATCGGAGGACAGTTGCATCAGCGCCCCTACCACTCTCCCCCTACCATTCTCCCCCTACCACTCTCCCCCTGCCACTCTACCCCTACCACTCTCCCCCTACCACTCTACCCCTACCACTCTACCCCTACCACTCTCCCCCTACCACTCTCCCCCTACCACTCTCCCCCTACCACTCTACCCCTACCACTCTACCCCTACCACTCTACCCCTACCACTCTACCCCTACCACTCTACCCCTACCACTCTACCCCTACCACTCTCCCCCTACCACTCTCCCCCTACCACTCTCCCCCTACCACTCTCCCCCTACCACTCTCCCCCTCTCCCCCTACCACTCTACCCCTACCACTCTCCCTCCCAAATCCCCACAAATCGAAGCCTCCTATCGAACGCAGCCATTTCTTTGATTCGGTGTGAATCGGAAGTGACGTAAGTATGACATAAGAAGTAAAAAGGTTGACCCGTGATTAGGGTTGCCAACCGACCTCCTTTTGGGAAGGACAGTCCTTCTTTCAAGCGTCCTTCCCTGATCCTGGAAAGGACGCCATTTGCCCTTTTATGTGCCCTTTTAAAATCTAAATTACCGCGACATGCATGTTATATTAATGATATTAACATTATAATCTTCTTTGATTGAAGGAACTTTGTTATCTTCCAAATTTAATTAGTTAAATTTTTATTTCGGTCCTTATCAGTAGGATTCAATCAGTAGGTATAATTAATCACAAAAATAGATAAAATACTACGCAATGAAATTACGTATAAATTAAACTGCGGAATTGAGAATAATAAAGTTGCTCTATCCGAGAGATGGCGGAATTTTCAGTTACTGCGAGGACTGAGAGCGGAGGAAATGAAAGCATTTTTTAGCGGGAGAGAATGTCTTCTCTCCATCGCACGCAAGAAGCAGCCTTTCAACGCGAGACACTGTTCCTGGAGACGAGCCATCGCTTTTTATTATCACGGATATCACATATCCACATTCCTTAAGCCCATTAAATTCTACATCGACTTTATTTAATTCTACCATATGTTGACGTTAGCATTCGTTTTTGTAATAATCAGAAAATACATAATACTGGCAGAAATACCCGGCGTTGTCCGGGGAAATTTGGTTGAAATCCGATCGGAATTCTAGATGTTACATGGTGTTTAAGAATTCAATCGGCCGCAGAGGGAAACAAAAACCGCTTATGAATTATTCCTGGGAGCCCTCCACAGTCATACCAAATTTGATTCGAATCAATAGCAGAAGTCGGGAAAATACGAGTAGTTTAACGTTTAAATGGGCCGCCATTTTTGATCAAACTGGCTGACGGACACTAAAACACCGTATTGACCTTTCTCTTGCAGTCTACTATAATCGTGCCATATTTGGTCGTAATCGGTGGGCGTGCATAAGTGTACAGACAGACAGACTTACTAAGTAAGATATAGTGGTGATGAAGATACAAAACGTAACAATGTAAACGGGGTCTAGATTATAGCGCGCAGGCGGTGTTGCAACACAGCGGCGATTTCCCCCTTTAATCATAGATTGTTAACCGATTAATTTAGCGATTGTGATGTCGGAGCCGCGATTCAAGCTCTCAGAAGAAGAAAAACAGAAGAGAGATCGTTTAAAGGAGACGGACTTTGGAGCGAAATTCTTCAGCCACGGCAAACTGCGAGAAACGACGTAAGCGAGGAAAAAAGTCTGGAGAATGGAACGAAAACTCGCATCGAATTGACCGTTTTTATTTGGTAATAAAAAGACAATCAAACTTGTGAAAATCGAATCGCATCACAAGTAGGATTCTTTTCGCTGATATCACACGGATGCATTGTATTTTTCGTGTGACATGATTGTGTGGGTGTGTGGGCTAAGTAGCTGCTCCAGGAGAGCACACACACACACACGCCTCTCTCTCTCCACTCGTCATTATTCCCAACTTGGCACTATAGACGCGCAGCACTTTTTTCAAAGAGGGCGGCCGGCTGCTTTGGGCTGGACCAGAGCGTGGCCTGAATATTCCCCTGGTATTTTCATGCTCGGCAGAGAATTCCCGGGTAATTCTAAATCCGCCGAAACGCTGGAGTGGATTCAGTTAACGAGGGAAGGACCCGTGAAAGACGTTGCTTGGCAACACGGGGTTGTCGGCTTCGTGGCTGGTGTCAAGGATGAGATGCACTTCTGTACTCGTGGTGCCATTAAAATGATGAACCCAGCCCACCACATACTGTAGCCAATGTTTTCATGTATCAAGAGTTACAAAGTAGAGAAAGAGAGATGTTAACATTGGTGAATCTTACAGGAATATATTACTCTTTCATTATTTTTTGTTTTTTCAGGTTGCATCAGATGTTGCAATCAGAAAAGTTATAATCCAAATCAAGCATACACTAGCGCCAGAACAGCCACAATGCTAACAAATACTGATATAAGTATACGAAAAATAGCTTTAAAAAAAGAACAATCGGTCTAAACTAGTTCAACAATCCACTGTTTTTTCTTCTTCATAGTTTAGGATTTAATTAAAGTAAAACTGAAGAACAGTTTACATTTCAAACAAATACAATTGAGCGTTTGCTGAGAATTTATTTGTTTTAACCTGACGTGTCCTATCTCCACTCACGGACACAGAGCGATAAATATGTTTGCTCTCGAAATCAGTGTCCTCGAGGATAATTATCAGCCATTACACTCGAGAATAAATTTTAAACACGTTCGATAATACTAGGGCGTTTTAAGCCCGACCCCGCCACAATATATATACTGTATAGTATGTGGGTTCACTTCTAACAACAGATTCTGGATTGTTTCCATGGTCTTACGTTTCAAATTTGAATTTATAGGATTCGCCAATCTGAATTCCAGTTGTTGATCGTTCTCGTAGAAGTAACCTTTCATACCAACTATAACGATTGGTAACAATGATCCCATCTGACGGTCCTTGCATTTTATAGATATCTACCATCAGAAGTGCCCGTTGAATTTCAACGGATTTAGTGAATCTAAAACTTCTCGACCGTGTAACATGTAAACATCGCAAGAATAAGATAGTACACAGTTTTCATGGTAGCTTATAATTGGTATTGTCATAAAACTGATAAAATCACGTATTTTTCTGATTCTAAAAGAATTTTTACGCTAATTCGATCAGGATTCGGATTCTGTTTTCAATAAAAATAAACTCTGTTCTTTCCTTCATAGAACCATTCAAGTCTCAAATTCGTACCGTGTTTCTAAGTAATTTTAAAATTCAAAATAAAAGTAAGCTGCACTCATCCCTATGTTATTCAAATGGATAAAATGAAAAAAAGAAAATATTTTTTAAAACTAGAAATCGATATAGAAACCACTTAACTCTTTATTCCGGTTAAAATGACACCTTCCTCTTGTTTCCACGTGCTGTATTTGATGAGCTATAGAAAACATACGCACACGTGCACGCACGTACACACACACATACATACATACATACAAACACTTTAGATATAAATACATAGAAGATCCATTGTAATTGAATTTATCAAGTTTTGCGCCACACGAAGTCATTGCAAACATAGCGTTGTATTTTCTGATACTAGTTTGGTAATTTTCACACATAGGGGTGTTTTCTCTCAACAACTGTTTTAACATATATCTGTAAGCTGCAGAGTTGCTATTCTCTGCACATTGATTACAGCATTTGTTAAGCTTTTCTCTGTTAAAAAACGAAGCTCCCCCTCAATATCGACATTCTTTATCCATTTTCCACAATGTATTAATCATCTCGTTAGAATAGCTAAACCATTTCCTCTTGAGCTGAATTTTCAATTTAATTCCTTAATTCTTCTTCGTCTTCCGCTGTTGGCTGCATCGGTTGTACATACGTACTGCTTCTCCTTCATTCACCTTCCTTGCCATAGGTATACCTACCTACCACCTGACTTCCCTTATTCCCTCTGCCACCACCACCACCATCTACCTCTTTGCCTTCGTTCATCTCTCCGCATTCATCTTCTTCTTTCTCCCTCTTCCTCTGATTATTCTTCCACGTCCTTCTTCTTCATTTCTTCTCTCTCTTTTCATCTTCTCTCCTCATCATAAGTTCTCTATAACACCTCCATCTTTCTTCCATTTCATGAATTAACGGGCTATTATTGCCTTAAACTTTAATTAAAAGTTATATTTCTAATAATTTAAACGCTGATATTAACCGCAACAACTTGAGAAATTGCAGTTGATAATGTTTTTCTGTCGAAGATAATAACAACGAGTAAAAGAGTTATGTAAACTGAACATAAACAAAATTATAAAATATAATAATTGTCATCTTTTCTGTGGCTGACCAATAAAAATATACAACAAAGAAACGCTGCTATGTAATTTATGTAGATATTAATGTATTACAATTGTTTATTGTCATTCTGAAAAAAAAATGAACGTAAATATTAAGTTAGTTGAAATATTCAAGAATCTGTCGACAATGCAGGTTTCCAAGGCAATAATGTTTTCTATTATTATAAACCTGAATAAATTGGCGAAATATGTTATGCAAGCGTTAAATTTGAGCGATTTCGAATTGAAGGCGAAAATCGTCGATAAGAATAAGTGTGTCAGCTGTTGCTACGGATAACAAAATAACGATCGACGCACGATTAAAAATACTCCTGTCAGCGTTCGCATCGCTATCAAAAAACACACACGCACGCAGACATCACCGATAAAATAGTCAAAAAGTACTCATGGGACCTAAAAACGTGTATTTCACGTGAAATTTCTCCTACAATACTACAACTTACGGAGAAGGTAAAAATGCCATTCGAGATCCTCTTAGAATTCAGTAGGTTGTCATGGCAATCATTACTTCTCATCGTCAGAGGCATTTTTTCCTTTCTCACGCACCTACCTATAGTAGAATATAGGGAAAGCAAATCCGACTTGGAAATCTTAAAAACGAATAAAGCGCTTTTTTTGGCGATTCCGTCTGTTGGCTGGTTCCCACTCTGGACCGAAATATTTCCCAATTTCATAATTATATCAAACAGGAAGACGCATGTCGTGTAAGTGTGCAGTAAGACAATGGATATAATGTTGAGGACAGCAATTGCGGTTGTTTAATGAGAACCAGAGTTGGAAGAACGACACTTTTTCTGGATCTGATGTATGTTTTGTAAAAAAACGATAAATTAGTTACCGCGTACATCAATACCTCAGCAACCAAGAAGAACTTATTTTGAGACGACCAACAGTTTACGAGATATGACGAAAAGTTCATTTTTTGTCACCAGTAAAGTGGTACCCCCGATTGGCTTACGTGATTCATTTACGTGACTTTCTAATTGACTTTGACTGTAAGTCCTTAATGGTATCAAATTTCAGGAAAATCTGTTCTGTAGAAGCCGAGAAAGACCATGCGGGCGGACGGACGCTAATAAGGCGTTTCGCGTCTAAAAAGCGCAAAATATAAGAATGTTGTGCTTAGTTAGTATCGCTCCCATAATTAAAATGTTCTAATTCGAGCACTGGATTCACGTCTATCGACCAAATCTCAGCTCACTCACTTGGTAAAAAATATAGTTTTGTTTAAATACGTCCATTCATTGTTGGGACGCCTGACACACGCACGCATTCCGCTCTATAACCGCTGGACGCATTTCAATTAAATTAACATTAATAATTTACGCCAAAAGGTTTTGTCGTAAACGCCTAAACGCCACTCTTCAAACTTTCGCTAAAGAAACTGATTAGATTTCAACGCCGCAAATCAAAATAAACACATTGCTCGTGAAAAGAAAGATCATACATTAGTGTCGCCCTTTTAAGCGTTTTGTTAGTATATGACACGGGTAAAATGTCATTCGTATGTCGTTTTAAGGACAACAAATCGTCAAACGATGTGCAGAAAGTGACGTGTGCATTACCCGGCTCATATCGATCAGGAATACTGTCGGCTATACGTAATGAGTTTCTTCGTAAACTCCATGGAACCTGGCGTTTTGAAAAAATAAATAAAAATTCAGCTGCATAACTTCGAATTTGAAGCACAGTCCGTTGACAGCGCGAAATCTTACCGAAAACTAAAACCTAAATTTCAAATCCCAATTTTCCCAGGAGAACACCAATTACGTTAAGCCACTTGCGCACATCCACAAACTGATTAGTAAATAGTATGATATACTGATGTAGACAGACAATTTGTCTGAATTTAACCCAAATAACGAGATTTCGCAGCAATAAGCGTAAATCCATGAAGCGTACCAAGTCAATACCATCAAGATATTTTTTAATACGGTAAAACAAATATAACAAGTTAGGAGTGTACTGCGAAAACAGATATTATAAGGCGATTATTTAATATAATAATACCATCGTCTGTTGGTTGGTCACGCTATGAAAACGCTAATAACTCGAGAAATAATAACGATAGAAACTCGAAATTTGGTAGGGATGCTTGATTAACACTTTTTCGGGTGATTACGAATTTAAATCGCGAAAAAATTCCTTGGTTCGTCTCCAAGAGAGGCATTTCCATTTCCCATTACTTTACATGTAAAACGCGATTTTTCGACGTGCAGCCTTTTATTCATTTGGAAATTAAATTAGAAGAAATTAACAGACGACCTTCGGATTTGAACCATTTTGAAGAAAAATTTATAAAGTTTCTTATTCCGTTCTTCTTTTTTCGCCCAAAGTTCGAAATATTCCATGTTAAACGTTTAATTTGCATATTTTGTGGAAATCTCGCCATTTTAACGTGATGTTGCTATGTCGACCATTATCATTGTTACACCTCAAATTACTATTATTGTGTATACGTCCTTCTGAGATAAGCGTGCTTTGAATGCTTCAATACGAGAGACAGAGAGAGAGAGGAAGGAAGGAGAGAGATTGGCGTGTTTTGTGGAAAATAAGTATATTAACGTAAATATAAAAAATTTAAAGTATCAACAGTGTCATTTTAGAAAAACTGGAAATAAAAAGCATTCTTAAATTAAATTATTTGTAAACCATACGTGCTTACGAATTTATACTGTTATTCCTCGAATTAATTTCGTAACAATGGTCGAAGTTTGGAAACGAATATAAATTAAAATTCAATTAAAATTAAAAGGACATTTAAAACTGTTAACAGGCAATTTTCGAAGAAACAACAGTGGATCTTTTAATGAACTGATTTGTTTTTATAAAAGGAATTTTGGTGCTTATTTAATACAGAGTAAGTTCTAAGGCTTAAAATCCATTTAAATCTAATAACAGTGGCTATCATAGTTCCCTCTAATTTTTTTTCATCCACGGGCGGAATGAATATCGCTATGCGCGCCTACATGACGCTAGTGCGCGGATGTGCGCCGGGGTTGACGCGGCCCTCTTCTGATATATTATAAAATACACACAATCGTGCGCGCTTGAAAAATTTAGTGCGCGGAACTTCAAAAACTGCTGCTTAGGGGGAACCATGGTGACTATTATAGTTTAAAGAAAGAACTTTATTTTTTTAACTTTTCAGAATGAATGAATTCTAGGTTAACGTTGAATATTATAAAAGGATTTTCTTTGAAATAAGAATTTGTTATGTTATTATTTTAACTGAATCGAATCAAGTTCTCTTCTAAGTTTGAAATCCATTAAAACCTGGTGAAAGTGGTTGTTTCGGAAAATGAGAAGGCAAGAGTGCTGAGCAGACGATAAACGATATTGAGGTACATTATATTCCAAAAATCTATTTAAAGTATTATCAGAGGCAATTGAAGATTGAACCAATTTTTGGAACCGGAATTCTGCTTATTTAATGAAATTGAAATCCTAATGCTATAATCAATTTAAAACCAATAACAGTGGCTATTTAGTAGAAAGAAAGGTACTATTTTAATCACAAGGAATTTCTGTGAGATTTTAGTTAATTAATTAAAACAGACTTATAGAAATATTCGATGGTTAAAACAGTGCACAATTTTATTCTTGCTATTTCTACATGTTGCACTGACGAAAATTTAGATTCGTTAAACTCGTTGAAATTCAACGGGCACTTGTGCTAGTTTTACATAAAAATGAATATCTTCCATTGGTCGTAGTTTAATATTTATTATAATATAGCCCTCTGATTCCCATTAAAAGCTTATCTACTCATATAAAAGCATTCATCCCGTTGCCATGGTTGTCGATTGCTGAGACCAAGAAAAATTCCCATTTTTTCCGATAAAAACTATAAATTTACGCTACTTCTACTCGGATTTGTAATTCCGTCTTCAAAAATAAGAAACTACAATTTCTAAGCTTTCCGACAGTTCAAGTCCTGAGTTCGAATCTCGATGGGAAATAATTTAAAAAAGCAAATCTAATCACTGTTTTACTTGATTTTCTTATGGGGCAGTAACAATGGGGCAAAATTAGCCCCCCCAAGCAGCAGCTGATCCCGGTTCCACCAAATTCTTGCCACACGTAACTCTCATATTTTATTTAGTAACTTATCCTGAAATTTTGGTTTCTCTAGGTTGAACCCTTTCAGAGATATCGTCTGCACGGTCGGACGGACGGACGGACAGACAAACAAAGTGAATAGGTACATACATAAGCGATTAGTAAAAATATCGCTAAAAATGTTACATGTCCAGCGCGTGACTTTCTCCATACACAGAGCAATGGATATGATTGCTCTCTGTACATGAGTGTTCTAAAGAATAATTAGCGACAATTACACTTGCGAATAATAATCTTTAAACACTTTCAATAATATTGACGTTGAAAACACTAAGCAAAGAAACTTGTTAGCTGTTGCTATGGATAAAAAATATAGATGGATGCAGGATTAAAATTACTCCTGCAGCTTTCGCATCGCTATCAACAATACGAAAATGGTATCACAGCAACGGAAAAAATGTTATCACTGGGCGACGAACTTAACATAAATTCGGGCGAAAAATCGAAATATCTCTTAAACAATACGTTTAATGAAATAATGTTTCTAACAAAACTTGTAAAAATTACATTTTCTACATCTTTAAGAATGACAAATATTTACATAAATTGAGCTCTAAAGGAGATATTTGGAAGAAAACGGAAGCATGACAAGAATATAAACACCCACTTCCGGCGGACCAGTTTCAGCCATAACCTTTTCAGATCTTCATTTGCTGCTAATAAAAATCTTAAATATAAGGTTTTCTTGATTATGAGATTGTTATTATTTATTTTTTGAGTTACATCGCCTACAAAATTGCTTATCGCACGCACGGAAAATAATGAAAACGTATTCGGAAGACCACAAAACGTGTCAAAATTCGTATTTTTTCACGAACTTTCTCCTATTACTACGTATATGGGTATGGTAAAAAATATAGATTCGAGAGAGATGACAATGGCGATAGGTTTTTTCCCTATAAATAATGTTGTTTCCAAGAGAGGGAGAGAGAGAGTCAGTCATCCTAGGTCGCCCCCTGTCACTCCTCCCACCCAAATAAATAGTCAGTCACAAGGATAAACAGCGATAGACAGCCAAAGGGAGATGGACACGTGGCAGACGGGTGAAAGAATATATGTGGGGAAACCGAAGGAGCACGTGAGCAGAGGGAGAGAGAGGGAGAGAAGAGGAGAGAGAAGAGGAGAGAGAAGAGGAGAGAGAGAGTACCTACGTGAGAGATGGCATGGTTTGGCTAAGAGCCCCACATTTTAGGGGGAGGGGCTGTCTCTCACGAGGGAGGGTGGAGTAGGGTTACTGGAGCAGCCAAGAGGTGCGAAGATGGGGGGGAAGGGAGGATATATAGACCATAATGTGTGTGTGCGTGCGACGTCCAGTTAAAATAGAAGCCCAATATCACGTGACTCTGGATTTCGTTCGCGCCTTACCCAAGGAGGGGCGCCACCCTCCTCCCCTTTGGGAGTCGTCCATCTCGCGTCCCGACTATAGCGGCCGTAGGGTGAGACTCGGAGGGCTTTCAGGGGAGGCGCGTGTGCATCTATATGCCTCATAGTATGTATGTGCAGCAATCAGTGCCTCTGCCTGCCTGCCTCATCATCATCATCATATTGTCAATCGTATAGAAGTCGTTTCTTCTCTTTCCCACAACATATTTACATTCAATCTTTTATTATTCGGACTAGCTGTACCCCGCGTAACATACGCCGATCAAGAATATCTTAACGGTTCTTAATTAAACATTCAGGCATTTTTTAACTTACTTTTTTTAATCAAAGTTTTCCCTAAAGACACAATTGTCAATACCTGGGTTCTTTCCTGACACTACAGTAAGTGAATCAAACGATCTGACTCTCGATAGAGCAACATATAATTGTCCATGACTAAAAACAGCCTTAGGTAGGTAAAGGCATTTTATCAAATGTTTTGCACTGTGACTTATTGGTTGTCATTGAAAAAGCCAACCGTATGGGGAATTGTTTTCGTTTGAAACCGAATGGTAAATTTGTGTCTGATGGAATGAGTGAGATTCTTGGGATAAGTATGTGCTGTGTCTGAGTTTGCTGCACCGATCAGTTTTGCTTTGATATTATGTGTGTTTGTATTCGAGTAACAGTAAGTCTTGTACCATTACATAGTCCTCTCAATGGCATTAGGTTTCTAAGGACCATGATTACGGCCCCTATTTAAGCTTCAGTTTACATTTACATAAATACCCTGCAAGCAGCCAGAAGCGTTTGGCAGAGGATGTCACAGCACCAAATGAACTCTAACTAATGCCTCTATTGGACTCTCTTATCGCGTCTGGGAAAAAAGATTTGTATTTCTCGGTTCTAGCGATTGTTTCGACATTTTCTCGTACGCTGTGTGATCTAACATTACGCTCCTCACTAACAGCGATGGGGACGACTATGCCGCGTACGTCTTCAACGAATTCGGAGCTTTTAAACTGTTCAAATAGTTTCCTTTTGTATTCAATTCTTCTACTCTTCAACGTCTGTCATTTCAGGTCCCTCAAGATCTCTGATACACTCGCATCATACCGATATTCTCCTTTTACTAACCTAGCCGCTCTACGCTGGACCATTTCGAGCTCCCTAGTTAGGCCCTCCTCGAAAGGGTCCCAGACGGTATTCCACGACGGGTCGCATTAGGGAAAAGTATGCGATTTCCTTCACATTCGAGGGGCATCCCCGCAGGACTCCAAGAGGAAAACCCTTGAATTCTGTTTGTCGATGCTATGACGGTTTTGATATGCTCCCTACTAGACAAATTGCTACTGACAATGAGTGTGACTTCCCTTACGAGTTTCTGGAAAGGCAAGAACAATGAATTATACTCGGAGTACAGAACTGAGAGATTGAATATCCAATCTGCGGAATACGTTAAATATTTAGGAGTAACCATTTGACGTGATCTATCGTGGAATATGCATATTCGATGGGTCGTAGGCTTAGTCAATAAGAAATTGGGCTTCGTAGGCAGAATAGTAAGAAGTAGCACAGAACAGGTACGAGAAACGTGTTATTTATCATTGGTCATATCTCAGGTCGAATACGCTTCCAGCATATGGGATCCGTACGAAAAGGGACAGATACTTGAGTTATAAAGAATCCAACGCAGAGCAGCCAGATTCGTATTATAAGCTACCATGACAACATCCATTGTCGCCGAAGTTGAGAGTCCAATGCATTTATGTGCGAAAAATTTTAACGTACTTAATATCGTCTTACCATTTCTGTGTGCGATTTTCCTTTATATACATAACCAAATATTTGTTGAACTTCATTGAAATATTACTAATAAATAGTTTTTAATTATACTAGTAGGGCAGCCCCGGATCTCCGATCCTCAATGCGATTTAAATAAACTGAAGGTTTAGTGAAATTATTTTTATTGAATAATTAATGAAATATAAATGAAATGCATAGTATTAAAATAAAAAAGCATTTTATCTCACCTTAATTTAAAGAGTAAGTGTAAAACCTATAATCCTACCAAATTTCAAGTTTCTAGCACATCTACAGATGTTAAAAATAAACTGTACACAAATGCTGACAGACGTCAACGTAAAATTAATACATAGTTAGATTTCTTATACACATATTATCGACACAGATGTTAACAATAAATTGTGAACTAATGCTGACAGTCATCAACGTAACCATTTTAAAACGTTATAGTATCAATTGAAACAAAAATAAAGAACAACTTAATTGCACAATTTAAAATGAAACACAATTCGCTGGGAACTTGTTTGTTATACACATGTTATTGACACAGCTAGAAACGCTTTCCATACTGTCCCATACGCAGTCATCAGACTAATTATTCGTAAATATTTACGTTGCTACGCTTCATTAATTTCGAGGCTCAAACAACAGTTCGATGCGAATAATGTTTTCTTTTGTCAATCTGAGGTTTAATTGGCATTAAATTAATCGGAGGCAACAATGAGAGTCTCCTTGGCAACGCCCGGAACGAGTACGAAAAATCCACAAAGTTCGAAAACGAATGCGTATTTCTGAAAACTTCGACCGTGTAACGTAGAAACATGGCAAGAATAAGATAGTATAGAGCTTTAGCCGTCAAATAAAGCAAAAAAGAAGAAAATCGGTCCATATTTACGTATTTTAACGAATGAAGGAAAAAAACCCTGCACTCTGAAAAATCGAAAATCCCGTGTAAACTTCTGGGAAAATATAATTGTCTCGTGGATTCGAACCCGGGACACTTTAGCAAACGAAAATATTTTTCCAGGGACCTCATAGCCAGTAGAAACAAAACGCCGTTTACCGCATATCTTTACGACGAACGGTTCTCGAGAAATACGCCGATATAAATTGTAAACAAATGTCTAAAGACGTCAACGTAAAATTAATATATAGTTAGATTAGATTTTCGTGTGGCGTAGAGTTCTCCGAAGCAAGATGTTTTTAAAACTACGTACCTTAAATAATTAGACGTAGATTTTCCACAAATTGTTATTGGATAAATGGTTTCATTGTTTCCAAAGTATTGTGGATATAAATAATTTTCTCGTAACAGAACTCATGGACGAGAGAATTGAGCTAACAGTCGGAGGATAATATTCACTCAGTGATTCTTAAACGTTCTCTTCTACTTTCTGTCTTTCGCAAAATGAATTCATTTCGTTTGTTCCTTTGTTAATCCATTTTCTGTTGATTATTGTGTCCTGCTGGTTTTACTTACCTACAGTTATCGTTTTTATCTTGCTAAGACTTTTGTTTATATATATAAAAGTGAAATTTACGTACATACATACATACAAACACTATATAGATATCTATAGATTGATTGCAACTGTTTATTTATTTTTCACAAGCTCATAAACAGCACTTTACGGCCTTTTACAATGAGCGCAATAACAAATACGAACACATACGACCATGCCCTCGGAAAGGTTCCAACCCGCGACCCCTAACATTGGGAGTTAGACACGCTAACCACCCCTCTCTATCTCTCTAACAAGGCCGGCAAAATAAATCGGCAAATATGAACGTATAATTCCCCTGACATAATTTCTTATATATCGTTTTGTAGCATTAATACTATAATAGCCCAGGTCTGTTGGTTGGTTGGTTGGTCACGCTTTCACGATGGCCGATGGCTTTAACAAACTACCCGAATGGGCAGAAGTTTGAAATTTGGCAAGGATGCTTGATTAACATATTTTAAGGTAATGACGAAAATAAATCTCCAAAAAAAGGACTCGGTTCGACTCCAAGGATAACATTTCCATTTTCCGTAAGGTAACATGTAAAAATCAATTTTTTGGCGTGCAGGCTTTTATTGTTTTAGAAATTAAAATTAGAAGGTTTTAACCTACGATCTTCGGATGTGAACCATTTTGAAGAAAAAATTACGAAGTTTCTTATTCTGTTCATATTTTTCCGCATACAATTCGAAATCACTCATGTTATACGTTTAATTCACATATTTTGTGGAAATATTGCCATTTTAACGGGATGTTGCCTTGGCTACTAATTATATTGTTATACCTCAAAATCCTATTGTTATATCAATCCTTATGGGTGTAAGCGTGCTATGAATGCTTTTAATACGAGATAGGGAGTGAGGGAGAGGGAGAGAGGGGAGGGAGGAGGGAGGGAGGGAGGGGGAGGGAGTGAGGAGAGGGAGGGAGGGAAAGAGAGTGAGAGAGATGGAGGGAAGAAGACAGACAGACAAACGACTTTATTGAGGGCGAAATTGAGACTAATAGTCTCTTCTTACATCTAACAATAAGAAATAGAGAGGGAAGGAGAGGGTGAAGGGAGGGAGGAGGAGGAGGAGAGAGAGAGGGGAGGGAGGCAACTATTTTAAGGTTAACTAAAGATATCCCGTCATATTGACGGGCAATTATGCTCGTTTTACTAATATTGTGTAATACGTTTGTTAACGAACAAACTTCCGAGAGTAAACAAATTTTTAGCAGTCGGAGTGACATAATATTTCCTAACATGTCTATAGATACTTGAGTTAGAAAGAATCCAACGCAGAGCAGCCAGATTCGTAAAGCAAAAATATGAGCAAAAATTAAGCGTCACATCACTCTTGAAGGAGTTGAATTGGATATCGCTAGAGGATCGCAGAATTAGCGCTAGGTTAAGGCTTCTGGAGAAATTTAGGTCGGAAGTTCTCTTAGAGGAGGTCTCAGGAATATTAGAGGCACCTACGTACATGGGCAGGCACGATCACGAGAATAAAATACTAGAGATCGACTGTAGGACCGAGCGATATCAGGGCTCGTTTTTTCCAAGGACCATACGGGATCATAACAGGAGAGTGACTCCCACGAGGGACGTTATTAGGTAGGTTTTGGTTTGCTGCACCCCCTGCCACCTACCAGTCTGGTGATTTGCAGGGTAACATGTAGATGTAGAATACGATGTAACTGAAAGGACGAGAATCGTGACTTTCTGAATTCTGAGTCACAATTGCTATTCTAAACGATGAAACATAGCCTGCTTATAAAAATTTCGCATTCAAAACGTTAATGCAGTGACGATAAAAACTGTTAAATTATAAGATCACAAAACTTGAAATTTTGCCTTCAGCGGAGGCGTCTACTTTCGAATCGGAAACAAGCGCGCCGAACCACTTGTTATAAAATCTTTTATACCTATGCCTTCGTCCGATATTTATTTATTTATTAAGAATTATAATCATCAGAGAGTTCGATCGAATGCAGGGGAAAAGAACTAATTTCTCGATCACATCCACAAAATGGAGGAAGGTATCTTCAATTTCCTAAACGCCAAAGAGAGACGTCAGCTACGTTTCTCGATCGGCAAAGAATTCGCGCCTCTCCATTCCACTTACTAATTAATTGCAGGACCTGCCTTTAAAATACGTACTTACAACTGTAACGAAAGCCATCTTCGTAGTTCCTCCTTCGAAGACAATTCCGCAGCAGGGCATCTGAGAACATAATATTTACAAATACAACAATCCTAATGTCTTATCGTTAAAATACCAACGTTGAAAGTTTATGCTTTATTATTCTGACACATTTTCTATGTTATTAATTATCGTGTTAATCTATAATATATTTTAGGCGCGACGAAGTTGAAAAAAGACGAACCTAAATGACAAAGATTTGATCCCTGAACATTCGGCTGAATGTCACGCGACAACCGCAAATAAAACGACCGATCCTTAGGACTTATTAAGCACCTGTAATATCACAAATACCTATTTACACCGACGGAAAAACAAAAACTCCTCCGAATTAAAACAGTCGAAAGTCGACCTAATCGGTTTCCATCGACGACTCTTGTTAACGCTCTCTGCCTCGCGGAAATCGCCGAAAGCACGCCTTAAAACGCGACCCAACACACACACACACGCACCTCGGACCGTTTTTGTCACTCGGGGGTGCCAACATGACAAGAGGCCCAAAATAACTACTTAACACTCTCGCTTTTCCGGAGAGGAAAAATGGAAAGAGAATAAAAATGTTCCCTGCCTCTCGATGTATGCAATCCGCAGCGCGCGTGCGCAGAGGGAGATGCTTTCTTCCTTCCGAGAGAGGATGGATAGCAAGCAAGAAGATTATTGGCCCTGGGAGAGAAAGCACGTCAACGGCGCTCTTCTCTTGGCGGACAGACAGATCCCAATTACGTAGTGTGTACGTATGTATTTGCATCGGTCCGTGAACTTTAAAAACCACCAGAATCGATCGCAGAATGTTATATATTTTACTATCTACAAAAAGGTGATGAAGATGGCCGACACGCATTTCGATAACCTGAAAGAAGCAGGATGTTAAAATTATTATCACAGAAATCCTTGTCCATTTCACGGGCAGACTAAAGACGCGATCGCCTCCCCCACCCCCAAGGTATTCTCTCACGCGAAAGCAACAAAGCCGCGCATACCCTATTCTTAAATATTTTCTGTGGATTTCTGCAAATTCGGATGAGGACGTCGGCAAGGCAACTAACTCCTTTGCTACGGAAGATCTGACACACTGTGTTTGCGTCCACGTTAGTAGTTGCTTCGTAGAGCCGCATTAATTCTCATTGGATCAAGATTATACTAATAAATCATCAATCAATAATACATATAACATTCTAACTCAACAACATAAAAGGTTTTCCGGTTATAAACTTCACTAACAAGTTATGCGAACGTTAAAATTCGACGATTCGTTTAATAAAGTTTCCATCGAGACAGACGGCGAGCCATATTATAAATCGGATCGAGTCGGATAGCCGGTACTATTAAATTTCAAGCATCTTGATGCTTAAGCCATTGGTTCGATTTTTAGGAGCGTATATTTTCTGAATCTGACTAACACGGGGATGAATGTAGCGCATTAATCACTTGTATATTACAACCACTTGGAATCATCGTAGGAATATGGGACTTGAAACAAAGCTCGGATAAAAGAACGAACTTTCATTATTCTCTGCCGTTGATTCTCGAATACATACTCCTCAAATCAGTGCTTACTTGTAAGCGTGAAAATTTGACTTATTTTCACGTGAAATTCTTCCGTCTCGATTTGAACTGTTGACTGTACCGTGAAATTTCCTGATTGCCTGTGATTGCATAACCAGGCGTCGCGCTTGTTTACATATTCATGAAATTTCGAAGCAATTTTTGTAAGTTTAAGCAATACCTTGAGGGTCACGATAAATGATACGATGTAATAAAAATATATTTCATTATTATTGATGGCGAGAGTGTGCTCGAAAACGATGACTGCGTTTCTTTTCCTGAGGATATTTTTACCAAGTTTGTTTATTGTTCCTGGCGATATTCGTAGCTTCGTACCTGATATCCTTCGCAGCGTACGAAATGAGCTGCGATTATAATTACAGATTAGGCGATTTACATAAATTGCAATAGAATTTTTGTGTATTTGACGAATAAATCTTCATTAATATATCTTTGCCACATAACTTTTATATGTTCATTAATATTTTTACTTTCTAGAAAATTAAATTACATTTATTGGTTACCTTGCAGTACACATAAAAGTTGGTTTCATCGTTTTATTTAGTTCACGCATACGTGTCACGTCCGACGGATAACTCAGCTAGTATTATAGATTAGATTAGATATCGCCTTTATTTGGGCGAGATTGAGAGACTAAAAAGAAGACCCACCTTACAACTAACCCCTCTTCATGATACTAATATAATAGTATTACATACTAGAAATAATAATCATAATATGATAATAATAACACAATACTGTAAAAAGATACTGTTGTGGCATATTACTGATGGATAACACATTCAAACGTTCGTAACAGCCCAAGTTCTAATTCACTAACATTTCCTTTCGTCATCTTAACTACAAGTAAACGAGTAGAATATTTCCGCCTGTTATATTACGATTTAGGATCATACGATATACAGGGGAGAGAGAGAGAGAGAGAGAGAGAGAGAGAGAGAGAGAGAGAGAGAGAGAGAGAGAGAGAGAACTGGTGATGATGAGGAGGAGGGAGAAGACAGAGAGAGAGCGCATTCCAACGCCAGACGCCTCTCGCGTCTTAGTTAGGATGGAACGCGACCGAAAGGGACGTCGTCAGCCAGGAGAGGGCGCGCGGCAGGCAAAGAAAGGAGATCAGAATTAGAAGAGGCCCCTTGGGCTCCGCTATGGCCAAAGGAAGCGAGTAGTACGTACGTGGTGCTCATTGGCATAAACAACAATCTCAAACGTGTTGGTAGAGCAACGGCAGATTTGGTTGTTGCGTATTCGTCCTTATTATGGGGCGGTGCAACCAAGGGATTTGCGAAAACTTCGCGTTTTTGTTTTCCGTCGCTAAAAAAGCAGAAATCTTGTTCGAGCGATGACGTCTTCCAAAGGGAATAAGGCTCTCGTCGTAAATGATGTGGCATGGACGGCGGGTGAACTTAATTACTTCATTACAAAGTAGACGACAACAAATTAAAGCACGGAAGAAATGAGTGAATTGAAAGGGCAAATACGGCCGAAAAACACGCGCGCAGAGCCACCCACCTTGTTTTAAAAAAGAACGGCTTGGAACATACAAATTCGCATACATTTTATCACCCAAGGGATAAGGCCCGAAACTACGAGAGGAATCGATAGACCTTAGCAACGATCATGTAACTTAAAATTAGTACTATACTTCCTTTAGATGTATTTTGGCTAAAAGATAAATAAATAAATAGAGTTAATTCAATCCACAGATTGGTTTGATTGACTTCGGAATATACAGAGGTGGCGTGGTGGTTGCCTTCCACACCGTGAACGCACAAGGGAAGAGGGAAACCAGGTGTGGCAGTCACCAAGCACTACGGGTACCATACACTATATAGTGCCTGCTGACTGAAGGCACAACGCACTATATAGTTATTCACGCCTGAGCAGCTTTCACTATATAATGTATCATGGCTGCAAGGCACTAAAGTCAGGTACTATAGCTGAAATTCACAGGCAAAAAATGAAAGATGGAAGGTGAACCACATTTCAACACCATTAGATTTTTATTACTTTTTTAAACAATTTACGCAAACATGATATTTTAAAACAATAAGATTCATACAATCAGAAATGAAGACAAACTCTTTGCTGGAGAGAAATGATGGCACGCCGATCGCTTGCTTATCCAGCGAGTGCCCAGCGCTTTCATTTATTCGTCAATAAAGTAAACCCTCGACATTCGCGGATTTAACAATCGAAGTTTTGATTGTTTCACGAGATTAAAATAAGGTGAAAATGAGAAGTGCAACAATGGACGTTATTCGCGGAGAAACGAAGTGGACGAGGAGGTGGGAATCGCCGCAGAAGGTCATTTTTAAAAGCGAGCGAGGGTCGAAGCCATTTGGACGACTCTGTTTAGCGAGGAAATTGAGACATAGAAGCGAAGTTATAAGAGAGAAGACGTGCAAGATGGAGGGACTGAGGTTTTCACCGGTTATTCAAAGGATAAACAAATCAGAGGAATAACATTTTAAGACACGCGCGGACGATAATTCGGCATTTATAAAATTAAATAATTTTTCGGTGACTGGGAACTTGCTCATAATATCTGACCAAATTACACGGTCGAACGCCTATCTAATAGAAAAACATAATAATAACCAAACCAATAAAATAGAAAAACGCACTTTGAAAAATGTCGTAATAAACGTTAGCCACTTTTAACACCGGAAAAAACCTGAAAGTTTAACCGGACTCTGATCGCAACTGCCGTGAAATTCAATCAGATCGAATGGAGAAACACGCGCTAATACGCGAGCGGAATATTAAAGCAAAGCGCCGAAAGCACGCAAGAGAGGAATGCACGAACGGGCATTTTTGGCTTAAGGTCAATTTGGCACGGCGAAAAGGGGCGAAAAGGGGCGCCGCCGCGAAGACAAACCACTCCTCCAATGCGAACGATACTAAGGAGAATAATAAAGAAGCTTCAAAAACGAACCAAAAAAGATAAGGTTTTTTGTTTCAACCTAAATTACAACAATTGAATAATGCAAAAATAGATGAACGTAACATATAAATAGGATTGAATACAAAATACCCACCAGGAAAAAAGGTAGATTTAATGCAAGATATAAATTGTATTTTGACTATATTATCAAAATGCAATGCATTTTAAATGAAGACAATAAAGGACTATGAATTTGGTTTAAAAAACGAATCACGCAGCGAGGGAAGATGGGGAGGGGGTGAGGGGGGAGGGCGTACGTATCACGATTCGTTCCGAAGAGGCCATCACATCCGTCACTTACTGCTGTTATAAACATTAACTCATAACTCGAAAATTCCCCGAATAGAGCGCCATTATTATTATCACCCTGATCCAAATGACTGACTAGTCGTTGCGATTTCCGCTAATCGGCAGTTATCCTCGGAGGAGACTTGCGCACGTCTCATTCAATGGCATCCAACGCTTCTAAATTCCCTCTCTCTTGTTTTCTGCATCAGCAGACTTTGTGACACTACTGCTAGGGGGCTCCTCCCTCCAGCTCGCTACTCTCAACAACCCCTGTTTCGCTCGGTATACAGAGATTATCATTTTGCAATGAACATTCATGTCGTTAATTTTCTAAAAATAAATAACACTAAATTTCATGTGTAATTACACACTTTCTTACATTTCATTTTTCACAGCCCTCTGAAATGTTGACTTTGATGTCTTGAATAAGCAAGAAAAACCTTGAAAAGCCAACGAATATTTGTGCCCACGATTAAACACTTACTCCGGTAAATGTAAACCAGATGCCTATTTGAGTTATTAAACATTAAAAATGTAGAATATAATGATTTTACTTAGAAAAAAGGTAAGATTCCAGCATTCAAACGATGAAATGAAGATTCAATTACTTCGGTCAATCGTTTTAAATGTTTTCCATACGCAGTTTCCTAAATAATTATCGGTAACTAGTTACGTTCCTATATATAAAGAGTGACGTTGAAACAAAGACAATTCCGATGCTTATTGTTAGACAAAGGATCGAAGCGAATAACGCTATTCTTTCGTATATTTGAAGGCTTAATTGACGCCAGTTGAATCGGAGACAACAATGAAGGTCGCCTTGGTAACACCCGGAAAGAGTACGAAAAATCCACAAAATTTCGAAAAAGGATGCCCGTTTCTGACAATGTAGACTGCCTAACATGTACACATAGCAATAATAAGATATGATACAATTTTTGCCGTCGAATAAAGTAAAAACGGAGAAAATCGGTCAATATTTCGGTATTTTGATTAATGAAGGAAAAAATCTTTGCACTCTGAAAAATCGATAGCGTAGCGTCACGCATAGTGCGCTTACGATATAGAGAGATAGATGTAAGTAATTCAATTTGATCTTATTTTACCCTTTCTCGGTTCTCTCATCTACATGAAATCTCTCCATTTTTCTCGAAGCAATCCATTTAAAGCCAAATTAACATTCCACAACTAGCAATATGGCCCACACGCTGCCACTTTAGCGCTTTTACTCTTCTAATCACGTCAAATCGTTCCTTTTGCGATCTCATCGGGTCATCCCTAACGGAAGACGGGCTTCCGCCCGAAAAGCTTTGGATATTGTGTTATGTTTTTCGTGTGCTTTTCTCAACACTCCCAGTGAGCCTCTACAAATTCTGATAAATACGATACATTGTTGCGTCTCTCTTGTGCTGAAGAAGGGATCGTCCAGAAAGCTCCTTCTACATTTACGTGTATAAATGTCTCTCTCCGACGTCCCAGCGGATCTCCTTCCAGTAAGTGCTCACTGGGTTTTCTTCAATACCTAGTTGCCCTAAATATCCTTATTTACCTTTCCGCTTCCACAACTGTGTGTGTGTATATATATTTAGGGCAACTAGGTGTTGAAGGAAACCCAGTGAGTACTTACCAAAAAGAGAGTCGCTGGGGTGTCGGAGATACATTTGTATACGTTGATGATCGAGCTTTCGGGATGATCCCTTCGTCAGCACAAGAGACACAACAATATATATAAATATATACAATTTCGCTAAAAAACTTATAAGCTTTCGAATTCATCGATTTTGAAGCCACCTAGTACAGAATCAATGAACTACTGGGAAAATCCAATCGGTGGAAAATTCATAGAATATTAAGAGCTATATATAACAATCAAAAAGAATATTCCGAATAACCATGGGTGGAGAGAGAGAGAGAGAGAGAGAGGGTGATCACACGTCAATTGGTTCTCTTTTAAAATTGCGCGCAAATAGTGAGAAAATTTCACAGCTTAACGAATCTAGTTCCATCATAAACCTCAGCATTGTCGCACGACTCCAAAATAATAAATTCCAATCACAGGAAAGGTTTCGAATTCGCATAAGACGAACGTAGAAGGATGAAAAGAGAGGGGATTAGGAGGAGTTGCCATTAAAAACGATTGCATCACAGGAAACGTATGTATCCTAGAGCTGTGGTGGGGTGCAGGCGTGATGGAAGAAAGTATGTATTAAGAAGGAAGAGACGGGAGGAGAGAGATATACTAGGTACGTACGTATGTACGTCGTAGATACGTCACCCTCGAAAGAGCAATGTAGTATGTGTCTCGAAACTCGCTTTTCCACAAGCCGCCATTGCATATAGTATAGCGGGGGATAGGTTCCACCTCCACGATTTGAAACACGTTATTTGATAAGTAATACACACAAGTTTAAATTTTCGAATAACTTATTTAACGCATGCAAAATAATGGTTTATATGATCACTTCGTCGATTACAAGTACATAATTATATCCGCGGTTTAAGAGGATGAAATTTTATGTAAACAAGTTAGGATAGTGTACATACAGCGCAGGGCCGTGCCCAGACATTTTGCCGCCTGAGGCGAGATATAATATGGCGCCCCCTTAATTTTTTACTTTCTCATACGAAGTATCGAGAAAGTATTGTTTACGCGAAAAAATTAGACCTCGAGATTTTTACGGAAATATACGTTTTAGGTGTCGCTGAATCCGAAAAAGTGGTTTTCGCAATGCCGTCTGTCTGTCTGTTACTCGCTCTGGAGCCTAGACGGTAGAGCGAAAATCAATGAAATCTCGTACTTTTATCATACTGATCAGAAGCAGGGGCGCGCCTACCCGGGGCGCTTCTCGTCAAAGTATTTGTATCGATATATTATTGGAATTCGACTTGGGAATGTTTCCTCCTTTGTCCGAGTGAAAAGGGAAAGTTAGAGATTCTAAAATGACACAAAATCTTCCAGGCAAAACTTTTCCGATCCCTTGCGATACGCGGTCGTATGACTCAGGGTCGCTAGAACACGCATCAGTGGCGACTGAAAATGGGTTCACCGTAGGAGTCGCCAAGAGGTAGGGGCGCTACTCTGCTAATTGCTATCCCGACCCTAGCGAGGAGCTCCAGCTGAGGCGGCAATCCTTTCGTAAAGTACAGTCGACCTTTACCACATATCCTTTAGCTGGAAGAATACCGTGTGCCTACCCTTTTTCTCCCACTTACCGAGTCTTGGAAATCCCAAATCTGTTTTGTATCTGCTTGGTATAGCTTTTCCAAAAACTATATTTCCTTACTCCTTCACGATCTCCCACCTACGTTTACGTTCATATTCGTTTCTAAATAGTACCAAATTCAAATACTGAAACAATTTCTCCAAAATATGATAGAATTATTGACATATACTTCTTCATTGGATTTTAAAATACCTTAAAATGAAAATACGAAGTTGGGACTTTGACGAAGGAATGCATAAATAATTGAAGTTTTGTTTTCTTACTGTCAGAATAAATATCGAATCTAATTTGGCTTGTATATGAACAGAAATATAGGAATTTTTTAATGATCGGGACAGAGTACTTATATGACAATGTTGCAAATTCGAGAGTCGTTGGCTTCAAAGAAAAATAGCCGTGCACTGGAAGCCACCGTATCGGCAAGTAGGAACGGGATTTTAGTGGAATAAACGCTCGGTGTGTCACGTGACGCATTATTTTGTAGCATAATGAAATTGCCGCGTTTTATCGGTCGCGAACATTCTCCTCAGTGGAAGAGGATTTCCAGTGTTCTTTTTCTCCTCAGTGTTTCGCCAGCCTTAAGTTTCTTCAGTTTCTTCAGTTGTTCACACACGACATGTCTCAAAAAAGAAAAGGAATTACAGTGGAGAATAAAATGAAAATTATAAATGAGGTTGAAGAAAATCCACACATGTCGAAGAAAGATTTGGCTAACAGATTGAAAATTCCGTATACGACGCTGTGCACTATTCTGGCGAAATCCGACCAAGAAAACGTGTCGAGGAGGGAAGATATGCTGATCTAGAAAAATCTCTGTTTATGTGGTTTAAAGAGATGAGGTCAAAAAAAAGCGGCGCCATACTACAGGAAAAGGCAATGAGTTTTGCAGCCAAGATGAATGTGAGGAATTTCAGGCTTCACAAGGGTGGCTGCAAGGATTTAAAGAAAGGCATGGCATCACTGGATTTCGGGGGAGTCAAGTCAGGTTGACAATGTTTCTGCAGCCTTTTGGAAAGAAAAACAGTTGGGAATGTTGATTGCGGGATACAGACCAACCGATATCTACAATATAGACGAAACAGGCCTTTTCTACAATGGTGAAGCACTTCATTTCCTCTTTTGAGGGGCAAGAGGAGATTATGTAGGTGGCAAATCAACTTGAAAGAGCACTGTACCATTTTTCCACGAAAAGAAGGAAACAAAAGACAATAACAGACTATTTCATTTCAAATAAAATATAATTTGTTTAAAGAGTATTTTTAAAAATCACGTGCTGATTGTGAGTGATAAGTGAGTGAGAGATTGTGGTTGTGATTTATTTTGTATATTTCTATGTTCAACAAGTTAAATATGTATTAACATTTTTGCTCTATAAATACATCCCTCTCATGCAGTCACAAAATGCCTTGTTTATTCTTCATATGTCGACCTTATTTAAACATGCATTGAGTTATACGTAACTCTGAGTTATACGTATATTTCGTTCGGTCCCTTGAAATACGTACAACTCAGGTTTCACTGTATATACCTGTACGTAAGGGAAATTGCGTTTTCAAGTTCTTTTCTTCATCATAGATAATTCATTTTCTTCCTATTTAAAAATAGTGCATGCACACGTAAGTAAATTAACGTTTGTTTGTTAGATTGTTTATATTAGCAACAATGAAGAAGCAACCATGCAAGAAACTTTCAAGTTCAACTGGAATTAAGACATTCATGTTTGATTTTCTCATTAACGGCTACTCTTACGATAAAAATGTACAGGAAAGGAAATACTCTTCTTTAAAATTTCTACAACTTTTATTTGAAAAATATTTTGATAGGAGCAACACTTTACGAGATATGACGAAAAGTTCATTTTTGTCACCAGTAAAGTGGTACCCCTGATTGGCTTACGTGATTCATTTTTGCGATTTTCTTATCATCTTTGAGTGTAAGTCCTTAATATCAAATTTCACGAAAAACCGTTCCGTAGAAGCCGAGAACGAAAATGCGGACGGACGGACGGACGGTAATAGGCACTCACGCTGGAAGCGAAACGCGCCTAAAAAGGAGGAAAAGGATGGAAGCGAGGAAAGTAGTGAGAAAGTGGGACCAACCCTTCTCGAAGAAAGGTCCTGGCGATGAAGAAAGGGACTTCCCAAGGACGGAGTGGACATTCTGCCTCTCGGCACCCGATCCCTCGAGAGTCACAACAGAGGCACCAAAGGATCGATACTTCTACCGAGGGAGGAGCCTTTCCCTCTCTCTCTCTCTCTCTCTATATCTCTCTACCCTTGGTAGACGGTTACTAAGGTCGCGGGTTCGAGTCCCGTCCCTAGGACATGGATGTTTGTGTTCGTCAGGTTTATATGTAAGAATGGCAAATATCGACCTGAATAAAGACGGCTTATTATTGTTATTATTATTAATATTACCCTCCATCTCCCTGCACACTCCATTGAATGCGTGCGAGACTTTGCGAGGGGTCGCGTGAGTAGAGAAAGTGACTTAATGCACGCGATATGGCCGCAAATGAACGTGAGAGGGTAAAAACAGAACGCAACCATTTTTGAGGACTCGGTTAAACTCGCAGCCTCGACGGATCAGTTCTCTAATGCCAGACCTAAGCAGACGGAAAGGAATCTACTCCGAGGTAGTTATGTTTTCGGAAGGGCGCTGATGGGTTGGGTTGGTGGCAAGACAACCCATCAGAGATATTGAGGGATCTGAAATGGCAGACGTTGAAGAGTAGAAGAACTGATTACAAGAGGAAACTATTTGAAAAATTCGAAAGCTCCGAATTCGTTGAAGACGTACGCGGCATAGTCGTCCCCATCGGTGTTAGTGAACGTAATGTTAGATCACAGTGCAGGAGAAAATATCTCGAAATTACCGCTAGAACAGAGAAATACTACCGATCCTTTTTCCCAGACGCGATAAGACAATCCAACAGAGGAATTAGCTAGACTTCACTTGGTGTTGTGACACCCCCTGCCAAACGCTTCTAGCGGCTTGCAGGGTATTGATGTAAATGTAAAATAAAGATGCGGAAACGAAACAGAACTGTAATCATTCGACTACTATTAGACCCTTTTCTACGTCAAAACGATGAATTCATCTCCGATCTAACGACGGGTGTATTTATCGTTAAAATAAGCATATGTTTTATTTAAAACGATATTATTTCTAGCAAAATAAAATCGCCCTGAAAAGAAACTTGTAAGAATAATTCAAAATGAAATCATTTTTGTGAAACAATGCCCGATTTGATCAAAATCACAAACGTAACTCTTAAAGTTTAAAATGTTAACGAGATTTAATAAACGGCGAATTTAAACTTGGGAAAATTGGCGTTTTTAAATTAAAAATAAAAGTCCGATGAGTCCAGCACATGACCATCTCCATAAAGAATAATTAATAGGATTGTTTTCGACATCAACGTCCTCGTTAATAATAAATATAAGCAATTTCACCTTTGAATTAATTTCAGGCACTTTCAATAATATTTACGTTGAAAAAACAATAAGTAAAATGAATTGTTCAATTTTGCCATGATAACAAAACATCGATTGATGCACGATTAAAATGACTCCAGCCAGCGTTCCCATAGCAACCAACAAATATAAAATTTCATCATAGTAACGGAAACAATGGTAGGTACAACTTAGCGACGTATTTAACACAAATTCCGGCGAAAAAATCGAAATATCTCTTAAACATTCGGTTTTATGAAAAAATGTTTCAAAGAAAACTTGTAGAAAATCACATACCCTATAATTTTGATAATAACAAACATTTACATAAATTGAGTCTTAAACAAGAAATTTGGGAAAAACGAAAAACCACAAGAAGGGTAGACATGACTAAATAATTAAATTGAAACTTCCCATTCCTCTCCTTTCTTTTTCTCCCCCTCTCTCTGCACGATAGCGAAAGACTGTGCCACTGTATCTTATACCGCCGGTGGTGCATATATGTAACTTGACATGCCACGCGGCATTACACTTCACACATAACCAAGCAACTTACGTATATTATAGGATAAGAAAAAAATGAATTCCTATCGATCTAAATTTCGATTATTCGAACTTTTTTTCTAGAAATCCAGTTACCGGAATTTGAAAGCATAGTTAAAATAGAATGCTTTGAAAACTAATTTTTAAAAACCCGCAGTCTTCTTACCGAGAAAAATAAATCACTTGCTGGCCTAATTGGGCAAAAACAAAACTTAGCAGCTGATTAGAGGAAAAAGACGTGAAAATTTCAGGGAAAAAATATCATCCGAGTGCATCAAGTCGTAAAA
Organism: Uropetala carovei; assembly: GCA_036926305.1. Classification (NCBI taxonomy): domain Eukaryota; kingdom Metazoa; phylum Arthropoda; class Insecta; order Odonata; family Petaluridae; genus Uropetala; species Uropetala carovei. The sequence goes on along the minus strand of JAXCHB010000163.1, from coordinate 920,481 downwards.
AAATCACGACAAAAATTAAATTTTATAAATACACAGTTTTTATCTTTGAAAATAAAACTCACGATTCGCATCAAAGTACTGATGATGTTAAGCGACGAAACCAGGGCAGTGACTTCTTTAAAATTAACTGTGTTGTTCTAAAAGTTAATTTTTTGTCGTGTTTTTTTAAAGATGGAATACCCATAGAGCAGCTTCAAGTCAAGGGACAATTAGTCAACAGATGATGGAATATCCAAGGGCAGCACGAAATGAAAGCTCCTCCTTACCTTATGACGAAGTTAACACACACCACACTAGAAGGTCTTTGGCCTTTGGTGTCGTAGAGGACGGTGGCCTGTGTGAGGACCCACGCGTACCCACCCCCTTTCGCCAGGAAGCGGTAGCTACTAGTCTCGCACTGACCCTTAGAAAACACTGAAACGAAATTGATCAGATTACCGTTAAATAAACCGCAAAAAGAGTATTTACGAGAAAAGGCCTATTATTATTATGAGGCAAAAATATACTTTAAGCATTAAGAAAAATTCTATACTTACGGCAAAATAGAAAGGTACAGAACCTACGACAGGAATGGCAAATACATGGCACCCGTGCGATTTTATTTGGCACGCGTAAGCTTGTGTTTTCAGTATAAAATATGAAGTTTCTTAGAGAAAGAGTAATCTAGTGGCACGCGAAAAAAAATTTCGATGGTTCGCACTACTTTCTTGGCACGCGACTCGAAAATCAATTTCCGTCCCGGACCCACGGCATAGCCATTCCTATAATGACTCTTAATTTAGATTTTAGAAACTATATGTTTAAAAGAATTTGTTCAGCGCGAATTTTCGATGGAACTGGAGTTTAAATTACTGCGGTAAGGAAGGAAAATATTAAAAAGCAATATTTGAAGTTGTTACGGGCTAAAGGGTTAAACGATCAATTAAATAAAATTTCCACGTACAGCCAATTGCGTTTGTGTGCAGAATTCAGATTCAGAAATAAGTGATATCACACAATCGCCGAACATTCTTTGGGATAAAATGTAAACAAATATACGAGAAACGATAATAAAAAGCGATAGTTTAGCCTCGAGATATGCACGTCAGTTGATTTGTATTATTATTATTATTATTATTATTAGCTCGTTTAATAAAAAAATTAAAACAAGGTGTTGTTATCGCTTTGTCGTCCGTCCTGCTTATAGACATTCAACCCATTTTGTTTTACGAGAAAGATGAAAAGTTATTTTTGGTTGGGTTGGTACTGATCAACTCTACTGCTGAACATATAGAAACATAATTTTTTTAGCCACATACAGTATTTTCTAATGAATAAAACTAGCTGTACTACAATTTTGGAAAAAATCAGAAAACATTTTTTTGCATTAAGATATAAGCAATACATTTTGGCACCTTCCCCAGAGACGTAAGATGCAACACAATAATAAATGGAGCGGACATTTTATAAACACTTCACGCGTGTGGTTTATGACCTAGTGCAATTTTCATGCAACCACTTCCTACAACTATAAAATTAAGACTACGATGTAAATATCAAAGTCAAGACAGAAGTTTTTGTCCGAATAAAAAGTCTCACAGAAGATTTTGGAAAACTCTGCCAGTGTCATACAGAAATATGGATCCACCAATCAAATTCAGTTTTTTACGTTGATTTCATAAAAAAATACATTAAATGCGACGCTAAGACCGTGTCGTCTGTTTTCGTAAATCGAAAAACTGCAACAAACAATTAAAACCTAAAAAAACCGTTATTTTCCCATGTGTCTATTTCCTATAGGAACCATCTCACTAATAACGAGAACATAAACATTTCTCACAGTCAACTGTTATTCCCGAAATTTTTTGCGTGCTTCTTCTGGCGGCACAAACCGAAGCAGCAATCGCTCGTGATGGCCGCCCAGCGTCCAAATAGACGAGGAGGCATTTCGTGGTCGTCCTCGGCGTTATTATAACGAGAGCGACTCAATGGAAAGAGAAAGTGCAGCTGTTGGTAAGCGGCCAGCAAAGAGACGTCGTAATTGCGCAACGCCTTCCTTAGCCACTAGTAGGGAAAACCACAACCGCATCACCTACAACAATTCTGATTGGAACGGATTTCCCTTCTCTCCGAGATTTCTATTCCGCTGCAACTTGCGAATATTTCCCATCGGCCGATTCCGGTGGCTCGTCAATTTCAGGTGCGGGGGAGGTAAATGGCGTGCGGATTTATGTAGGGCGCGCGAGGGAGAGGCTTCTCAGAATAACGAAGGAAACAAGGACCTCTCCGAGAGAGGAAAAAATTCGCCGGTCAGCGAAAAGCCGAATTGGCTCGCATCCACGTGATAAATGTAACGGATAAGTTATCGTCGGGATTAAGAGGAGTGTAGCCACACCATTTCGTGATGAAAGGGAGGTTAGGAAACTTCGCTCGTTCACTCTCTCCCAGATCTCGAACGCCGATTGAAATGGAAGTAAATTGCGAAATGCGCACGTAAGCTACGACATTCCTAAACATAAACAAGGCGCGGATAAAAGGTGGAATGAAAACCATTCGCGTTCGCTCGACCTATTATCCACTTTCGTTGCGAAGAGATTATTAATGCGAGGGAAATACGTACAATCTAAATGACACGGAGTTAAGAATAGAAAGGTGGCCATTTATGCGAAGAGCGTCGTAAGACATTATTCGAATTTGAAGGGTTATATTTTATATATATATATATATGAAAAAAAACGTAATCGATTTCGTAATAAAAAACATACACCTCTAAATGGTGATTTGAGAAGAAATAACAATGAGAAGAAAGGAGAAATAAATTTTAATTAAATGATAATAATAACACGAGGAACTGAAGGATAAAATCACGGAAGAAAAAAAAGCCCGGAAAATGGTAGAAACGAAAAACATTCGTTAGAAGAGGGCTAAAACTGGATCGGCAAAATGATCGTTGTATCGAAAATGTGGAAGCGAAGAGAGAGAGAGAGAGAGAGAGAGAGAGAGAAAGAGAGAGAGAGAAAGAGAGAGAGGTTAATGAAGAGAGGAAATCGTTTTTGGAAAGGGAGGCAGCATAAGAGATTAATCGAATTTCCTCTTCACGAGGCGGATTGCATGAGAGAGTGCGAGGAAAGAAATTTCAGAATTTGTCTCCTTCATTAACTTCACGTTTGTGTTATACGTAAGTGATATATGCATTCACGGATAAAAGGTGTGTTTCCAATCATTTTCATATGACTGAGATAATTCAACGTGGCCATTCACAAGGTTTGGACGTTTGTCGGTGCGCTTTTGCAGATAAAGATCTCTTCGGGAAAAACAATACAATTTGAAAATTGTGTTTCATTACGTTCCATAATTATGAACTGTATTAATTAAAGGATAACGGTAAATAATACGTTGCCATTTTTGGCTATTGTTGTTCAGAACTGGTTTTATGTATTAACAGAATGTCTGTGATTATACACGCTTAACGTTTAAAATATTTTAAGTCCATATACGTATTGGCAGCACCGATGGAAGTATGCTTTTGGCATTGTAGATTTCTCGAGAGAAGTTGTTAATTTATATAGGTATTCCCTTTCGTCTCTAGGGGATAGTTTGTTTTTTCCCATAAGATTACACCTATAGATCGAATTTTTCGACGTGTGGAATATTATTTCGTTAACATTTTAAATTATATAAAAAATACGATTTAACCTACTACGATTTGAAAACGAATCTCTTATTTACAGAGCCAGAAATGGAATACGAATCATCGGATAGTGAATTTAACAACAAAACATTCGTTTGAAAGGGCGCAGGACAAACTCACCTTCGAAATTAAGTTTGAATAATGAAGGGGTACGCAACATTGGAAAATTTATTCGCAAATATTTTAACCAATCAAATCCATACGGAACTTAGCCCAGTGTTTTAAAGGCTGAGGGGCGCGTCACCCTAATAGGGGGGGGGGGGTGAGGGGAGGGGGGCGCAGTGGGCAAGTCAGTGGGACGCAAAAAGACTTCACATTGTATTTACTGTCGTTTTAATTGTCACAATCGTGAGACCTGCAATATTCAGTCGCCGAATTCTAGCCCTCAAGTGGCTAGGGCATATCATTTGCCATAGTATATGTATATGTGACATACATACATATGTGTAAGGGGGAGCAACGACATTCTCCTTAGTTGAAAGGGGGCGCGGATTTGTTAAGTTTGGAAACCACTGACTTAGCGTAACGAAGGAAACCACGAGAAAATATTTTTCTCAAGCAAATTTACCTAAATTTTCTTGCTATTGTTGCAACAATTAACGGAAAAAAAGCCGAGATAAACGGATATTTTTCCAATTTTTAGCAAAGATATCTAAACAAGAAAATAATGATCCAGTTAAATAACAGGAGAGAGAGAGAGAGAGGCAGGTGCACAAAAATGAAAAAGCGAAGAAAGGAAAAGGCTCTTTTATTAGAAGTCAACTTCGAAAGTCGTCTCAGAGGAGTTCACCTAATCCGGTGGAAGGGGGAGAGAGAGAGAAAAAAGAAGAAGATAAACCTTTAAGAGTAAAAATAGAGAGAGAGGGTGAGAGAGAGAACACTAGGGACGGCCTAACATGCCAAATTCAACACAAAAGGGTGAGAAGCGAAGATTTCGGCAGTTGGGGAGACCCATATGATCTGAAAGGAACAAGCGATTACGGACAACGCCGCGAAGAGAAAGAGAGAGGGAAGGAGAGAGGGTGAGAGAGAGAGAGATGGAGAGAGTGTGTGTGTGATAGAGAGAGAGAATAATTTTTTCCTCGACAAAAAATATTATTAAAAAACGTGTATGCTTCGTAAAAGTGAGTGGCATTAATATATATGAGTATATACGTTAAGTAAGTGGTCAACAGTAAGAATTAATTTATGAGGAAGATGAAATATGAGAATAAGAAAAGAGAAAAAAAGCCAGTCACTCTTACGAAGCATAGTACAAATTTTTGGATAATATTTTTTGCCCAGGAAAAAATTATTTTTTCCCTTTGAGTGTAATTTTAAGTAAAAGTGTGTGTATATTAAAATGTTTCGTTACTTAATTTAATTTTTATCTCTTTCGTCTTATAACTGTTATTAATAACGCGCTTTTTTACATAATTATGAAATATATAGAACTTAGTAAATTTGGAATATTTTTTGTAATGCAGGACAACAAATGCGTAACGAAAAATTGACCTGTTTTATCTGATTGATGAAGTTTTCACTGGATACATTTTTGATTTAACGAAACTTCAGACGGCTTGAGATTATGGAACTCAAAATAATGTCATCATACCGAAATTTCCGAAGTGAGAACAATTATAACTTAAACTTAAAACAGTTGCGTATATTCTTCAACGATAGAGAATTTTATATAATAATAGCCGTCTGTTGGTTGGTTGGTTGGTCACGCTCTGAAAACGCTAATAACTCGAGAAATAATAACGATAGAAACTCGAAATTTGGTAGGGATGCTTGATTAACACTTTTTCGGGTGATTACGAATTTAAATCGCGAAAAAATTCCTTGGTTCGTCTCCAAGAGAGGCATTTCCATTTCCCATTACTTTACATGTAAAACGCGATTTTTCGACGTGCAACCTTTTATTCATTTGGAAATTAAATTAGAAGAAATTAACAGACGACCTTCGGATTTGAACCATTTTGAAGAAAAATTTATAAAGTTTCTTATTCCGTTCTTCTTTTTTCGCCCACAGTTCGAAATATTCCATGTTAAACGTTTAATTTGCATATTTTGTGGAAATCTCGCCATTTTAACGTGATGTTGCTATGTCGACCATTATCATTGTTACACCTCAAATTACTATTATTGTGTATACATCCTTCTGAGATAAGCGTGCCTTGAATGCTTCAATACGAGAGACAGAGAGGAAGGAAGGAGAGAGATTGGCGTGTTTTGTGGAAAATAAGTATATTAACGTAAATATAAAAAATTTTAAGTATCAACAGTGTCATTTTAGAAAAACTGGAAATAAAAAGCATTCTTAAATTAAATTCTTTGTAAACCATACGTGCTTACGAATTTATACTGTTATTCCTCGAATTAATTTCGTAACAATGGCCGAAGTTTGGAAACGAATATAAATTAAAATTCAATTAAAATTAAAAGGACATTTAAAACTGTTAACAGGCAATTTTCGAAGAAACAACAGTGGATCTTTTAATGAACTGATTTGTTTTTATAAAAGGAACTTTGGTGCTTATTTAATACAGAGTAAGTTCTAAGGCTTATAATCCATTTAAATCTAATAAAAGTGGCTATCATAGTTCCCTCTAATTTTTTTTCATCCACGGGCGGAATGAATATCGCTATGCGCGCCTACATGACGCTAGTGCGCGGATGTGCGCCGGGGTTGACGCGGCCCTCTTCTGATATATTATAAAATACACACAATCGTGCGCGCTTGAAAAATTTAGTGCGCGGAACTTCAAAAACTGCTGCTTAGGGGGAACCATGGTGACTATTATAGTTTAAAGAAAGAACTTTATTTTTTTAACTTTTCAGAATGAATGAATTCTAGGTTAACGTTGAATGTTATAAAAGGATTTTCTTTGGAATAAGAAGTTTGTTATGTGGTTATTTTAACTGAATCGAATCAAGTTTGAAATCCATTTAAAACTGGTGAAAGTGGTTGTTTTGGAAAATGAGAAGGCGAAAGTGCTGAGCAGACGATAAACGATATTGAGGTACATTATATTACAAAATCTATTTATAAGAGGCAATTGAAGACTGAACCAATTTTTTGGAACCGGAATTCTGCTTATTTAATGAAATTGAAATCCTAATGCTATAATCAATTTAAAACCAATAACAGTGGCTATTTAGTAGAAAGAAAGGTACTATTTTAATCACAAGGAATTTCTGTGAGATTTTAGTTAATTAATTAAAACAGACTTATAGAAATATTCGATGGTTAAAACAGTGCACAATTTTATTCTTGCTATTTTTACATGTTGCACTGACGAAAATTTAGATTCGTTAAACTCGTTGAAATTCAACGGGCACTTATGCTAGTGAATGTATATTCAATGTAATAATTTACGAATGCTGTTTACTTTGGTTGCTACTAAAATAATTTCCCTCGCCTTCCTTCTCTCTCTCTCTCTCGTATTAAATTCATTCAAAGCACGTTTATAAGGACTGAAATAACAATATGATACCGAGTGGAAGTAAACTATCTACTTTATGTAAATGTATGCAAAAAAGAATCAAAATGACTGAACACCTACGAAGAAATAAATTACCTATGTAAATAAATGTCAAAATTGTAAAATAACGCCGCGACAGCGCTCGTGTCCGTAAGAAGCTACGTATGTACAAAATGTTTCATTTTACTCATGAATCGAAACATTTGCCTTTTGAAAGAGGCGCCTATGGAAGATGGCACCTTCGCCATATCCTAGTTACGGCACTGCCCGGGGGATAACGAGGTCAAATTACTCTTTTAGTAGAAGTTGTTATGAATAAGTGAATAAAATGTATTTTATGTAGCCGTAATTTTAGTTAATACTCTTTATTTAATTACGAACAAAATCTGAGGCGTTCATACTTGTTGGTATTTTGAAATAAATGACCCCAGCCGTCTAAGCACTTTAAAATCAAAATTTTTCCTTGCGTGGCCTTGTGACAAGTGGAGGTCAGCTTACAATCGGTGTCGGCATTACAATCCCGTCCGAAAACTCTTAAGAGGTTGGTATTCCTTGGCGTAAATATGTTATTATTTATCGTAGAATTCCGTTAAAAAGACGCTCTTGATCAGCGCATTCACCCGAATATGTTGCTTGAGTCACAATCGCACTATGTTAAGAACATAAAATAGTTTAAATTTTATTGCAAAAGACGTGGTCGGCTAGTGCTCCCCTGGTGAGAGGGTAAAGACACCTGAGCTCGGATTTGAGGATGGGCCTCGAGGTATGGGCCTCTAACACGAGTTAGTTAATGAGGTCGCGGTCAGTTTAAATGTGGCCCCAGTTAGTAGACACAAGCCATTTTTTATTTTATAAAATATTGGACTAGCAGAGATGCTAATAACCTGCAGTGTATACATATGTGGGACCTTCTTTAGGCCTTTAAGTTGGACTGCAGTATTTATCTTATAAGAAACCAAATGTTCCACTTTCGGGTGTGACTGACCATCTTTGGTGGCACAGCGGGAGGCAAGAGAAAGGCACTGTTGGCATTTTCAAAATGAAGATATAAGTCCAAAATTTTGCTGAGAGATTTCCAAATAACAATTCATAAATAATATCAAAATTTTCCATCGGTTATGACAACAAATCTATAGTTTTGCCAAATTTCAAGTCTCCAGCTCATCTGGAAGTGCATCACAATTTTTATCCTCGTATGGGGCAAAAAATGGGGCAAAAGAGCCCCGAAAATTAACATTAACATAATATCGGAGTTTATCCATCGGTTGTAACCGAAAACCTCTAATAGTGCCGAAATTCAAGTCTGTACGGTTAAGATGGAGGGCGTCGTAAAGCAACTCCAGTGTTTAAAAAGCGAACAAGTCTCCAAGTCCAGAAGGCATACTACATACCTTCCAGAGTACTGAAGGAATTGGCAAACGAAGTGGCCCCATATTTTAAGATTATCTTCGAGAAAACACTTACAGAAGGAGCTTTACCGAGAGACTGGAAGGTCGGACATGTCACACCTGTTTTCAAGGGTTAATATAAGGATGATAACCCTGAGAATCACCGCCCTATATCGCTGACATCTATATAGTGTAAGGTTTTAGAGCATATTATATTTAGCTCACTGAGGCGTCATCTAGATCAGCTATTCTCAAATGCGGCCACCAGGAAATTTCGATGCGGCCACCACTAACTTCTCCGTCATACAAGGGGTTCTCAACCCAGTAATTCGACTCGAACCTTGTAGAGCATTTTTGTGAATAAACAGACGGAATGAATAATCCCTTGTTCAGAATATAAAGATATGATCCAGATGCCTCTCCATATATACAAAGAAAAGGTTAATTGACTTTAACAGCTGGCCGAAAAATGCTATGCATCCATTCATTATTCCTCTCTGTCTCTCTCTTGGGGCGGCAATAAGAAGTTTGGTCCTTTTAGAAAACAAACTAAGCTAGAGGGAATGGCTGTAGGAAAATCATTCGTAAACGAGCACATCTGAAAGTATGGAGTACGTTCGCCTCACATTTGGATAGCTCTGTGTTGTTCTCTGAGTGCTTCGTTTTCATAGTTTTCAATCATTTCCTCGTAAATATTTGATTAACTAGCTAGTGCGTCTGTCTTGTGTTATAATGTTTGATAATAAGTGCCAAAATTCAGTTCAATAAATCGCCAGGCACAGTCAGGGCCGGCCCGTAAGATTTGATAAGTGTGGGCGAGATTTGATTTGGCCGCCTCTAACAAATTAAAATTTCCTTGCGACCTTTTTTTTCCTAGGATAAGTTAGCCCTGTTTCCATGTGATTACCTACCTCAGCCTTCATTAACACCATCATACCGTCACACTATTACACGGCAACTCTGTGACTACAGGAAATGACTTTCTTATTAGGCATACGTAAAAGAATTGAGTCAACGGAAAATATTTTGTAAAATAATAAATTTTCGTAAGAGATATATTTCGGAAAACATGCGCTTATAAACTCCCACATATTTTTAAAATTGTACATTTTTGTTTTCTTTTTGTCTGACATTTTATTGGAAGTCCTTTATGAACACTATAAATAGAAAAGTGAAACTTACAGTTGAATAGTCTGAGCCGGACTGAAGGGGTAAGTATTGAAACTGATGGATATCCGAAAATACTGTAAAGGCAGTGTGCGGGAGATCAATTTATTATATGTACGTGGCACTACTTCACAACTCTCCACCTTAAAGAAATGTACAGGCACCTTAACAAATTACGGTATTTTTAACACGGATTATTCCAAACCAAGGAAAAATTTACAACGGACCGGAGCTATGCGAAAATCCACACCGGAGCCAGGAACCTCATAAGAGAAACTACATTGTCTGTATGAAATATGAGCCACTTGTTCATACCAAATCTGCTTACACTCTCTGTAAGCAAAACATTGGTCGTGAACTCATAGCTGTTGGCTCTTTGATTAAAACCTTCAACCATGTTCCTCAGTTAATGACTATGGCTGAATTGAGGGAGAGTGCCATCTACGAAAATAGGCGCCTTAAGAAGAATCAAAGGTTCCTATTGTTAAATTCATAGAAGGCGAGCGTCCAGAGGAGGACGAAAACAATCGAGTTAAGTCTGTTGGATGGGAAGAGACGGGCCATATCTCGCCGCCCATTTTCGCAAATACGCATCGGAAAGGATGAGTGGCCGCCCTCGCCTAGGACCGGCCCTGGCTACAGTTGATACTGTTTATATAATTGAGAAATTTCAAAACGCGATATTAGACATTAGTTTACATGTGAAAGAAGGTGATGTGCGAAAGAACATTTAGTGCGCTTCATTTCCTCAAAAGTAAATACCGAAACAAAATGAAGTACGAGCATCTTGAAGCTACTCTTCGGTTATCTGTAGAAGACAGAATTGTGGATGAATTTTCGTTTAATAAACTTCTTTGGCTATAAGAGTTATGTACATTGAGTTATTTCATGTTTATAAAAAGTTTTGATCTTACATGAGTTTGAAGACTTGTACACTAAAAATTAAAAAAAAATACAAGTGCGGCCACCGGACATTCACCGTGGCCGCACGACAATTCTTTTCATGACAACCTCTGATCTAGATAGATAAAGTTTATTAGGTAACAATAAGCATGGTTTTAGAAAAGGCAAGTCGTGTGAGACCCAATTAGCGCTCTCCACACAAAGATATTTTAAATTTCGGTTAAACAAGTACTCGAGTAGACGCCGTATTTTTAGATTTTAGAAAAGTTTTTGACAAAGTTCCTCATCATAAGCTTAATAGAAAGTTGAAATGGTACGGGATTAACGAGTAATTTAATGTGCGTGTAGCGTATGGGACACTCGTGAGAGAGGCCTTATTCAGGAGTTGGAAAAAATTCAACGAAAGGGAGCACTTTTGGTGGTAGGCGTCAGGAGACTAATAGAAGAGCTTGTTGGATGGGAGTCTCTGGAGAAACGGCGAGTCTAAGCACAGACTATCGTAGAGACTTATTGTTAGATCAGAAGCCTTTAATGATGACTTAACAGGCGTAATTAAGAGCCCAACTTACGTATAACGCCAAGGCCACAATGACAAGATTCGAGAGATCGACTGAAGGACAGACAGATAAAACGGATCCTTCTTCCCTTTACGCATTCCAAGTCCAAGTATCAGCAAAAAAGTGGATATGGCCATCACACGTAGGACCACACTGACAAGATTCGAGAAATTGATTGTGGGACCGAAAGGATCATTATTTCCTAATAGGGTAACAGAGCATAACAAGAGAATAATACGGTAGGTCGGAGATAATCTCCCCCCCTGCCACACACCAATTTCGGTGGCTCGGAGGGTATGTATTCATCCCTCTCGTACTACGTGATAAATACAACCCCCGTGCGCTACGTCCCAGAATACAACCATCTCGCGCTACGTGCTAAATACAAGCCACTTGTACATATGACGCCCAAAAATACAACCTCCTCCTCGTGCTAGGTCCGAAATTTGCCTCCCTCGTTAAACGTCCCAAATTACAACCCACTTGCGCCAAGTCTCGAAATGTAAACCCCTCGTGCTACGTCTCAAAATGCAACCAACTCTCACAATACTTTTCTCTCTCTCTCTCTCGTTCTACATGCATCCCAAACCACAATCCCCTCGTCGTTCTAACATATGCAACCGCTCCTCTTACGTCACCGCATTCAGCGGTGACGAGGAAAAGAGCAGAAAGGAGTAGGAAAGGTTGAAAAGGAGGGAATTCAAGGAAAGGAAATAGATAGGGATGGCTATCGTCCAATCCCAGCGCGGAGCATTATCTCCTCGCAACAGCCTCTCTCTTAAACACCGCTTTCCGAAATACACTCGGGGCGGCGTTTATTTTGGGATTGTGAAAATTTGACAAACGTGCCACTTAAAGGGACTGATGAAACATCCCAAGCGTCAAAGAGGTTTCCTTTATTCGCCATCTCTCTTTTGGCTTTACCTCTTTTAACCCAGAAGAGAACGAACACTTCGTTGTGGAAGGACTTTCTCACCTTTTGCATTCATTTCCGATGTAATCTCGAGCAGACTATGCGAAAATGTTAAGCTGTGAAAGAGAGAGAGAGAGAGAGAGAGAGAGGAAGGAAGGAAGGAAGAGAAACCCATTCCATCCTACTACGGCACTTTTCAATGTCAAGTGAGCGCCTCTGACGATTACTACTCTACTACAGTTTGTCTTCGGATCGTTTTCCTACGCGCAGATCAATAGAGGGCCGTAATTAACTTTCAAAGTACACTGCAATGAATCTCCCGATGAATCGATGTTTGAAAGAAATTGTTGTCCGCGATCGGATTCGACCTCGAAAGCTTTGAGCGGCAGGTAGGTACATACAACCTATTCAAGCAAAAATGAAAAATTAATTTGAGATAATTAAAAATGCGTTAAAATTAAAACGATTCGAAGCGTTACAGTTGCATGGTTTTTCATAATTATTAAACTACACTCGCTTAAAAGCTCTAGCGTGACAAAAGAGAAGCAAATTCGTTAGACTAGACGAGAGAGAGAGAGAGAGACTATTTTTGCATCTCTCGAAGTGACACAACTCCGCGGTGAGTCACCTTCGTTTTCCATGCAAGTTGTTAAATGGAAAGAAATTCCTAAAAATATAACAATCGTTATATTTGTAAGAGGGAATAAAACCTAAACCCAGACACTAAAAAACAGGGATTTGGCAAAGAAACTCTTTTGCCGTCTCATTCAGACTTTGAAAGAGCTAAAGCTCGCAATTTTATCAACTCGCGTTAACGTAAGCTCTCAAGATATATTAATCCGTAAAATTAAATAAAAAAAGGTAAAACGAATAAAAGGAGCGAACCAACGGAAATAGAAATATAATCTGCGTTTATCGAAAATGTTACGAATTACTACGGACCATTACTTGAAATTGAAGCGTTATGTATTCGAAAAGAGCACAGATGAATGGTATATAACAATCACACCACCATTCCAAGTGACGATGTTTACGAGAAATGACCGACGACTGAGTAAAATCCGAAACTACTTCTGATGGGGAAGAAAAATGGAATTAAAAAAACCAACTAGGAACTAATACAAGCTACCAAAATTATTCCGTTTTAATTATATGAAACAATCTATATAAATAAAATTGTAACCTGTCTGTAAATTTGTTTTTTGTCGGGGTTTTACTTTTTTGTATGTTTTGCATCACAAGACGTTTTCGCCGGTTTGCACAATTCTTGTCTGTCTGTCTTTTTGTTTGTTGCCTCATCACGCAGAAACAGCTGGTCGAATTTTTATGAAACTTGCAGCATATCTTTAGACTGGTGCAGCTTAACATATAGGCTATGTGGTGGGTTTCAAAAAAAATTTCAAGTGGGGGTTTGGGGGGGGGGGGGCATCGATTTGACTTTTCGACGATAACTCTCCAGTAAATTAACTTAGGAAGTTCAAATTTTATATTTGTCACTTTCAATACAAGTATAAGATCAAGTTTGTAGATGAGCAAAATCAGATCAAGGGGAGAGGGGGTTGTGGGGGGAGGGGAGGGGGGCCGGGGCACCCGCAAAACAAATCATAAATAAACGCAAGTTAAAAAATATGAACTACAACAAATGATCAATTTCCATAATAATAACTGAAGTTTTTTCTTTTCTGTACGCAACCTAACTACAAATAGATAAGTTTGTGGGTTACCATCTTTTTGCCTCACACCCCTCAATTATTGTAATTACTGAGCTATCCTGAAAATTATGCAATATTGCTTCAATGCATCACTTAGCATTTTTGGGTTTAATACTTTTCTCCTATATATTTATAAAAGTTTGTTTGTTTGTTTGTGCATCTATACATTTCCACACCGTTAAAGTTAGAGTGATCAAACTTTCAACAGATACTTTCTTCACAAATAGAAAGGCCGTACGCTGCTTCTTAATCCCAAATGTTTTATATAGGTAATTGTACAAAAAGCAAAATAACTTTGTATGCTAATGCTAATGGCAACCCATTATCTGTCGGCTCCTTTATGCACGCCCACAATCAACCGATTCCAACCGAATTTGGTTTATTAGTATTTATATGTCCACTTCATTCAAAATGGCGGTCGTTTAAACATTAAACTACGCGTATTTTCCCGAGTCCTACTATTGATATGAATCAAATTTGGTACGATTGTGGAGGGCTCCCAGAAATAATTCATACGTGGTTTTCGTTTCTCTCTGCCCGTCTTATTCAAAACGGCGGCAGAGTGAATTCTTAAATACTAGGTATAATCTAGAATTCCAATCGGATTTGAACAAAATTTCCCCGGGCAACGTCGGGAATTTCTGCCAGTAAAATAACAGTATTTCATTATCTTTAATGATTTGTGGTTTTACTCATTTCAAATATACACAGGAAACGGAGAATTTATAGTAATGTAATACATTTATATGTAAAATGTGTTAAGACACAAAGAAAATCCATTATATATGGAAATTAAGTGATTTCTTGACATTTCGCATTATTTAAAAGGAAAAAGTTAAATTAAAGCATCTTTGATGATTTATCGTAAGTTATGATGACATTATATACAAATACACATAGTTTAAAACGAAAAAAAAACTTATTAACTCAGCGACGGTTTCGAACCCCGGAACTTACCATCCCACGTCCAATGAGCAAACCATTACACCAACAGGACCGGAAGTCCTATCGGCGCAGTTTAAACTTCCGGTTACGTCGGTGTAATGGTTAGCGTATAGGACGTCGAACGCGAAGTTCAGTGTTTCAAATCTCAAGATAATTTTTAAACATTTTTTCCGCTTAAAATGTATATATTTATCTAGAATATTTTCTTAATTAATTTTGCGTATATAATGTGACATTTTCAGTGAAATATTTATCTTTAGAAAATTAATTTTCATTAAGTTGCATAATATGCGTTTAGTAACATATATACATACAGACGTACATACGTACACACAAACACCTTCTTTTTCGATATCTATATATTCCGACTATTATTTATTTACATTTGAGTCTTTAGATTCACATTACCTTAAAATATTTCTATTAAATAATGATATTTCATTAACTTTAATAATTTGAGCTTTTAATCATTTCAAATATAGATAGGAAACGGAGAATTTATAGTAATGTAATACATTTATATGTAAAATGTGTTAAGTCACAAAGAAAATACATTACATATGGAAATTAAATGATTTCTTTATATTTTGTAATAGTAGAAATTCCCGGCGTTGCTCGGGGAAATTTCGTTCAAATCCGATCGGAATTCTTGGACTTGGGAAAATACGCTTAGTTTAATCAGTCCCCGCCGTCCAATTACGGATAAGGAGTAGCTGTTTCTCACCTTCCTCACTGACAATGAGTATAAGATGTGGAGTTACCTGTTTGTTGAGAATGGGAAGTTTATGGGAACAGTAATTTTATTCAACAGTTTAGGCATCAGAACAGTTCGAAAAGAACTGTCCCGTTCCTTCTGAAATCTCTAGATGGCAGTGCATTAGCATACTAAGTTGTTTTGCTTTTTGTACAATTAATATAAAAGCATTTGAGATTAGAAGGTAGCCAACGACCTTCCTATTTGTGAAGAAAGTATTTGTTGACAGTTTGATTATTCTAGCTATAAAAAAACCTAAATATTAACTTACGATCATGAAAAAGGGCTTATTTTACGCACGAAAGACTGAATATTTTAATTCTGTTCATGTTTTGTCATATTACATCATAATTTGCCCGAAATTGTCCTTTAAGCGCAAAATTTATCGGTTTAGATGACCATTTTCCAGGCGGCAACAAAGCTAAATTTCTTAATTGTTGTCCTCTTCAAAGTTAGAGATATCCACGCCGCGGCGCGCCGTAGAGGAAGAATAGCTAACTCCAAGATAAAGGGTACAAATGGATTCTTGCCTAAATATAGTCTATGAATACTTTTGAAGTGAGTCAAATGATTTTTAAGGAATGTTAGAACATTGTCATCGTTTACCATTAACATTGAAAGATTTATCGCAGCATTAATCGATACATCTACTTACATTTGTTCGGTAACCAAGATGCTGTTTATTGTTTACGTTTTGGCTAATAGTATTGACATAATCCACATAACTTTATTGCTGCTTTAAAGGCTTAGGTGCATATATCCATGCGAATATTAAGTAAGACGTTAATGCGTAATTATATTAATGGTAAAACTTTACAATACAATACATAAAATAGTAAATGTTAATGCAAGCATCGCTTGCATAATTAAGGAATGGGGAACGTTTGCCCCGAGCAATAAAAAGCGTTTGCTACTTAAAAGAAAACTTTCCCGAGCCAAGGCTGGCTTTTCAGCTAGTTTCAAATATGAAAATGAATTTTAAGGCAAAGAATTACGCCAATTATGGATATTCGGAACGCATGACCAACGAAAGTTCTTCCAATAAACGAAGCGATGAGTTTTAACGCGGCGGAACTACTGCTAAAAAATACACGATTAAACGAGTCTACGATTTCTAGAAAATCATCGAATTCGTCTAGAGGATAAACCAAATAGAGGCAATCTCCAAAAACCATCAAAAGAAAGTCGGAACCTAATTTCGGGCATAAAGGAGCAACCATAAAGTACTGTCTTTATTATAGTCCACCATAAATGAATCAATCAACACCCACTATGGCTACTTTGTTGGCGAAATGCGCATATCTGTTTTTTAAAACTTTTAACGACTCAAGTCCACGATAGATAAATACCGCCAAAAAACTTCTCGACACTAAAAAAATTGAGAAATAACAGAAAACCACGAATCTTCGTGTCTACAAAATTTAATATTAGCGAAATAAATAATAAAACTTTACGCGAAGCATTTAAATTCACTAGTTGTCCTCTGTCAGATAGTTATTAACGTATTATTATAATTATTACGAAGAGGAGCCGTTTGGGCTCAAAGTAAAGGCCGCCTTCCAAACACAGCGGGACTGGACTCGAACCCCGACACGGAGGCCGGTTTTCTTTTTAGCCATGTTTCGCTTACAGCGTGAGCGCCTATTATCGTCGGTCTGTCCGTCCGTCCGTCCGCATGTTCGTTTTCGGCTTCTACAGAACCGATTTTCATGAAATTTGATATTAAGGACTTATAATCAAATATAAGAAGAAAATCGCAAAAATGAAACTCGTACGCCAATCAGGGGTACCGCTTTACTGGTGACAAAAGATTACATTTTCGTCATATCTCGTAAAATATTGCTCATATCAAAATATTTTTCAAATAAAAGTTGTAGAACTGGTAAAGAAGAGTATTTCCTTTCCTATGCATTTTTATCATAGAAGTAGTCGTTATCGAGAAAATCAAACAAAAACGTCTGAAATCGAGTTGTACTTAGAAAATTACTTGCATGGTTACTTCTTCATTGTTGCTAACATAAACAATCTCACAAATAAAGGTTTAATCTCCTACGTGTGCATGCAATATTTTAAAATAGGGAGAAAATGGATTATTTATGACGAAGAAAAGAACTTTAAAACGCTATTTCCCTTACGTACAGGTATATAATTTCTTTCTAATACTCCATTGCACGAAAGGCGCCCATTTGTGATACGTTGTAGACTTTCCTAACTTGTTTTTTTTTAAAGCCTCGACTGGGCTTGTGTCTCGTGATGAGGACAAGAACACTTGGTAAGAGGGCGTGCCCTTCGTTAAGAGGAGGCTAATGAGGCCGGCGAACACCGGATTTCCTTCCTTTCCTATAGCAGCAAAAGGTTGGCGAACCGGAAGCTTATTTTCCAATTAACTCCTTCGAAATAGAATATAGGAGACACCCGAACTAGAGCAATGCGAGAGAGAGAGATAAATAATTATAATATTTAATTATAACTTTCTAAAAGTGACATCTAAACTTATGAGCGCCTAAAAAGAAGTCGGAGAAGGAGATAAGCTTTGAACTCGAACCTGGGTCTTCCACTTGCCAGGTAAAGTGCTTAAACCGACTGCAAATTTCATTCTTATGTTTAATTGCTATTTTGATTTAATCAATCGCACAGACGGACAGACAGAGGGGACACTTAGGCGCTTTTATAAAAAAAAGGCGCGAAAAATTAAGCGATATGTATGATCTAAGGCAGTGAGACGCGTCCCACTTGAAAGCCGTCTAGGTGGGACCAGAGCCAATCGGTTACCCTTTCTGGCACCTTCTCTTTTACGTAGTTAACAGTCTCAGGCGTAACTTGATGGAATTTCTTCATAATGCCGAAAAAAAAGATTTACTTGCTATTATTTTTTAAAAATAAAGGAATAAATACATTTTTGTGGAATTAACAAGTAAATCTTTTTTAATTCGACCTTCCCCTTTTCGTCTATCAATTATTAATGTAATTCTTACATGCTTATATATGTAGAAATACATTTATTAGAAAAAGTGAGATTTTTTCTCTATATCATGGTGGGATCAGGGTTTCTTGAAAAAGTGGCAAGAGGCAAAAGGTTGAGAACCACTCATCTAAGGGACAGACAGACACAAATGACTTTATCAAGGGCGAAATTGAGACTATATAAACTTTATATTATAAATATACTAGCAGAAATGCCCGTTGAATTTTAACGGATTTAGTGAATCTAAAACTGTGTAACATATAAAAATCGCAACAAAGCAAAAGCGCACACACAAATTGAAAAATCATATTACGTTAAAATTTTCCTATATAAATGCATTGGGCTCTCAACTTCGGCGACAATAAGAGTTGTCATGTTAGTTTGCATTTGGTATATTGTTATAAAACTGATAAAATCACGTCATTTTCTTATTGTAAACGCATTTTACGCAAATTCCACTAGAATTCGGATTCTGTCTTCAATATCGATAAACTTTGTTCTTTCCTTCATAGAACCATCCTAGTCTCGAGTTCGTAACATGTTTCTACATAATTTTTTATTTCAAATGAAAAATAAGCTGCACTCATCCCCATGTTATTCAGATGAGGAAAAAAAAAAAGAAAATATTTTTTAAAATTAGATAAGTCCACCAAACCAATATAAAAACCTAACTACACCACTTCAATCTTTATTCCAGGTAAAATGATATCTTCCTCTTGATTCTATGTGCTATAGTTGCTGAGCTATAAAAAGCATACATACATACATACAAACACTTTTCTTTATAGATATCTATAGATGAGGTAAATATGAACGCAGGAAAAATTAATATAAAATTTTAAACTATCCAATCAGTAACACTCGTATTTTTGACAATGATACGACCGATTACTCCCACGAGACTGAACTTTTATAACGTCGATTTAAGTCTCCCCAAAGTCTACCGATTCAATTAAACAAACGAGTTGACTACGCACTCCGATTCTCTACGCATGCGCAGGGAGACGGAAAGATTAAATTAGCCACTTGACTTTTATTTCAGATTCTATTTTCTCGAAAAGAATTTCTATTCGAAAAGAAACTGAGAAACACACGCATAACAACGAGAAAATGGGTTTAAAAATAAAAAGTTCTCGGGAAAAATAAACAAAAAAAACATTTTGGCGAGGAACACAACTCTCGGGTGTTCAACATTCTTCTTCTGATCCCTCGAACTGAAAAGAAATCCTCTTTTCAAAGTTTAAAAAATAAATCGCCTGTAGATAGGAGGAGCCGTCCATGAATCAAGGGGCAAAAAAAAAAGAGGTCGATGAATCTAGGAAGGCAATTACGAGTGCATTCAACCGCTCCCAAGGACATCGAGACCCTGGACCTGTACCAACTTCCCTCAATTGCGAGATCACGCTAAACAAGTCTCCGCCAAAAAAAATAGTGGAAAAGGATAATACCCTTCGGCCATTTGCACGCGTTTAAGGAGAAATCCACCATTTATATCGGTTTCTCGATCTTGCTTATACACAAACTGATCCGAGGTTTTATCCGAACCACTCCGAGACGAAAGAAGATCGATATAGTATCGTTGTTTGACTGTCTGACGCACTAATCCCTAAAAGAAATCGGGCTTCGTTTTTTGCCAATCGCTTTAGTAATCCGTCTCGTTTTTCGCGTTATCTGGGTTCGTTTATTTTTGAAGGCTTCCAGCATGAGCGCCTTATTAGCTTCGGTCTGTCCGTCCGTCCGTCCGTCCGTCCGTCCGTCCGTTCGCACGTTCGTTCTCGGCTGTTACCTAATGGATTTTCGTGAAATTTGATATTAAGGACTTACTATAAAAGATAATAAGAAATTCACATAAATGAAACACGTAAGCCAATCAGGGGTACCACTTTACTGGTGACAAAAAATTAAATTTTCGTCATATCTCGTAAAGTATTAGTCATATCAAAATATTTTTCAAATAAAAGTTGTAGAACTAGAAAAGAAGAGTATTTATTTTTCTATATATTTTTATCGTAGGAGTAGCCGTTATCCATAAAATCGAACAAGAAAGTCTTAAATCGAGCTGAACTTGAAAATTTCTTGCATGGTTACTTTTCATTGTTGCTAAAATAAACAATCTCACAAAAATACGTTTAATTTCCTTACGTATGCATGCGATATATTTTTTAATGGGAAGAAAATGGATTATTCATGATGAAGAAAAGAACTTTAAAACGTTACTTCCCTTACTTACACGTACTATATAATTTCTTTCAAATACTCCATTGCACTAAATGCGTCCATTTGTGATACACTTTTCTAACTTGTTTTTCAACCGCCATATCTCTCTCTGCTTCAGCAGCTCTTTCCATAAAATTTTCTTTATTTAATCGGTGTGATTGGAATTAACGACCTCCGAGGACGTAATGCAGGTCACCCCGAATAAACGGTCAAAGTTCGGTAGAAATCGAATCATTAGCTCCGTTGAAATCATCTTTGCCCATCGAATATTCAGACCGAAAATGGATTTTCAACGCGGTTATAAAACACATGCGCTTATAGTTTTGCTGTCTGTCTGTCTGTCTGTACACTTGCTTAAATCGATATTGCGGCGAAACCGTGAAAGACAGAGAGATGAAACTTGGAGCGTACATTTTTGTACTGATGCCAATCCTTTTTCTTTAGATTTGAGTTTTGAAAAAATATACAGCTTCGGATTGAGGCTTATTTAAATATTGTTTTTTTTTTTGGTGTACATTTCCACATTCATCTACAGTTCACCCTGCAAGCCACCGCAATGGTGTGTGGCAGGGGGTGCAATAGCACCAAGGGAAAGCGCATAATAATGAATAGTATCACTCTACGTCGGCTGATTTCTTTTCGTAACTTCTGTTCTGCTCAGCTATCGTTCTAGGGAAAAACGAGCCTTTATACCTCTCAGTCCTACAGGCTATCTCTCTTATTTTACGAGGATGGCCCATTCTACCAATATAAGTTGGCGCTCTTATTATTTCTTCGACATCGCTGGAGAATATATGCGTTCTAAATCTTTCGAGAAGTTTTAACCTAGAGCGTGATCGGCGCTCAGTTAGTGATTCCCATCCTAAGTCCTCTATCAAGCCTGTAACACTTTTGTTTCTATCGTAACAATTTTTGACGAATCTAGCGGCTTTTCGGTGAACTCTTTCTAGCTCTGAGATTGATCCTTTCACGTACGGATCCCATATGCTCGACGCGTACTCTAATAGCGGTCCTACTAAAGAGAGGTAACATGTCTCTTTGACTTTTTCCTCACTTTTACCTACTATGCGTTTGATGAACCCTAGTTTCTGTTTAGCCTTCCCACATATATATCGTATGTGCATATCCCACGAAAGGTTGCTTGTTAAAGTAACGCCTAAGTTTTGACGGAATCGGCTAGTTTTAGCTGGACGCCTTCAACAGTGTAATTCGTCATGTAAATGTTATTGTTTCCCCAGAATCTCATAAAGGAACACTTTCCTAAGTTCAATTCTAACTGCCACTCTTTACACCACTCGAGAATTGCATTTAAGTCGTCAGAAAGTAATAATTGATCATTAGGACTGTTAATCTCTCTGTAAACTACTGTATCATCCGCGAATAACTTGATTTTCTTTTAATAACCTTATCTAAGTCGTTTATATATAAAAGGAATAGTAGGGGGGCGATGACACTTCCATGTAGACCGCCTGAGGTAACGCTGACTGAATCTGATTTAAATCCATCTATAACTACTATTTCTTCACGCTCATTAAGAAAGTCCATGATCCACTCGATTATCTTTCGATTTATTCCACAGTCATTTTATTTCTTCACTAACTTACTGTGCGGGACTTTTTCGAAAGCCTTCTTGAAGTCTAGGAAAACCGCATCTAACTGAGTCTTACGATCTCCTGATCTTAGTATATCGTGAACGAACAGAGCGAGCTGTGTTTCACAAGATCTCGTCTTCCTGAAGCCATGCTGATATTTACTTAGCAAGTTCTGGCTATCTAAGAAGTCCATCACGGAACTAACGATAATGTGCTCGAGAACCTTGCTAGGTATTGAGGTAAGCGAAATTGGCCTGTAATTTTCTCTGTCGTCTTTTTTCTCACCTTTGTGTAACGGCGTTATAAATGCTAATTTCCATTCCTTAGGTCCAACGCCATGACTAAGTGACTTACTGAAAACTATTTCGAGATAAGGTGCTACTTCCAGTGCTAACTCTTTGAATACTCTAGCTGGTATCTCTTCTGGACCCGGAGATTTTTTTGACTTGATATTTTTAAGCTGTTGAGCTATCCCTTTCGCTAATATCGTTCATTTTTTCCTTGCCTGGTTCGGGCGACACGTCCTTCCCTCTCACATCTTCGGTAGTAAATACGCTCTGAAAAAATAAGTCTAACAAATTTCCTTTATCTGTGCTATCGCTAACTACCTCTCCTTGGTCGTTTATTAACGGGGGTACGGTTGGGCGTCGACCTTGAACTTCTCTAACATATGACCAAAAGCATTTGGGATTTTCACTTAGATGTTCACTAAGAGTCTTTTTCTTGAAATCTGTTAGTGCTTTGCGCATAACCTTTTTGGTCCTAGTCCGACAATCTTGGTACTTATTTGAAACTGAAATTACCCTCTCCTGTGACTTACAGTTTTTGATGCGTTTAATTTGGAGTGAAGCTTTCTTTGGTGCCTGAGGGCACACCTAACCTACCAATTATACCACCTTGGTTCCCCATTATCGCTAATAAATTTACTTGGTATATACGTATTAATACACGTTCTAATTCCTGATAGGAATGCTTTCCAAGTTTCCTCAACGTTTTTTGTGCTTGTCGATTTGCTGAAATCGCCGTAATCCTTGATGAGTTTCTCTTTGAAATCCTCAAAGTTAGCACTTTTATACATGTACACTTTTCGCTTAGGCTTGCGATATTTTGAGACAGTTATATCCAAAAGTACTCGAACTGATTGGTGATCACTGATTCCTTCTTCAACAGTTACTTCGGAAACACGCTCGGGGATGTTAACTCCTAGTAAATCTAATATATTGTTCGCTCTCGTAGGTTTTTTGACTACCTGGATGAGGGAATGTTTATTGAAGATGTCTATTATTATAGCGCTTCGCATGACTCGCGATTCCTACCGGATGGTATGAAGCTACAACTGTGCCAATTTATCGAGGGTAGGTTGAAGTCTCCTCCTACTATGATAATGCTTTTACTATTCTTCTTCATTAGTGAGTTTATTTGAGCCTCTAGATCGTATATTTCTTCTGCGTCTGAAACTGGCGGCCTATAATATGCACATACGTGAATGTTTCCCAAACCTTCGCTGTTTATAGTACACCAAGTGCTTTCAATATTGTTTTCCGCAAAATTAACTGGAGAGCTGATGTGTATTCTTAACCGCTATGAAAACCCCTCCTATCTCGTCTATGAATATTATATCGTAAGTTGAAAATTTTACGATGGTATATATCTGAGGTTAGCCACCTCTCTGTGCCTATTACTATATCTGCCTCTGTTTGTTCTAGTGAATTCTGAAGTTCCGCAGCCTTATTCCTGATACTCCGTCAGTTTACAGTTAAAATTTTTAGGGAGCCACTTATGTGCCGCTTCGGAATTTTTTCAGCGATTTGGAAGGTGCATCCCTCATTTCCAATATCGACTTTATTACTGATAGCATTATCGCATGGTTTATTGTGCCCTAAAGCCGACCTACATATTGATCTCCGGTCAGAGTTAATAAATTTATTGTGATAATTAGCGCAAGTCTTTAATTTCCCCGTATATGATCTGCTCACTAACCTACTCTCTAATCTAAAAAACTCTACCTAGCTCGTATATCCTACCACCTACCCTCTGTGCTGCCTCGGCGGTATAGTGAACTTACCACGTGACACTCGCGCAGCTATTGCGCCGAGTTTTTTAAAACTAAATTATGAATAATTTGATATATATATATATATATGAATTTTTATAATCAAGTTTTATATGAGCATACATATGATATTAAAATTTGGCGATATGAACCACCCAACAACTTTATACACGTGCGATGCGCAGGATATTAAGCCATACTCTCCAAATTGCGGCTCTTTGGGAAGGAGAGCAAAGAGTAAATATATTTTTAAAATAAGTGGGTTTGACTCGTGTGCAATTGGGAGACAGTTCACCAAAATGTCGCCAACAGTTCTCACTTCACTAGGGATGAATATTGAATGTCTTCCTTGGAGTCGAACCCAGGACTTTTTTCGAGATTTATTTTCGCCATCGCCTTAAAATACGTGAATCGAGCATTTCTGCCAAATTTAGAGATTCTATCTCGATTCATTCTCGAGTTATTTTCGCATTAACCATAATTCGCCACATCAGACGCGTGACCAACCAACGGACGGACAGACGTGGATATATTATTAGTATTCATTGATAATTAGGGTATGAATTAATAGGGTTGTACTCGATTCTTTTCAGTGGCGTATCGATTCTTTCTAGAGTTATTCGCATTTTTATAGCGAGCGTTGATGTGTGCCAAATAAATAAATACCAAGGGAAGTTAAGTCAAAGTACGTAATTATAACATCTTTTAAACTATCGACTTTATGAAAAAATAAACCAAACAAAACTTGCAGAAAATGACAGACATCTAAAGTTTTGTGTTAGTTTTTGACTTACAATTAGAGCGCCCACAAAATTCGACCAAATACACACTTAATGGAGAAGATATGTGTTCTAATACGTTTTCTACAGACCATCGCACTGCTCCAACTTATTTTGTTATTTAAAATTAATCCCTTGAGGAAAATTCAAAATCATTAATTAAATTAAAAATTTCAAATAAATTTAATTCTTAGTAAGGTCAAGTATAATTAAGATCACAAGCCCGAGAGACAAATCCGCTGGCAAGGCTTACTAATGGAGGAACAACATTCGTCCACCTGTCAGAGATAGATAAAGAGATACAAAGGGTCACAACGCTTATTTCCGTTGAAATCTCGAATCGGATTTTTCCCCCCAGGAATCCATTGCTTTCTGCTATAATACTACGTACCTATGGAGAAGCTTAAAAAGCAGGAATTGGATTATTTCTAAAAACACGTAAGATAAATCCTCCAACTTACACCGCGTTGTTCGAGTGCATTCGGTGTTCCTTAAGCCATTTCCTAGGCAAAGGGGTTCCCATCCTGGTGCTCGCCAGCACCGCTGTGCTCTTTGGAAGCTTCATGGTACTCTTTGGGGCAGCCTTATTGTGCTCATCTACGGTGCTTATTATCCCGTTTCTTATTACCAATGTTTTAATTTGATAGGATGATTTCTTTATAAACGTATTCAAGATCGTTAAGAATAACTTTGATTGCTTGGTTTGATTTTATTCACGATCATTCCTATTTTTAGCGCTTTTTTTTATAAAAAATGAGCTTATGCATTCGGTTCATCCGTCTGTCTGTCTGCCGTGTACTATATAACCGAAAAATTACGTAAGCTACAAACACTAAATTTTCAGGATATATAGTTCTACATTCGGACTAGATATGGGAAAAGTTTGGTGACCGTCTGTCTGTCCGTTTTCCTTTTAATAGGATATTAGAAAACCCGCTAGGAACTATCTATGCGGGTCCATTATGGCTTTCGTATTTGTTGGCCGTATCCACAGCAACGAATGTAAATAAACAAGTATGCTATTAAGCTAAAGTAAGTGGAATTCCATAGCTCTAAAATTTTATTCTCTGAAATATTCTGACCCGTTTATTTAATGAAAATTGTTTTTGAAGAAATGCTTACTTGATACGCTGCTCAATATTGTAATGGTAAAATATATTGCTATGAGATTAATTAATTAATTTTTCGAAATAAAATGTGGAAATTTCATAGATTTGAAAATGTATTTACATAATTAACGTATTGAATATTATTAAAGATGCAAAATTTTCAAGGGTACATATGTATTAACGGGGGACCCAATAAAACAAATTAAGAAAATGAGTACCTGTCAAAAATATTTTTATTTACCTAGTAACCGAGGATATTGGCGAGCCTTTGAAATTATAATGCCTTTTATATCGGGTGTAGCCGTCTCCGGGCGCTACCGCGTCCTTCGCCTCTCTGAAACGAAACTATCCCTCCCCATTGTCCGGTGATAGGGTGGGCAAATGTCGCCACAGGCAAATCCGTCATGGGTTTGTAAGTTTTCGTTTTGCTTGTAAGAGTTATCTCAAAAAATTATTTTTCAAAAGGGGTCCGGGATAACCGAAGAATTTTAACATTTAAACTTGGGATTCCCCGTTAATACCTTTTCAAGATAGGTTGCTCTGCTGGGGAATGTTTTTTAAAATTTTAGTATTCTTTTTAAAAAAAAAAAGCGTTTATGTAATTTGTTCTGTAATTCTTTCCTCACTCGTTTCAGAAAGATAGTGAGTGGTGCTCGATGATATTCTGGGATACAATTCGAAAAGGTTGGAAGCCCTGCCCTACGCAAATGCTTCAACGCCATAAGTAAAAGCTTTGCCTTTAAATTGACGAATTTAGCTGTTTTGCATCCAACGACTCTTATCCATCGATTGATCGATTACTTTATTTATACTAAGGAAAACTAACTTGGTTGGATCGATTCGATGATGCAGAGAGCGAATGTTTAACATATACGTGAAGTATTTCCATTTAAAAACAATGAAACAATGTTGTTTGTCACTCAGGCACTCTACATACGAGCGAAACGCGCCTAAAAACAGGAACAGAACGAAAGGCGTCGAATAAACGGATCACGAGGGAAGAATGAAACAATGTCGTTCATTTGGAACTGTGTTACGAGCGGAGAGAAGGAAAACGGAACGACGAACATCGGGGACTGCCTGTAATAGTAGACGGATAAAGGCAGCGCTTTTTTTTGCGACGGCACGCGTCGATAGGGCGTACCGGCGCCGTTTTTAGGAGCGATGCGTAATTTCGGCACATTTTCATTTTTTTTATTCTTTAAAAGTTAAAGTAATAAACGGCTTCAATAAATGTTAAACATTTTGACTTTTATTATCAACTTTGTTATTAAATCAAAAATTCAACAGAGAAGGGGGAAGAGGTGGAGGGGGGCCCCTCTTTTTTGATACGAAAAAGCACTGGATAAAAGTGGCTAAAATGCACGTAATGCGAAAGGGTCATCGCTCTCTCAATGTGGTGGGGGGAGGGGAGGGGAAATGTCAGCCAGGGAGAGAGGAAAAGGAGACGACCATTCCAGTAGCTACTCCTGGGTATCGAACGGCTTCCAGCCACTGGGGAAAGAGAGGAGAGACAGACAGAGGGGGAGGAATGGCACCATGGAAATGGCCTTTGAAAAAAGTGATGAGCGAAGGTAAAGATGGCACGAAATCTTACTTGTTAGACGAGCCGAGTTTCCGACTGCGGTCGAAGAGAGTTATTTTTATTTCATCCATACGAAAACTAGAGAAAGGATTTATTTTCAATTAATATCTGTTATGAGAGAGAGAGGGAGGGAGAGAGGGGGAGAGGGAGGGAGAGAGGGGGGGAGGGAGAGGGAGGGGGAGATAGCCAAAGACGAATTTGCAAAACGAGAGCCGTTTCGGTAAATTTAACATTTTAAAACAGCTCTGTCAGACCCCATAATAGATAACCTAGGGAAGAGCGTTGTGGTGAAAGTTTTCCAAAATTTCCGCCAGATGGCAGGATTGCGGCTCTGCAAACCATTTCGCCTTCTTTGCGATGTCATTGGCTAGCACCAGAAGAGCGCCCTTTAAGCCAGTGGTTCTCAACCTCTTGCGTCCCACCATGATATACAAAAAACCTCACCTTTTCTAATATCTTCGTTTATATGCATATACTCGTAAGTGGCACGTTAATAACTGATAGACGAAAAGGAGAACGTCGAAATAAAAATGATTTACTTGGTAATTCCACAAAAATTTATTTAATAAAAAATAATAATTTTTGTGGAAATAGCAAGTAAATCTTTTTTATTTCGGCAATATGAATAAATTGCACCAAGTTAGGCCTGAGGCTGTTAACTATGTGAAGGAGAAGGCGCCAGAAAGGGTAACCAATTGGGGTGCCAAAATGTCTTCAGCCGGCGGCTCTGGTCCCATCAAGACGGCTTTCAAGTCAGTGGGACGTGTCTCACCCACCGGTTGACAAACACTGCCTTAAGCAGGGCCCGGGAGAGAAATTCCGGACCCCGGCGCTTTTTTCGCTCCCGGGACCCATTTTCTTCAACTGCAATCGAGTACAATTTTTTACTATATAATATGTCTGTATATTTAGTGCAGTAATTTTTTATCAGCAAAATGAACGAGTGATTATTTATTTTTATGAAAAGTTCAAAGAACGTAAATAAGCATGAAATTGAGGACAGTAACCACAATACAAGTATTAAACGATTATATAGTTTAATAAAGACAATGGTTTATTTAAGGCAAAGCAAAGGTGTATACAGAACGTATAAACGTTGAAAACAAAGTATTTTGATTAATGTCTTCAAAAGAAACTTTTTCCTGAGAGCGGCGGGGCCCCCCTAAACCCGGGCCCCTGTTATTTGCGTCCCTTCCCCCCCCCTTTCTCCCGGAACCTGCCTTTAAGGCCCGGTGGTTATAATCAATCGACTCGGTCAGATTACGAAAATTCACGCGTGCATCGCATACGAGGACAATACACGGTGAGACGCCATTTTAGAATCACTTTTCGTTGCATACGACTTTCGAAGCGGCGAACGCATTTGGTATTAGGCGCGATCTTCAGGCTTTAAAGAAAGCAGACAAACGTACAGAGTGTACAACACGCGTCGCTTCGGAGAGGGCAGTTTTCCTCCCACGACACGCGAAATACCTAGCGGCGAAATTTGCGCCGAATCGATCTGATGCGTACCCCAAAAGCTTCTTAAGGGCGAAAGACAGAGACTATAAAAAGAACGTAAACATTTAACACGTTTACGCATGCGCATTCGAAAGGGAATGTTGCGCGCTTCTCCCGGAACATGCCATTTCTATACAAAGTAATGAATTGGATTGATCTCGCGTCTTAAGGATAATTATCCGCAATTACACGCTTGTGAATAATTTCTAAAGACGAGAATTTTAACAGTGAAAGACACTTTAAATCATTCTTCTTGTTGAAAAAACAATAAGTAAACAAAATAGTTAGCTGTTGCTATGGATACCAAGATATCGTTGAGAAAGTAAAATGACCCCTGGCAGCGTACGAATTGCTATCAACAATTACAAAGTTTTATCGTAGCAACGGAAACTAAAGTATCACTCAGCGACGGGCTTAATTTAAATTCAGACGAATAATATTCTACTATTAAATAATACGCTTATTCTGTAACCGTGTCACGCTATACGGAGTTAGATGGGAGAATGAGGAAAACCGAAAAATAAATAGATTTTCGATCTTTTTCTATCAGACTTTCAGGAATCGCTTGGCTTTTCGACTTTTCAATTTGAAACTGATCGCAGTGTGCATAGTAGTCCTGGGTTTGACTCCAGCAGACTATCTGTACTCCATTTGAATAGCATGCGCAGAGCTGAAACGAAGCGAGAAAGCCTTTTTGCTTTAGCATTTTAAAATATCTTAAAAATGAGATATTGACGCGGAATTTTCACAGTAACGCCGATAAAACTAAAGAAATTAATTTCCATATCGTATAAATTCAAATCTTCTTCGAAAAAGGAAAACATAACATTTTACGATTATTTTTCGTGATTTTTACGCATTTATTCAATTCATCGCCCAGACAACAGCAATTGTTCAAGTCTATTGTTGGCTCAATCCTAATGCGTAATAAATGTATAAAAATTGCATTAAAAAAAGTTTTTGGGGATTTTCGGATGATATTTACATTGGTACGATATGGAAATTAACCTTTATAATTATCTCCGAATGACTGCGGAATTTTCGCGTCAAATTCGTATTTCTTTTAGATATTTTAAAATGTTAACGAAATAATGTCTGCACGTCAAAAAAAGATCTATACGTGTAATCTTATGGAAAAATAAACTATCCCCTAGAGTCGAAAGGAAATACCTATAGAAATTAACGACTTCTATCGAGAAATCTACAATGCCAAAAGCATACTTCCATCGGTGCTGCCAATACGTATATGGACTTAACATATTTTAAACGTTAAGCGTGTATAGTCGCATACATAAGATCAGTTCTGAACAACAATAGCCACAAGTAAAGTATTATTTACCGTTATCCTTTAAATTAATATAGTTGATAATCGTGGAAAGTAATGAAACTCGAGATGAATGGAAAAGAAGACTTGACAGAGGAGCACAAACTCATTGGAGATCTCGCCAAATGGAAATAATTGCTGAAGCTAGGAGAAGAGAAACGGAACAGAATTCATACAGAAGAGATTGAACGATCAGAAGAAACGAAAAGCGAGGCGTAGAGCTAATGAGTTAACAGAAGCGAAAGTAAATCGATTGTCAAGCAACAGATTTACAGATGCAAGGAAATGAGCACATGAAAGAGTCTTTATAATCCGAATAGCGATTATTGTGGATTAGGTTATTTATATTTATGTAACAAAATTCCTATGTGTAGAATTATTTAGTATGTTTAACGAATAAGTCTTCATTAACATATATATATATATATATATATATATTTGTCAAACAACTTTTATATCGTATGTCCATGACTATTGTTACTTTCTGAAACATTTGGTCATGTGAAATGTTAATTATTTTTTACGTTTTAGTGAACATAACAGTTGGTTCCGTTAATTTTTATTTTATTTTAACGTGATACTTAATTCACGCACACCTGTCACATTTGACGGGCAATCACGCTAGTGTTTACTACCTAAATTATATTCTACAGGAGAGTTTGGAAAAAAAACGAAAAACATGACTGTTATGTTCACTAAAACGTAAAAAATAATTAACATTTCACATAATCTTAAGTATTAAGGTTCTGTGCGTTACTTTTTTAATTAATTCGCCCACAAAATTCCTATCTCACACACACACACACCATCAAATAAAAAAATCTTCATATTCATATTTATAAACTGATTTTTAACACATGCAAATCAATAACTGCAGAATTAAATGAAATGACTCGTTACTTACGTGTGGAATTTTTAAATTTCGCTTCTGAACAAAATTACCTTATCCTCTATAATGGACTGAGAAGAGTAAATATGTATATCCAATTTCCGGGCACAATTAGCACTTATCGCCCACAAACAACCAATCCTATCAATTTAAACGAGCGTTATAAAGAACCAAAGCCTTGCAAAAAGTACTTTGATATTTTTGGAGTTTTCAGAGTTGAGTAAACGATAAATAAATTACAATTTCTCCACCGCTCCCCCCCCCCCCCCCCCTCCCCTCTCCCCCTCCCCCTTCAAGGCAAAACGGCTACACGATCCTTAGTTACCACATTGACAAATTAGATGTAAACAAAGCATCTATTTTTTATAAACACAGAAATTGTTGTTTATTCAACTAATTCCTAAAGACAAGGTTAATCCTGGGGGAGGGGGCTGGAGTTGTGCCAAGGTGTACATTCATTTCCGTCAAAAGTGTACGAGATGTTTCTTCAAAATTGAAGCTCAACCGACGAATATTATCTACAGATGGAGCGGCATTTAGAGGAAATGATTTAGGAACATATACTGCTAAAAGGGTTAATCAAGCTATATACAAAAATAATCAACGCGACCCAAAAATGTAAATGAAACTATAATTTCTCCTCTCAACTCTGCAACACATCCGAAAGCCCATTGATGAGGGCAGAAAATACTGCGAATTTTTACTGGTTTAAAAAAAAAACTGCTAATCTTCAGATTCTGAGCATCGTGTTTGATCGATGAGCGTCGTCTTCGTGGGATAATAATCCCGAATCGATTATACGCGAGACGAAGATGGTCCGAAAAAGGATCGCACGCATGTGCAAACGTGTGACACGAAGAAACAAACGAATTCAGGGAATTAAGACCAATCGAGAATCCACGATGGAAGAATGCAACATTTTTATGCGATAAACTGCGACAAAATAAAATTTATAAAGCACACTAAGAAAAGCGCAAGCTAACCTATCTGTTGGATTTTAAGACTTTGGAAAAGATATTTTTTAAAAATGAAACGCTACCATTCCGTAAGCTATTTAAAACCTCCATGTTACGTCAGAGGGACAATAAGAAATCGACGTTAAATGTTCCATATCGTTATCTTTGAGAAAAAGTCTCAATTTTATGCAAACTTCGGATCAAATGTCAGGGTTAAACTTCGTCACAAGCCCCAGAGAGAGAGAGAGAGAGAGGACGCAATAATGGATTACAGACTGTGTAGATATCTAACTGTCGAGAAATTCCAATACAGTCAAGCATCGATAATTCGAAAAGCTTGGGATCTGGGATGTTCCAGACCACAGATAATTTCGGATAAAAAACAATGGGTTATTCTGGAGGTGGGGTATATGTATGTACCAGCAGATACATATTTCATATAATAAATAAAACAGCGTTTGTTGAAAATATAAAGTAATAGAAAATAAAATGTCTACTACATATTCCAAGTAAAAGTTATTATATGAATTGGCAGCATTTAAAATCAATAATAGGTATATTTAATTCTTTTTATTATGCTCTGCGCATCACAACCATCACGTACGAACAATGTGAAAATGCGATAACAAAAAATTACATACTACCGTATCGGCAACGATTACGCGTACATTGTTAATGTACACGTAATAATTCTTAATGTCATACACTGTTGCTGTTCCAACATGGTATATGGAACAAATCTGCCGCACCGACGAACCTTGGTCGAGTATATTTAATAATTCCACTTATTCCTGAATTGATAGCGGTTTATGCTTTTGCTTACAATTAGGGGAGTATTACTTTCATTTGACAAGACATGGTTAGGGTAAATTAAATTAACACTAAATTGTATTTTTTAAAAATAAGAATGCATTAGACACCGCGTTAACCAAATAAACAAAACCCATTTCTCTGAAAATAGGAGTTAAATGAGGGTTTCCATAAGATAAACACGAATTACTACAGTAATAAAATGAGGAAGGAAATTTTTAGAGATATGCGTACGTTTTTAAAGAAGCACCAGTGGATTAATACTCCAGCAGGTTGCTCATCATAGAGTGGACAGGCTGAACATGATCGTTCCGAATTCCGTCCAAGAACACTCCGCCAAATGTATTAAGACAACTAGTATACCATAGTGTGTGTACAGCCCATCGAAAATTAAGGGAATAAAAGAAATTTCAAAATTATGTCGTCACGCCGAAATGTCCAAAGCGAGAACAATTAATACTACTATGTATATCATAAACTTAAGACAGTCGCGTATATTCCTCCACGAAAGAGAATGAATGTCACAGTAGATTCCGCTTAATGTGATCTGACTGGTTATTGTAATCAACAAGTTAGGAAAGTGTATAACGTATCACAAATGGTAGCGTTTCGCGCAATTGAGTAGGTACTTGAAAATATTATACACCTGTACGTAAGGGAAATAGCGTTTTAAAGTTCTTTCTTCATCATAAATAATCCATTTTCTTTCTATTTACAAATATCGCAAGCACACGTAAGTAAATTAAACGTTTGTTTGTGAGATTGTTCATGTTATCAACAATGAAGAAGTAACCTTGCAAGAAATTTTCAAGTTCAACTGGAATTAAGACATTCATGTTTGATTTTCTCATTAACGGCTACTCCTACGATAAAATGTACAGAAAAGGAAATACTCTTCTTTACCAATTCTACAAGTTTTATTCGAAAAGTATTTTGATGTGAGCAATACTTTACGAGATATGACGGAAATTTAATTTTTGTCACAAGTGGTACCCCTGATTGGCTTATGTGATTTATTTTTGCGATTTTCTTATCACCTTTGATTGTAAATCCTTAATATCAAATTTCACGAAAATCCGTTGGTTAGAAGCCGAGAACGAACATGCGGACGGACGGACGGACAGACCGACGACGATGCTGGAGGCGAAAAATGCCTAAAAACTGAAATTCCAAAACAAAGCGTAGAGTAATATATGCGATTTTCTCCGCCTAACGTGATCACGTCCGCCGTTTACTATTATGAAAACTTTATTTTACCTCACTTTATCGAAAATATAGTTATATATGTATTTTAAAACGCCAAAGTTGGGGTAATTACGATGATGTTTTTTAACTCCTTGCAATTGTTTATTCAACTAAAAACAGGTAACTATGCCATGCTTGTAGTATTTTGTTAAATATTTCACATAAAACGTAACTCTAACGCAATAATGGTGTTACAATTAGTGTCACCTATATTGAATAAATGAGTTATTTCAATACTGTGCATTTTTATTTGCGTTAAATAGTTAATACTAGAGTAAAATTATCACCAAATAATTTTCAATTGCGTGATTGAGTATTGTTCATTATAATGTCATCTCGGTTTCTGAACATGCCGTTTATTGTTCTCAGCCACTTAATGTTATCAATGTCCATGGAAACAATGTGATCACATTAAGCGGAACCTACTGTATCTATCTAACTATCTATAATAATAGACTAGTGTTGGTTGCTAATCATTTACAAATACGAATACCTCCATAAAGAATCAAGATAGAAACTCTAAATTTGGCAGGAATTCTCGATTCACATATGTTAAGGTGCTGACGAAAACAATCCCGAAAAAAGTCCAGGGTTCGACTCCAAGGAAGACATTAACATTTCCCATAAAATAACACAAAAATCGAGTTTTTGACGTGCAGGCTTTCATTCTATTTTAGATTAAAATTCGAAGGAACTGGCCTACAATCTTCGGATATGAACCGTTTTAAACAAAACATTATAATATTTCTTGTTCTGTTCGTCTTTTTCTGCATCCAGTTCGAAATCGCTCAATTAAAACGTTTAATTCACGCAGTTTAAGGAAATCTTGCCATTTTAACGGGATGTTGCCTTACCTACCAATTACAAGTATCTACATTGTTAGACCTCGATATCATATTGTTATTTCAACCCTTATAAGAGTGCTTTGAATGAATTTAACACGAGAGAGAGAAGGAAGGCGAGGGAAATTGTTTTCATAGCAACCAAAGTAAACAACATTCGTAAATTATCATGTTGACTATTGTACAATCATTCTCTTTCGTGGAAGAATATACGCAACTGTTTTAAGTCTAAGTTATAATTGTTCTCACTTCGGAAATTTCGGTATGATCACATCATTTTGAATTTTCTTTACTCCCGTCATTTTTGACGGGCTATACTCTAGTATTCACTATAATAATTTAGGAATGTTATTTACTTTGGTTGATATGAAAATCATTTTTTTTTTGGACACACCACATAGCCTATATTTTAAGCTGGACTATTCTAAAGATACGCTGCAAGTTTCATAAAAATTCGACCAGCCGTTTTTGCGTGATGCAGTAACAAACAAACAGACAGACAGACAGCAACTGTGCAAACCGGTTCAAACGTCTTCTTGTGATGCAAAACACACAAAAAAGTAAAACCCCGACAAAAAAACAAATGTACAGACAGAGGTTACAATTTTATTTATATAGATTTGACTACAGATTCCAAGAAATCAAAAATCATGAATCTGAACTGACTCTCTTTTAGAATCCCTTCTCTGTGAGCGCAAATGAAGCCCCACCGGCAGTCCAGCTGGAACTCATTGAATTACAAGAAAATTATTCACTTCCATCTAAATTTCATGACGTTTCACTGCTTGAATTTTATAAAACTCATTTGACTCATAGCCGGTTCCCTGCCCTCAGAGATCATGTAACGAAAATTTGGTACTACGTATACGTGAGAACAGTTCTTCTCGAAAGTGAATCAAACAAAAACTAAATTCCGCTGCAGCTTGACTGATCAACATCTGAGTAATCAGCTCCGTGTTGCCGCTTCAAGCCAACCGCCTGATGTCAAACAGGCGGTTGGCATCATATTGCAGACACACGTCGCTCCAGGGTTTTACTCCAGGCCCGGTTCCTCTTACACATCTCCCCAGTAAATATTTGCAGCGCAGGTAAGTTCATTTAATTTAATATGTTCCATGTGGTCATTTGTTTTTAAATAAGTACGTAGGGAAGTAGATAAATTATGTATAATTTCATTTTTGAGATCTGATTGAAAGTGGCCCTGGCTAGGTTCGCGAAGTATCAGTGTGGCCCGCTTCCTGAAAAGCTTTAGCAGCCCTTACTTAGCCATACACTCTTCGTTTGATTGATTTTCAAGCCGTGTAATTGTAGCTTCAGCAGAATCGAAAATATAAAGTTGTCCATATCCTGGCTTATTGGCTTCGTTTGGATATAGCGGCGACACCAAATGAGAAATTTGTAATCGGAAACAGTATGGACCATTTCCAGGGGGTGATTTAATTTCGGATGCGAACGCCAGGGCTGAGTTGTACTCTCGTATATGTACTCAATAGTTAATCGCTTCGCAAGTACATATCTCCTGTTAAGAGATCTCGTAATACAGCAGCTGGCTCAGACGGTGATTCGAGTGAAATATTTCCGTTATGGCAGCATTTAGTGTATTTATTTGATGTGTTTAATTCTTCTTTCCAATATCTCGCATTGCAGTACTCACAATTGCAACACGTAGTTCCTATGTCACGCTCTTTCACGTTGATTACAGCTTGTTTATCAGTCGTATCAGGTGCTTCTATCTGATAAATTCTACGGCGTTTTGCACGTCGTTCTATCTTCGATGTTCTCTGTTCGTCTTCGACGTAGTAGAATTTCATTTCGTTCTCTTAGTCTATTTGATCTCTCCTCTAATGTTTCATTAGCATGTCTTCTATGGCTTCTGAGAGTTCTTTCGCACGGTTCAGCCATTTTTACACTTCTTATAACCGTTCCAATTATAACTTCTTAATATGATCAAATCCTTGTAATGTTTTATATATATGGGTTTTACGTTGATATTGTAATTCAACGATAATTAAAAATCAATATAATGGCGTGTACTATATTTATTTACAGCAACTGCTTCTTGAGATATATGGAATTGTTTACTCAACCATTTCTAATGTTTAAAACTTATAAATAAAAAGTAAATTAAAAGAGTTGTTTGGTAACGCGACATCAACAGTAATAAGGTAATGCGCACGATATCATTAAGTACAACAAAAAATAAGATTGCAACTGAAAATAAAGTTACCGGTCGTGAGGCTACTAACTGCGATTAAACTGTAACATTAAAAACACGGTAAATAATGTTACTTTTCAATTAATACCTATTAGTTAACATGTAATGCTGACACATACGAAAATTAAGCAACAAAACTTTGAAGGAAAATTAATAACAAACTATGTACATGTTTTTAAACCTGACGTCCACATAGTCTTTCGTGTTAAGCATCTTACCGCATAATTAATTTGTCCGTGTTAAATCATTATCTATTAGTTCTATAATTCATAATATTTATCCAAATGACAAAAAAATATTCATCAACAATGGAAGTAAATAACAATTCACTATTTTAAATTGTATTCCAATGAAATGCACATAAGCAAACGCACATTTAGCAAAAATCTTATACGTTGAGTTCTTTATTATATTGTACATAACAACCAAGGTTTTCGTTGTTAAGGACGGTAACATACCCAAGCCTTTTAATATATAGATGATGAAGGCGTTTATTACGAGGCAGATGGTTATAATAAGCACGACTGAATTCGCAGTAGAACTTTAAGAGATATCAATTTCCCACGAAAACCCTACGATTCAGGAGTTCACATGCGTGCTCGGGTCAACTCGTTCGCTCAGAATCCCTGTCCAGCCTACAGCTCTCATTTTGACAACCAGCATTTATTAAGTTATTGCCAGGACGAGCGCCATTGCTCCTTTAGAATCAACAATGACGGAATGACTAAACCGAACAGTAAATCGCGCGCACTCTTTTCTTGCTTGCTTGGCAGCGGTCCATTGTTGTGTGTCTCTTCGGTTCCAAAATCGTCTCGCACAACATCCGATTCAATTCCGGATGGCTCTAAGGTTATCAGTCAGGAGTAGGAAGGCGAGGATGGACATTTCGAAAAAGAGGGGCATTTTGAGAATTCAATGAGGAAAGGGACTAACAAAACAATGGAATGCGTGGATTCGGCGGAAAAAGGAAGCTGCGTTCCGTTTAGGGCAGGGATGGCGAACCTATGACACGCGTGCCATAAGTGGCACGCAAGACGATTTTGGTTGGCACGCCAAAGAAAGGCGAAAACCAATGAAAGCATTTATCGTACTGATTTACTGCAGCAAAAACATTTGTGTTATTTAGTTAACTACTGTAAACTTAGTTTTATGGTTAAACATTTCAATCTCTTATGTCTTGATCACGAATTTAATTTAGTTGGCACGCAAAAGAAATCATGGCACGCGAGGCAGAAGAAATTCGTCAATTTCAGTAATATTGGCACGTGGTCAATAGAAGGTTCGCCATCACTGGGGGATCCTCTCGTGGGGACAAAAAACGAACTGAGACGACGTAAACGCATTTCATATATATACACACACATATACGATCAATTACAATTGAATTGTTCGTTTAATTTAACGTGTTTCAGAGGTTTTCGTTAAGATTCGCCTCAACGTTCCGTTGGCGTATTTTTCAAAACGAATTACCGACCCGAATCTGTGATTTATTTTTAAAAAAACAAATGTCAAACGCCGATTTACAAGAACCTTACATATTTTTTGTTTTCATAATTTTCGTTGCTACGCAATTTAAAGTTCTACTAATACGATCGTCGAACACCTTGACAGAAGTTATGGAGTGCACGCAATGCTTTTCGAGAAGATCGAATATCAGGACAGAAAAGGCATCTAGCAGAGAGGATACTACAGGGCCTTAGGTATTCGAACAGCAAACGGTTTCTCGGCGATTAAGAAACATACGTGTAAGGAAGAAGTAAACTCGCATATAATAAATAGGAAGGCGACGCAAAACAAAAGCACAGCGGAAAGTGGAATCGGACGACGGATGGCGAATGACAAGTGACTGCGTCGCAGCGGGAAAGGGATTTGAAGAATAAGGTCAGCCAAGAGATCGATATTATAAGGCGCAGGGGTCGGCAACCTACGGCCCGCGGGATTCATGCGGCCCCCGAGAGCGCTTAATGCGGCCCACGAATCCACGATAAAAAGTGATCGGTGCAATTAAACTCAGTCAATTCCATATTTTTTTCAGTGAAATTATGCTCTCAAAACAATTTCTGCTGGAATTTTAAGGCTAATGGAATAATAAGAATTGATTTTCACTAATATGAGATCAGGTATCTCCTGATGTAAACGCCATCCGGCCCGCCGAAGCTCTCGTGATTTCCAATGCGGCCCTCCGAAGCATTCACAACCTTAGAGAAAAGGTTGCCGACCCCTTATGATATCCCGCTTCGGGCATGGATGTTGTGATGTATGTTGATTTTCTCTGAGAGAATTCGACGGTGCAAAATAACCTTAACTGTTGACGCACCTCAAAGAAACCTAATTACTACTACCACCCCTAATGATATAAGGTGTAATATAAGATTCATGGAAGTGATGGCGCTTTTGTGACAGTAGGAGCGGCGCAGACGCCGAAAAAGATTTTCATCTATTTCTTTAAATTATTTAATATTTTTTTGTAGGGTTAAAATTATTAATTTTATCACTTTTAATTTAGAGTACGATTTTTAGTAAAAATCAATAAGAAATTTAATTCTTTTCCTATGTTTTCAAAATATAAGCTGCTGAAAAGCTTATTGATTATTCAAGTAATTCATCTCAAATTTGAAATATATCTGGAGGAATTAAATAAAATAAAACACTGTTAAAATTTGACCTGCAATAACAAATGGATTTTCTACAGGTCGAGCTCCAATTCAGCTTAATAATAATAATATCGCACCTACTATAATAGGTATATCAAAATAAAATTTGATTAATAGGATATAATTGCAATCGTCGAAATTTTCTTTTTATAAGAGGTATATTAAACAAAATAGCAACTGATATTACTAATATATTAGGAATAGAGCGTAAAATAGCATAATAAAATGAAAAATATCATTCGGGTCGAATATGAACCGGAATTAGCAATGGAATTGGCAGGAATAAAATTACGACGACCAATCGTTAAAAACGGCTTCTGCTCACGATGGGAATTATGAAAAAGAATTAAGTGAAATGGAATCGAATATACACTCTCTCCTGTGCGCTTCGCAAGTTCATATCTTATATATTATGCGCGTAATGAAGCTGCGTGCGTATGAAGCCTCGCGTAATTATATCGGCGTATTTCTCGAGAACCGTTCGTCGTAAAGATATGCGGTAAACGGCGTTTTGTTTCTACTGGCTATGAGGTCCCTGGAAAAATATTTTCGTTTGCTGAAGTGTCCCGGGTTCGAATCCAGGAGACAATTATATTTTCTCATAAGTTTGCAGGGGATTTTCGATTTTTCAGAGTGCAAGGTTTTTTTCCTTCATTCACCAAAATACGTAAATATGGACCGATTTTCTTCTTTATTGCTTTATTCGACGGCCAAAGCTATATACTATCTTATCCTTGCAATGTTTACACGTTACACGGTCGAATTTTTCAGAAATACGCATTCTTTTTCGAAATATTTCGGATTTTTCGTACTCATTCCGGGCGATGCCAAGGAGACTCATTGTTGCCTCAGATTCATTTAAGGCCAATTAAACCTTCAAATAGACGAAAGAAAAGCGTTATTGCTATCTTCTCATCGTTGACAATCTAAATAAACGCTTGCATTGACGTCGCCTTTATAGTAGGTCCTGTAAGAAGTTAAAAGCAGTCGTTGATAGACACTTGAAGGAAGGCAACTGTCTGTGAGTTCGTCTATAAGGGTGCAACGATAATCATTGGAACTAATGCAAGGTAGAATTAAAAAATTTTCCCCTTCGAATATACCGCGATATTAAACTAGCATAGAGTAACTCTGTGACATTGTGATCACGTAATTGCTCTAATATATTGCTGTAAAATCGCAGAAAATTTAAAAACGCCAATGGGTAGACCAGTGAAAAGGAGAGCTATTAGCCCAACTACAGCTACCAGCGAAAGGAAGAGGAGCCAGAGATCAAAGGAAGAGTATTGTAAGAAAGAGAGAGAAAGAGATGCGGAAGCTCATAGGATTGCCCGTTTAGGTGAGGAGCGGAGAGTACAAGAAAGACAAAGAAATGAACGTCAAATGAATAGGGAACAAAGAAGATCTAACATAGGGCCGAACTATTTAGATTAATTGCAAGCGTAGCTGCAACGGGCTGCTAGTTATAATTAAAAGCATAATAGTATTGTGAGGGAATTTCGATACGTCGCAAGATGAGATTATAGATTTCTGTGGATCCAGAAACTTCTCTATTGGGGGCGATCGATCATCCCTGCACCCACTGAATCCGCCCCTGCCAACGACTCCCGAAACTGCTTTCCGTCTATTAGAAATAAACAAGTTAGGAAAGCGTACAGCGTATCGCTAATGGGCGCGTTTCGTGCAATGGAGTATTAGAAAGAAATTATATATACCTGTAGATAAGGGTAACAGCGTTTTAAAGTTCTTTTCTTCGTCATAAATAATCCATTTTTCTCCTATTTAAAAATATATCGCATGCACACGTAAGGAAATTATTTGTTTGTGAGATTATGTTAGCAACAATGAAGAAGTAACCATTTAAGAAATTTTCAAGTTCAACTCGATTTAAAACTTTCTAGTTCGATTCTCTTGATAACGGCTACGCCTACGATACA
Source organism: Uropetala carovei (assembly GCA_036926305.1). Lineage (NCBI taxonomy): Eukaryota > Metazoa > Arthropoda > Insecta > Odonata > Petaluridae > Uropetala > Uropetala carovei. The sequence goes on along the minus strand of JAXCHB010000163.1, from coordinate 878,333 downwards.
AATGTACAGGGAAAGAAATACTCTAATTTACTAGTTCTACAAGTGTTATTTGAAAAATATTTTGATGTGAGATATGAAGGAAAGTTCATTTTTTATTACCAGTAAAGTGGTACCCCTGATTGGCTTACGCTATTCATTTTTGCGATTTTCGTATTACCTTTGATAGTAAGTCCTTAATATCATATTTCATGAAAATCCGTTAGGTAGAAGTCAAGAACAAACACGCGGATGGACGGACGGACGGACAGACAGACGGACGCTAATAGGCGCTCACGCTGGAAGCGAAACGCGCCTATAAATATACGGCATAGGTATGTTCGGTCGTAGGGCCACACCAACGGGAACTAAAATGTTTCCTGATTCGGATTATTAATTGTAGACCTGACACCCAATAAAATGTTGATTTTTTCAAAGTTAGAATAAAGACTGGTATTGCGGATCTGCGCTGCAAATCATGATTCGTTTGCTTCATTTTATTTATTTTTTTTATTTATACTACGACCTGCTGATTCCCTTTTATATACTTACGCACAATGGATATCAAAGAGACAGTGAAATGAATGGCTGGTCAGTTTCAAAAGTTTAGGAAGAAAGGTGACCTCCACAGCAATCCCTTTTTTCCATTTGAATTACTTTTATTACCTTTATATTCGAATGTGTAACATTAAAAGAAACTTACAAGGGTTTCTGGCATCGTTGGCAGCGGATTTTCAGCACATTTACACTTCATTTACAATCATGCAGACGCATGAAAGATTGCAAGTTTTAAAATAGAGGTAAAAAATTTATGAAAGAATTATGAAACCAATCTTTATACGCACTTAAAAGTAAAAAATATATAAAATGAACAACTTTCTTTTAATATGACACCGGAGGCGATGAAAACGCGAACCGTATAGAACTAACATCTCAAGTTTTTAGAAACAGTCTTTGAGATGGAGTGAAGCGAAGAGCAGCCTAAACCAAACGTAAGATGGTGCTGATGAAAATTGCTTAAGTTGGCAGTTAGACAAAACTTATGTTATGTCTAACTGCCAAGTTGAGAAATTGAAATGAAAATGAAAAATATGGAATAATGGTGTGGAACAGTTCTACATAAACACTGAGGTGACTAAATGGTGAAAGAACAGAAGAATGTAAAAACTGGGAATGCAAACGGAGGATAAAGTCAGTACGAAAATAAACTGATGTGTCCAACACATGACTTTCTCCATACGTAAGTTGTCAACTAAAATAAAATAAATACGGCGATAGGAACAGTTCAACTTACACGCTTCAGCGCTAGCGATTCAATTGTTGTCACTACCACGCGCGCGAGCTGCCCACTAACCGTCAATTTAGAAGAAAATTGAATATCTCTTGAAATATTCCTCATATGAAAATTTAGTTCAAACAAAAGTCGCAGAAAAAAATAATATCTACAACTTTTATATATATGTATGCTAACAAAAATTCAGTTTTAAGCGAAATATTTAGAAAAACTAAAATTTTACAAGAGTAAACCGCTACTTCCGGTTGACCGATTGTTATCAAAATCTTATCAAAACCTTAAGAATATATGTAAAATCACAAATATAGAATTGCATGCTGATCCGATGAATAGTTTTTGAGTTCGAGTGCACACACGCATGCACACATCATTCCGAAAATAGTCTAACCGTGTTCTAGGGACCTCAAAACGTGTATTTCCGTTGAAATCTCGAAGTCGATTTTTTTTCGTGATCACAATACTTTCTCTATACTACTACGTTATATGGAGTAAGTAATAACATAGTGGAATTAAAAAACACAAATAAATATAAAAATGACACAACTGAATGTTCAATAAGGTAAAAATAGTTTTGGGCATATACAACTCTTGCGGCAAAGTAATATTAGCGATGATTAATTAGTTAAAAAGTTACGCCGCACCGAATTTTATAATTCTAAAACTACGTTTATTTACTCCCTGAAAAATTCAACTATGTTAATATTATATTTATTTTATCCCTACTTATAATAATTCTACACTGTCTGTATTTTGTCGGTAACGCTTTAACATATAAAATCTTACGCATTTACAATCGACATTTCAACGTGCAGGCTTTTATTATATTTCCGTTTAAAATTAGAAAGAATTAACTTTCGATATTCGGATTTGAACCATTTTAAGAAAATTGAATAAAGTTCTTTATTCTGTTCATCTTTTTCCGCCTACAGTTCGAAACGTTTAATTCACATATTTTGTGGAAATCTTGCCATTTTAACGGGATGATGCCTTGCCTGCCAATTCCATTGTTAGACCTCTATATCACATATTGTTACTTCAATCCGTATTATGAGTATGTAAGCGTGCTTTGAAAGCTTTTAATACGGGAGAGAGAGGGAGGGAGAGATAGGTAGGGAGGGAGGTAGAGGAAGGGGGAGAGGCAACTAAAGATAGCCCGTCATATTTACCGTAAAGGGCGATTTCGTTGTAAAAATATAAAAATATTATTAGTCTGTTCTTATGTAAAGATTAAGAATTTAACTTTCGTCCAAAAAGATCTAAAATAATGATTTTCTCCATATTTAACTTCGGAATAGATATTGATTAACACAACATCAACTAGAGCATGCCACGATCGCAATTAATTTCCCTCCGCTCCCAATCAATCCATCTCTCTCACTCTCTCCCTCTCTTCCACTGTTTCCATAAAATTTTAGTTTTTCTAAATATTTCGCTTAAAACTGAATTTTTGTTAACATACATATACGTAAAAGTTGTAGATATTATTTTTTTCTACAACTTTTGTTTGAACTAAATTTTCATATGAGGAATATTTCAATTTTCTTCCAAATTGACGGTTAGTGGGCAGCTCCGCGCGAGCTGCCCACTAACCGTCAACCGTGGTAGTGATAACAATTGAATCGCTAGCGCTGAAGCGTGTAAGTTGAACTGTTCCGTTCGTCGCCGTATTTATTTGATTTTAGTTGACAACTTACGAATGGAGAAAGTCATGTGTTGGGCACATCAATTTATTTTTGTTATGGGTTAAGTCAATATATATATATATTCTTTTTTGTTTATATATATATATATATATATATATATATATATATATATATATATATATATATGTGTGGGTGTGTGTGCTTTTTTATTTTTTTAAATAATATTTTGTAGCTTTGTTCCCCCATATATTTTAAAATAATTTTTCCTCAAAACACTTATATTCTAATTAAACCTACTGTTTCCAAGAAGAAGCTTAGGAGGATTAGATGGTACGCTACTTTGTGGAATGGCGTTTGGCATTTTACGTTGTATTTACTGATGTCTAATGCTAAGGTAATTTTTTATTAATAATATATCTTATTTTAATTAGGGTCAGTACATGTTTGGGTTTCTTGTATTTACAGTTGATGGTGTGGTTGTAGTTACAGACATCTGTAAAGTAAACGGTTTTTGGTCAGCGGTAGGCGTTTATAACACCTTAGCGCGGTTTTGTGGATTTAGCCCGGAATGGTAGGAACCAAAGGGAATTTCGGAGATTGAGACCAGTTTGGATTGCTTGCTGATCGAGCAGACTACTTTTGTTTTGGAAAACATTCAGCTTTTTTAACATTGTTATTTTCGTTGACGTAATTTCGCTTCCTTAGAAGAGGTGGGGTCTAATAAGGGATGTGCACAGTCTGAGCTTGTCGTTTCTGGTTACTATTAATCATGGGGCTTAAGAATGTCTTAATTGTCGTGACTTTTGCTACCGCATTTTTAAATTGGGGCTGCCATGTTAATTTCGAATCTAAGGTTATGGCTAAAAACTTGTGTTCGGGGGAAGTGGGGATAAAATTTGATTGGAGGGTTTTACAGATTGGAAAGGTTTGTTTTTCGAAAATCTACTCAAGTGCACGTGTACTGATTTTGCGGGATTAATGGGGAGCTTCCATCTAAGGGCCCAGTTGGAAAATGAAGGAGGGGGAGAGAGGAAAGTAGAGGGAGAGAGGGGGGAAAGAGAGGCAACTATTTTAAGTTTAACTAAAGATAGCCCGTCAACAACAGAATATTCACTAGATATGTTGTATATGACAAAATATTTCATATGTAAAAGGGTGATATTAATTATTTTACATGAAAATAATAATTATCTATCTATAATTCTTCTGTTGATATTTCAACGGGCATTACACTAGCGTGTGTGTATATATATATATATATATATATATATATATATATATATATATATATATATATATATATGCGTGTGTGTGTGTGTACATACAAACAGAGCCGTAGTGAGGGCGGGGCAGGTGCCCAGGGCGCAGCTTCGTAAGGGGACGTCAAATGGAAGTCATATTATACAATTGATAAAATGTGGTTACAGTTTGCTTTTTCGATCTCTTCGCAACTTATAACGGCCTCTCTGTTGTTGTAGTAACATATTTGACCTTGACCATGCAGTTGCTTTCTGCAGTAGCAGTGTCAACATGGCCGCTCCGCTTACCACATGCACCAAAGAAGGGCAACGTGCAGTGATTTGTGGGCCGAAGGTGTAACAGGTGTGGAAATTCATCGAAGGCTATACATCGGCACAGTATGGCATCAGTGATTTTCCACAGAGAAGCGTGTACGAGTGGATAGAAATGTTCAAAAATGGCCGAACAAATGTCACAAACGAACAACGACGTCCACATCGACGACTGATGACAAAATTGATTCTCGCCAACAGAAGGATAAATAAATAGCTATGGATGAAGTGGCGAACCACCTGCAGATTAGTCACGGTTCGGCCGATGAAACCATAACAAGATGGGTTCCCAAACAACTCACTGAACAGCACAGGCGTAATCATTTGGACATTTGCAACCGACTTTTGAACCGGTACCACTGTCGCTGGTGACGAAACGTAGGTCCACCACACTATGAGCCGGAGCACAAACGTCAGAGTATGGAGTGTAAACACCAACCCACGTCCCCTGTCAGAAAGAAGTTCAAATCCCAGCCGACAGCAGGAAAAGTGATGCTGGAATTCACAAGGACCAATCCTTGATCATTACCAGGAAAGGGGTGCTACGACAAACGGTACAGTGAGATGCTGCGTGACGAGATGAAACCTGCGATTCGGAGTAAACGTCGAGGAAAACTGTCCCAAGGTAGTGTGTTGTTGCACGGCAATGCCCGTCCCCATAATGCAGCATCTACGCTTTGTGGTCCTAGAACATCCACCATACAGCCCTGACCTTGCCCCGTCAGTCTATCATCCGTTTGGACCCCTCAAACATGCTTTGAGAGGCCGACGTTTTGCCAAAGCCGTGGCTTGCCGCTCGGCCGAAAACATTTTTCTCTGAAGGCATACAAAACCTTGTTCAACGCTGGACCAAGCGTGTTGAAAAATGATGGTGCACTTGTGAGTCCTTTATTGTTGTTGTGTTAATTTAAATAAATACATTGCAGATACTTTTTGACCCACCCTCGTGTGTGTGTGTATATAAAAGCGTTTCTTGCTAGCTTGCGTTGTAATTCTATAACTCAACAAATACAGAACGTAGAAACAAGTGAGAGTTGTCATTTTTAACCGCAATAAAGCTTTCATTGACCAGCTTAACTTTTTCATTTTCCTCCATTTGAATAACAAAGGAACGAGTGCAGCGTATTTTTAATTTGCATTTTAAATTATCTGCAATCGATCTCCACACTCGAAACACGATCGAACACGCCTCAAAGTAAAACGTTTATTTTGATTGAAGAAAGAAGTCGAACCCATGCAGAAATATCGCGAAAATACATTTCGAATCATAAAGAGTGACCATTTTTCATTGCTCTAACAGTGAGACATTATAAATTATTTGTAGTCGCCAATGGGAGTGCAGTGATTATAAATATTAATCAAATATCCTCGAGATACTTAATTTCGTATATGTTTATTTTTTGTAAGGTATTTTAGATTATTTAGATTTTTGCATTCATTTCGCCAACGCCTACTTATTACTCTCTGGCGATTGAGACATGTGACTTGAATCATCCTTAATATAATTCCTACAAGTATAATTAACATTTATTTTGTAATACTTGTTAAATGTTGACAATGTGCCATTCATATTTTTCACAATACCTATTACATAATGGCTCCCTTTCATTTGGGGCTTTGAACTGATGCCAAAACTGGATTTTGCGTAAAAATGATATGATACGATATAAAATTTCGTTATATTTACCTACGCTTAGAAACAGACTGTTTACAAACAAATTTGCTTAATCGTTAAGATAACCTAGGTGGAACAGTGCTCTTTACAAATATGTGATTTTCAACTTTTCGTTGACTAAAAGGTTTTTGAATATCCTGAATGCGCCCTATAGAGTTGGCAGCGAAAGTAGATTCCGTTGAAATTCAACGGGTACTTAAACCAGTATATTAGATAAATATTGTTTCGCCCTTCCTCCCAACTTCTCCTCCTCCTCCTTCCACCCCCACCACCCATAACGCTCCCTCCCCCTCTCTCCCTCCCTCCCTCCCTCCCTCCCTCTCTCCCTCCCTCCCTCCTTCCAAAGTTCGTTCAACTCGCATCGTAACAAGGTGAGATAACTTGGCTGTTGTCGCCGCCGCGTCCAAATTCTTCCCGACCTCATTTCTAACCGACGCGCTGTGCATGCATGGTCACTGCGTTCTCGGGCGAGGCTAGCCAATGGCCTCTGTGCTATAATACGTCATTGGAATTGTGATGGACAACGTAGTCCACGCTTGGTGACGTAACGCCTGGCTTTTTATGGTAAAAAATATACATACTATATATATATATATATATATATACACACACACACACACCATGAAATGTTTCGATAATGAAGTTTTATCTCGGTTAAGATTAGTCAATATAGGAAAACCGAGGGAATTGAGATTCCAAGAATAAATGCGTGTTGGGCTGGAGTAAGGACGACTTCCATGCCAGTTTCGATGTGAACGTGAGGTTTGTTCTCTTCGGAAATTAATCTCATTTACTCCCTCAAGTTTAACAGTTACTACTAACAATTAGTTCGAGAAAAAAGTTTATTTTTATAACCGTTGGTTAAACTGTCGAAAAGGATGAGTGAAATGATATTTCTCCTTCTCTAATCTTCACACTCAAAAGGAATTCAACCAACACAAAAAATCACCGGGTGTAAAGAAGATCAATGGCGAGATTTTGAATTATTAAGCGAAAAGAAAGTGGTTTGAAGAAAGCCATTTGCAATTGATGGCAAGACCAAGAGAGGTAAGGAAGGTTTGTTTTGCATGACCTCTGTTCCCGGGAAAAGTGAAGGAGAGAAAATACTGAGAACTAGCAAGGAAAATGCGGTTTTAAAAAATGCTGTTTCAGAATGTTACATATTGTGTGTCTCTATAATACACACACTCTATAATACACATGATAAGATACAGACGCTTCTGACATAGGATATAGGAAGAGGCGGAGGAGGAAATGAAGGAAGATACGAATTATGAGGCACTTCCAGATGTGCTGGAAACTTGAAATTTGGCACGATTATAGGTTTTCGTCTCAACCGAAGGAAAAAATCTAAAACTGTCGAAATTCCAATTTTGAAGGGCTATTTTGGCCCCTTTTTGCTAATTTTTTGCCTATAAGAAAACACGTAAATCGGTGTACAGCTCTTCATATTTGCATTTTAAAATTATTTCCTCTCAAGATTCGAACTCGGGACTTCAAGTATAGCAATTCTAATTTCTTATTTTTGAAGACTAAATTCAAATCCGAGTAGAATTAGTGTAAATTTATAGTTTTTATCGAAAAAGTGGGAGTTTGTATGGGTCTCAACAATCGAGTACCATGGCAACGAGCTCAATGCTTTTATATGGGTAAACTTTTAATGGGAATTAGAGGATGCCATTAATGTTAAACAACGCCCAATGGTATTAAAGCGATATTGTAAAAATTGAAATTTTTTGGGGCTGTTTTGTCCCATTATTGCCCCACACGAGGATAAAAATTCTAAGGCACTTCTAGATGAGCTAGAGATTTGACACGACTTTAGGTTTTCGGTCATAACAAAAGGGAAACATCCGACATCGCTAAAATTATTTTTTTTTGTTTTTACCCCATTATTTAAAGTAGGATGAAGTGCTTTGCACCGTCTACTAGTACTATATATGTGTGTGCAGAAGATGAGAATACACAAATCAGCGCTCCGACCATCGCAAGGGAGTTTGGATCCTTTGGTGTTCTTCGTAAGATTAGGCTAATGCCGGCACCGGTTTCCCTTCTGTGTGTTGTTTTGGCACGATTGTATAACTCGTGAAAAAACGCCTCCGCCTCGCATCTTTTGTTTCAAGATGAGGAAAATTTTGCAAAAATTACTCAACTTTATCTTGTGCAAGATTTGTGTAGAAGAAATTTAAAAAAACAGGCCACACTTTCATTCGTTTCCCGATTTATTTGTTCCTCGTAATATCTAGGTACCTATCAAATATGAGGGAGTCTCTTTTTCCTGCGCACCAAGGGACGGATCTAGGAACCAGCCAGGTGGTGAAGCTTTTATTCCGGAAATCCCTGCTCGTGGAGAAATCTTTCTTGCCCTGTCTCGCCCCCTGGACCTTATCAATGTCTATTTTCCTCCAAGTAGGTTTAAGAATGTATCCAGTGGAGGTGAATGGGAGGCATCCAAGGAGACAATCGCCAGACAATATTCTTACGTACTTTCAAAATTCGGGAATTCGGGATTTAAAAACCGCCTCGGAGGCACCCAGAGAGGATCAGAGCAGTGGTATTCAAAGTGTGGTACCGCTACCCAAAGTGGTACCAGAAAGACCTGAAAGCGGTACCAGCAACATCTTGGTATTGCCTTAGTTACATCTTAGAACACAATCACTTCGACATTCACTCTCATTAAATTCCTTAAATTAAGCTACATATTTGGCAAGTGTACATTTTTCCACTTCTGCTGACATTTTTTCAGGATAATTTCTCTTTTATGAAGGCATGTGTAGTACCAGGTAGATGAGGAAATTGTCCAAAGAAAAAAAAGTTTGAAAAGCAGTGGATTAGACGAAACAGCCAGGCGGAAAACAGGAGAGGGTTTAGCAACGGAGGATATGCATATATATATGATTCCGAAACTGTTAACTGACTGAAGGGGAGAAGGGAACCTCCAAAATGGCCAGAAGTAGGAGGAGGAGGGCCTCTCTCTCTCTCCCCCTTCATCGACCGACCGCTGCATTTGCATAGCAGACTCGGTGGACGCACGCCGAATGAAGAACGCACGTCTCCTGCAGGAGGCGGCGGCGATAGGGAGCTACGACCTCTCCAGGACCAGAGGAAAAGTTTATTCGTTGCACTCCCCCTGCCTGCCTGCCTGCCTCTTCCTCCTCCTCCTACGCCCCCTCCAAGGGGGGAGTAGCATCACCTTCGGATTGCCGATGACGCACGAAGGCGCGATCGATGGAAGAGAATTGCGACGCAAGAGGCACGAAGGACGACGTCACGGCTCTCTCTCTCTCTCTCTCTGTGTCCGACTATCATTCGCGCGCCCAATGTTCGATTGAGGGACTAAGACATTCCGATGGAATTGGTAAACATAAGTGCTACATATGAGGCGACGCGGATTCCTCTGCAGTCGATCACGCCGTGATATCATTCCTACTGTCACTCTACGTCTGACATGTCAAACGATAATTTTTATCTCAGCTTCGAGATTTTATATAAATACTTTATTTTTGTGAAAAGGCCACAAGATCTGGTCTTAGTCGTTGATATACAATAGATCGCGGTTTCTAAATCATAAAGTGTACTATTCAGTACAGGAATTCTTAAATGACACTGTAATTACTTTATAAATTATAGTTTCTTATGGATGTAATTTGTTTAATATGTATTTTGTAATGTTTTCATTTGACTATGTATACTTATAAAAATGTTTGCCTTGAAACTGTATTATTTTATGTAGTGTTTAATATGATAATGTATTTTGACTATCTTTTGACAATGCACCAATTTACAACAGTAAATGCCTGTTAAAATGTAAATGTTTTCTGCAAATAAAGTACTATACTATACTAAACTATACTTTTAATAGTAACACAGGTGACCAATTTTATAGGCAAAGTCTATTTAGCCAATCTTGGTCCTCATTAAACAACCCCAATCCTAATGCGGCCCTTCTATAACATCCGTCACTTCAATGCGGCCCCGATGCTTCTGCGAGTTTGACATGCCTGCTCTACGTGGCGATTTTACGCGATTTCAATTTCGACGAGAATCGTTTTTCCTCCGCTACAGGGAATTATTCAAGTTTCGGGGAAATGTCCAATAAATGTGTTATCCAGGAATTTATGAGTCATTATATTCCAAACGACGTTTACCTGGATTATGTAGTTATACTACAACGATCGACTAGAACGTCGTACTAATTAATAATGGGGTGCATAAGAGAGTTCTATATCTATAGTTCACCCTGCAAGCCACCGCAATGGTGTGTGGCAGGGGGTGCAATAGCACCAAGGTAAAGCGCATAATAATGTATAGTATCACTCTACGTCGGCTGATTTCTTTTCGTAACTTCTGTTCTGCTCAGCTATCGTTCTAGGGAAAAACGTCCCTTTTGTACCTCATAGTCCTACAGGCTATCTCTCTTATTTTACGAGGATGGCCCATTCTACCAATATAAGTTGGCGCTCTTATTATTTCTTCGACATCGCTGGAGAATATATGCGTTCTAAATCTTTCGAGAAGTTTTAACCTAGAGCGTGATCGGCGTTCAGCTAGTGATTCCCATCCTAAGTCCTGTATCAAGTCTGTAACACTTTTGTTTCTATCGTAACAATTTTTGACGAATCTAGCGGCTTTTCGGTGAACTCTTTCTAGCTCTGAGATTGATCCTTTCACGTACGGATCCCATATGCTCGACGCGTACTCTAATAGCGGTCCTACTAAAGAGAGGTAACATGTCTCTTTGACTTTTTCCTCACTTTTACCTACTATGCGTTTGATGAACCCTAGTTTCTGTTTAGCCTTCCCACATATATATCGTATGTGCATATCCCACGAAAGGTTGCTTGTTAAAGTAACGCCTAAGTTTTGACGGAATCGGCTAGTTTTAGCTGGACGCCTTCAACAGTGTAATTCGTCATGTAAATGTTATTGTTTCCCCAGAATCTCATAAAGGAACACTTTCCTAAGTTCAATTCTAACTGCCACTCTTTACACCACTCGAGAATTGCATTTAAGTCGTCAGAAAGTAATAATTGATCATTAGGACTGTTAATCTCTCTGTAAACTACTGTATCATCCGCGAATAACTTGATTTTCTTTTAATAACCTTATCTAAGTCGTTTATGTATAAAAGAATAGTAGGGGGCCGATTACACTTCCCTGTGGAACGCCTGAGGCTACGCTGACTGAATCTGATTTAAATCCAATATAACTACTATTTGTTCACGCTCATTGAGAAAGTCCCTGATCCACTCGATTATCTTTCGATTTATTCCACAATCATTTAATTTCTTCACTAACTTACTGTGCGGAACTTTATCGAAAGCCTTCTTGAAGTCGAGGAAAACCGCATCTAACTGAGTCTTACGGTCTCCTGATCTTAGTATATCGTGAACGAACAGAGCGAGCTGTGTTTCACAAGATCTCGTCTTCCTGAAGCCATGCTGATATTTACTTAGCAAGTTCTGACTATCTAAGAAGTCCATCACGGAGCTAACGATAATGTGCTCGAGAACCTTGCTAGGTATTGAGGTAAGCGAAATTGACCTGTAATTTTCTCTGTCGTCTTTTTTCCCACCTTTGTGTGACGGCGTTATAAAGGCTAATTTCCATTCCTTAGGTACAACGCCATGACTAAGTGACTTACTGAAAACTATTTCGAGATGAGGTGCTATTTCCAGTGCTAACTCTTTGAATACTCTAGCTGGTATCTCTTCTGGACCCAGAGATTTTTTTGACTTGATATTTTTAAGCTGTTGAGCTATCCCTTTCGCTAATATGACTATATCGTTCATTTTTTCCTTGCCTGGTTCGGGCGCCACGACCTTCGCTCTCACGTCTTCGGTAGTAAATACGCTCTGAAAAAATAAGTCTAACAAATTTCCTTTATCTGTGCTATCGCTAACTACCTCTCCTTGGTCGTTTATTAACGGGGCTACGGTTGGGCGTCGATCTTGAACTTCCCTAACATATGACCAAATGATTTTGGGATTTTCATTTAGATGTTCACTAAGAGTCTTTTTCTTGAAGTCTGTTAGTGCTTTGCGCATGACCTTTTTGGTCTGAGTCCGACAATCTCTGTACTTCAGTGAAATTGAAATTACTTCCTCCTGTGACTTACAGTTATTGATGCGTTTAAATTTGGAGTGAAGCTTTCTTTGATGTCTGAGGGCACATCTAACCTGCCGATTATACCACCTTGGTTCCCCAATATCGCTAATAAATTTACTTGGTATATACGTATTAATACCAATTCTAATTTCTGATAGAAATGCTTTCCAAGTTTCCTCAACGTTTTTTGTGCTTGTCGATTTGCTGAAATCGCCGTAATCCTTGATGAGTTTCTCTTTGAAATCCTCAAAGTTAGCACTGTTATACATGTACACTTTCGCTTAGGCTTGCGATATTTTGCGACAGTTATATCCAAAAGTACTCGAAGTGACTGGTGATCACTGATTCCTTCTTCAACAGTTACTTCGGAAACACGCTCGGGGATGTTAACTCCTAGTAAATCTAATATATTGTTCGCTCTCGTAGGTTTTTTGACTACCTGGATGAGGGAATGTTTATTGAAGATGTCTATTATTATAGCGCTTCGCATGACTCGCGATTCCTACCGGATGGTATGAAGCTACAACTGTGCCAATTTATCGAGGGTAGGTTGAAGTCTCCTCCTACTATGATAATGCTTTTACTATTCTTCTTCATTAGTGAATTTATTTGAGCCTCTAGATCGTATATTTCTTCTGCGTTTGAAGCTGGCGGCCTATAATATGCACATACATGAATGTTTCCCAAACCTTCACTGTTTATAGTACACCAAGTGCTTTCTATATTGTTTTCAGCAAACTTGACCGGAGAACTTATTAGTGTATTATTCACTGCTATAAACACCCCTCCACCGCTCCTATTTGTCCTATCTCGTCTGTGAATAATATATCGTAAGGGGAAAATTTCACGGTCGTGAATATCCGAGGTTAGCCAACTCTCTGTGCCTATTACTATATCTGCCTCTGTTTGTTCTAGTAAATTCTGAAGTTCCGCAGCCTTATTCCTGATAGTCCGGCAATTTAGAGTTAAAATTTTTAGAGTGTCACTTATGTGTCGCTTCGGAATTATTTCAGCGATTTGGAGGGTGCATCCCTCATTTCCAATAGCGGCTTTATTACTGATGGCATTATCGCATGGTTTATTGTGCCCTAAAGCCGACCTACATATTGATCTACGGTCAGAGTTAATAAATTTATTATGATAATTAGCGCAAGTCTTTAAAAGTTCGACTTAAAACTGAATGAAACAGCCCGCCATTCTTCATATTCCGCTTCGAAATTAATGCAAGTCCAAGGTTTCCAAAAATAAACGCATGATTCAGGAAACGCAAAGGCGGCTCGAGGGTGGGACTCCGTTCACTGAAAGAGAAAGGTTATTTATAGGGGAAAATAATCGGAAAAATTAAAGCGTCTCCATGGCGAAATCGAACCGACCGTGTTAACAGGGAGAGAGAGAGAGAGAGAGAGAGAGAGAGAGGAGTCGCTCCTTCGCCCCCACCCCCGCCCCCCCCCGCCTTCCCCCGAATTCCACCCTTCTCCCATAACCCCTTTCCCCCCCTTTTTTGCACGCGCGTACGTGCAAACAAAAACCTATCTACTTCGAGTGAGCAATTCCTTCGGAGGGCAGAAGAAAGACAAACGACGCCAGTTAAGTCGAGGTGGATGAGAATGCAGCGATGGCCTAAAGAATACATTTTGGGGTGCGAAATACACAACTGGTTAAAATTCGCCCACTTCATAGACCAGGGATGGCAGACACGTGGCACGCGTGCGATTTCGCTTGGCACGCGTAAGCTTGTATTTTCTGTATAAAACGCGACGTTTCTTAGAGGAGGAGTAAATTAGTGGCACGCGAAAAAAAATTCTGACGGTTCCACACGACTTTCTTGGCACGCGACTCGAAAATCATTTGCCACAGAGCCTGAGGCGAGGCAGCGATTGAGGCCGTGAAAAAGGAAAGGGAGGGAGAGAATAAAATAGCGGCTTTATTTCCGGCGACAATGAGACTGGGAGTCTCTTCTGCCACCTAACCCATTTGTCAGTTACAAAAATTAATAACTTACAAACAAATTTTTAGTAAAATAAAATACAAATAACATCTACAAATGTTTTTTTAAAAAACACAATAGACAGTCTGATATATATGTACTGAAACGAGTTAAGTATATAAAGATAGTTGTTTGTGGGGAAAAACTAAATGTAAGATTTGTTGACATTATAGTAAACCTTAGGAAAAAACCCCACAGTAGGAATACATCCACAGAAACCTACAGATAGTATATATATTCACTGCCTCAAAGTCGGCGGAAGGGTGTAAGCGGAGGCTAAAGGGCGAAGAACAGTGGTGTCCTTGGACACTGGTAGGTTCAACCATGCTGTGAAGTCTTTCTGCAATATCTCCGGCCAAAGTGAAAGAGGTACTCACCAACCCGCTCTGGGCCAGCGTGGTGTTTTAAGGCCCACAATCCCCCCATGACATGTACACCCATAAAAAACGGCCCTATTCTCCGGAGGCTGGATTGCCTCTGACCGTGGCAGTGGTCAGGAACAAGGCATGAAGGCAGAGGGTGCTAAGAATCCCCGGAGGTTAAACGCCCACTGCCACACTTTCTCATCCTTACCCAATTCCTTTAACCTCAACCTAACTACCTTTAACTGCCGGACTTTAACCAGTGAAGATAAACTTCAAGAGCTCCAAGAACAACTGGAGAAGATCAATTGGTACATTTTAGGGCTTAGTGAGGTGAGAAGAAAAGGTGAAGGCCTACTGGGGTTGAAGAGTGGACATATTTTTTATTACAGGGGAACTGACACAGGAAGAACAGGAGTTGGATTCATCATCCACAAAAAATTGAAGAATAATATCGTGGAAATGGAAAGTTCATACGAGCGGGCAGCTAGACTAGTGCTTCAAATAAATAAAAGATATCAACTTCAAATAGTCCAAGTTTATGCGCCAACGTCATCATACTCGGAAGAGGAAGTGGAAGATTTTTACCAAGAAGTTGGAGAACTGCACGACAAAGGAAGCTGCCATCTAAAAGTGGTCATGGGTGATTTCAATGCCAAGGTAGGAGAACAAAAGGAAGACGACAGCGCAGTTGGAAAATGGGGCTATGGAGACAGAAATAAACGAGGGGACTGACTTGTAGACTTTGCTGAATGTACTAGTCTATATATAATGAACACTTTCTTCTAAAAGAGTCCCAATAGACAATGGACCTGGAAAGGACCCAATGGTACCAAAAACTAAACTGACTAAATATTAGTCAATAAGAAGCAATTGGCTGAAGACTGTTCCGTCCACAACCATTTTAAAACTGGAAGCGACCATCGCTTGGTAAGATGCAGAATAAAATTCAACTCAAAGTTAGAAAGACAGAAGCTTTTAAAGAAGCCTAAGTCTATTATCAACACGCAGGTGCTAAAAGAACGAAAATAAGAATTTCAGCTCCAACTGAAAAATCGATTCAGTGCACTGGAAGACCAAGAAGTTGAATCCCAGATTATAGAGATACTCAAGGAAACTGCTGAAGAAATAGGCGGAACAGGTAAAACAAAGCCAGAGAAGAAGTTGACCGAAAAAACAAGACTGCTGATGGAAAAAGGAAGGAAAATGATAATTACTAAAGATCCTAAAGAAATGATCCATTTTGCAGAACTAAACAAAACTATAAGGAAGTACATCAAGGAATATGTGAAAAAATATAATTATGAGCTAATCGAGAAAGCCATAGAAAACAATAGTAGTTACAAGAAAATGAAGCTGGTGGCCTTGATTCTTGAAGACGGCTGCATAACCCATAGTAGGAAACTAATCCTGAAACGGGTACAAGAATTTTACACCAAGCTGTATGAGGATTCTCTAGGAAATGATGAAGTAAATGATGATGGAAACATGCCCACCGAAGAGGTCCCAGGTATCCTTCCGGAAGAGGTGAGACACGCAATCAGAAGTATGAAGAATGGAAAAGCATCTGGAATGGATGGTATCACAGCAGAAGTATTCAAAGCAATGGGTAAACATACGGAAACAATTCTCGCTAAGATTTTTAACTCCTGTCTGAGGAAGAAAAAGATACCAGAAACATGGAACCACGCATGTATTATCCTTCTGCACAAGAAAGGTTCCAAAGAAGACTTGAATAACTACAGACCGATCAGCCTACTCCCAACAGTCTACAAAATATTCACCAAAATACTCACTATACACCTTCAAAACCATCTTGATTCTGCCCAACCCAGAGAGCAAGCTGGATTTCGCAGTGGGTATAGCACGATGGACCACATCCAAGTCGTGAGAGAGGTAATCAGTCGGACTAACAAGTATGAATTACCTCTATGTATATGTTTTATCGACTACGAGAAAGCATTCGACTCTGTCCGAACTTCGTCTGTGTTAAGTGCACTAAAGGAACAAGGAGTAGAAGAAACATACATAACCTTGATCAAGAATATCTATGAAAATGCGACAACATCTGTCCAGCTGCATGAAGAGACGAGTGCCTTTAATGCCGAAAAGGGAGTGAGACAAGGAGATACTATGTCCCCTAAATTATTTACAGCAGCTCTAGAGGAAGTATTCAAAACGCTAGACTGGGAGGAAAATGGCATAAAGGTAAATGGAGAACATCTGAGTCACCTGCGCTTTGCAGATGATATCATACTGTTCGCAGGGAGCCCAGAGGAGCTCCACAGAAGAACTGAAGAGCTTGAGCAAGCAAGCCAAGAAGCTGGACTTAAGATGTATCTTAATAAAACAAAGGTTATGTACAACTCCTTCACAAATTCTGAGAAGATACATATGAACGGAGCAGAACTCGGAGAAGTAACCAGCTATGTTTACTTAGGTCAACTCATCACTACTGATGGTTCGCTTCTTGGAGAAATTAACCGGAGAGTGAAGACGGCATGGAGTGCTTTTGGCAAGAATGCGAACATCTTTAAATCAAATATTCCAGTCTTCCTAAAAAGGAGACTGTATGACCAATGTGTTCTGCCTGTTCTGACATATGGTTGTGAAACATGGACCATGAATGCCAGAATTATACAGCGCCTGCAAACAACACAGAGGGCCATGGAGAGATGCATGTTAGGGATCACCCGAAGAGACCGCAAGAGGAACAACTGGGTAAGAAAGAAGACGGGAGTCTGTGACGTGATTAGAAGAGCGAAGGTGTTAAAATGGCAGTGGGCGGGCCACATTGCTAGAAGAAATGACCAGCGTTGGACGTCCAGTGTCATCGAATGGATGCCAAGGAACATCAAGAGACCGAAAGACAGGTGGGACAGAGAGCCTGTTAAGGTCTTGGGGCAAACTTGGAGGAGGGAGGCAGTTGACAGGGAAAACTGGAAGAGTCAGGGGGAGGCCTTCATCCATCAGTGGACTGAAAAAGGCTGATGATGATGATGATATATATATATATATATATACACACACACACACACAGGGCCGTGCCGATGGGTGAGGCGGCGAGGCAACCGCCTCAGGCGCCTCTCGAAGGTCTAGAAGGGGGACTCCAAAATTTGACAAAAATGAAAACCTATCAAAATAAATTCATAAGGCCAGCCCGCGCCCGAGTCGTCAATATAGTTAGTGAGTTTAAACGACTTTTATATATCTATTCATTATTGCAAATGTCTCTTTTGTATTCCAAAGTGAATCACATGTTAACGAAGCGGCAACTTCGTATTTATTACAACAAAGCGTAAAGTTGAACATAAAAATTAATGGTATGTTTGTGAAATTTTTATATGCAAAAGAGGGTGCTGTTTGTTTGATTGGCCGGGCGTCAAAATATGATATCTCGAGCTGACAATGTATATTCATGATCTTTTCGATATCGTTTATTCCTTTTTAAAGAATGCTGCAAAAACTCGTTTTAATACTGAGTTGACCATGAGTTGGATAATAGCATATTCGTAGAAGAAACCCTCAGCCTAACCATGCATGGTTGAGTGAACGACTTTGTTACAAAAATAAAGGAGCAATATATCTCGGCTCTTATGAAATAAATTCTGGCAACCTTCCTACAAAGATAAAAAAATCGGTACAACATATATTGTACAAACTTTCTCATACAATAATACGTCGTATGAGCCGGTTTTTAGAAAATCCAATTTTTGTTAAAGTTGTCCAAGAATAAACTAGCCTTATTCATTCATTGAGAAAAATTAAATATGTAGTATGATTGCAGACCTATACTCAAGTAACGTTAGGAAATTTTATCAAAATCGTTAGAGCCGATTTTGAGAAAATCAAATTATTGTTAAAGTTGCCTATAATAAACTAGCCTTATATTCATTTTTTGAGAAATATGAACTATGTAGTATTATTGAAGACGTAAACTCGAGTAACTGTATGAAATTTGATCAAAATAGTTAAGAGCCGTTTTTGAGAAAATCAAATTGTTGTTAAAAATACGTAGAATAAACTTCCCTTAATTATTAAGCAATGCCAACCATTTCTCCATAGCTTCTGATCAGGGCCGCGCCTAGAGTGTTTCGCGCCCGGGTGCAAGATATCTCTGTGGCGCCCCCCTACTAGCGAAATTTCGTGGTATGATCATACACGGCTTTTTTCATCGATAGTGTGTGGAGACAAACTAATGCATTTCTGTCGATGTATCCCATAACGAAATGACTGAACAAATTAGTTGCATAATTATAAATATTTCATTTAATATCTGCTTGAAGGAAAATTATAAAACTCACCGCACATATGATTATAATTGAATACTCTGCCCCGTTACTTAATGATCATTCAAAAATTCCTATATTTCTGTTCATTTACAAGCCAAATTAGATTCGATATTTATTCTGACAGTAAGAAAACAAAACTTCAATTATTTACGCATCCCTACGTCAAAGTCCCAACTTCGTATTTTCATTTTAAGATATTTTAAAATCCAATGTAGAAGTAGATGTCAATAATTCTCTCATTATTTGGAGAAATTGTTTCAGTATTTGAATTTGGTACTATTTAGAAATGAATATGAACGTTAACGTAGGCGGGAGATCGTGAAGGAGTAAGGAAATCTAGTTTTTGGAAAAGCTATACCAAGCAGATTCAAAACAGATTTGGGATTTCCAATACTCGGTGGGAGAAAAATCGGTACAACATACACTGTACAAACTTTCTCATATACGTACTAAGGCGTCGTTTAGTTATCTTTAGAAAATGAAAACATATGAGCCTGTTTTTAGAAAATCCAATTTTTGTTAAAGTTTTCCAAGAATAAACTAGCCTTATATTCATTCACTGAGAAAAAAAAATATGTAGTATTATTGTAGATGTATACTCAAGTAACTGTACGAAATTTGATCAAAATCGTTAGAGCCGTTTCTAATAAAATCGAATTATCGTTAAAGTTGCCAAGAATAAACTAGCCTTATATACATTTCTTGGGAAATATGAACTATACAGTATTATTGAAGACGTAAACTCAAGTACCTGTACGAAATTTGATCAAAATCGTTAGAGCC
The DNA here is from genome assembly GCA_036926305.1 of Uropetala carovei. NCBI lineage: Eukaryota > Metazoa > Arthropoda > Insecta > Odonata > Petaluridae > Uropetala > Uropetala carovei. The sequence continues at coordinate 858,642 of JAXCHB010000163.1, read as the reverse complement.
GTTTTTGAGAAAATCGAATTGTTGTTAAAAATGCGTAGAATAAACTACTCTTAATTATTGAGCAATGTCAACCATTTCTACGTATACTCTGCTCAGTATGATAAAATGCCTAAGTACGAGATTTCATTCATTTTCGCTCTACCGTCTAGGCTCCAGAGCCAGTAACAGACAGACGGCATTGCGAAAACCACTTTTTCGGATTCAGCGAAACCTAAAACGTATATTTCCGTAAAAATCTCGAGGTCGAATTTTTTCGCGATAACAATACTTTCTCGATACTTCGTATGAGAAAGTAGAAATTGGGAATGCTTCGTCGCCATTAGTGAAGTGCGAGAAGAAGAGAGAATAGGAAGGCGACGAGAGAGGAGGCAAGCTTTTAATCTTAACGCATTCATTTCGAGCATGCGCAGGAGAGAATAGCGAGGTAAACTGCAAGAAGAGAGGATAAACAAGCTGGCGAAATACAGTCACTATATGCGTCCATACGGTACGCTTCTCAAGGTTTCGAGGATGAAGCAGACGGCCCATGTGTTCTTTCTTGTCCTGTTTCTCGGTGGAAAGAGGAGGGGAAGGAAACTAGTTGGAAAGAGGAGAGGCGTGGAAGGGGACAAGAGCGTAAGTATTCAGTTAGCTAGAAGGTGCCCATAATATATTTACTTATTTTCTGCAGCCGTTTGATAGTAAATAACGTGTAAGTATTTCGATGACTAATTATGATATTTTAATTTTTAGGCGCGTTTCGCCTCCAGCGTGAGCGCCTATTGTCGTCGGTCTGTCCGTCCGTCCGTCTGCATGTTCGTTCACGGCTTCTAACCAACGGATTTTCAAGAAATTTGATATTAAGGGCTTAAAATCAAAGATGATAAGAAAATCGCAAAAACTAATGGCGTAAGACAATCAGGGGTACCACTTTACTGGTGACAAAAATGAACTTTCCGTAATATCTCGTAAAGTATTGCTCATATCAAAATATTTTTCGAATAAAACTTGCAGAACTAGTAAAGAAGAGTATTTCTTTTCCTATATATTATTATCGTAGGAATAGCCGTTATTAAGAGAATCATACAAGAAAGTCTTAATTCGAGTTGAACTAAGAAAATTTCTTGCATGGTTATTTCATCATTGTTGCTAAAATAAACAATCTCACAAAAATACCTTTGGTTTCCTTATGTGTGTATGCTGTATTATTAAATAGGAAGAAAATGGACTATTTATGATGAAGAAAAGAACTTTAAAACGCTATTTCCCTACGTACAGGTATATCATTTCTTTCTAATACTCCATACGCTGTACACTTTCCTAACTTGTTCTTTTTGAATAACTCTAAACACGAAAGGAATATTTGAGTAAGAGGGGTGGAAGTATTTAACAAAAGGGGAACGCCAGACGATGATTATTATACATTAATTATAGCCAGTAGAAGTTCAAAAAAATTTTTAATGTTTTGTATTATAGTTTTCGAAACATGGTACAACACATAAAGGTACCTCACATTGTTTGCACGAATAACTTGCTTCTTTTCTCTTTATTTATTTATTTATTTTTGAGATGCAAACCCCACACCTTCCTGAATGCTACTGATTAGACGTACAGTAGGTCGTAATGGTATTTCTATAGATGGTTGTCTTGCCCTCTTTGCTTTTGGTTTACTTTCACTGTATTTTTCTCTCCTGGCATTTACTAGCTTAAAATTTAGGTGACTCAATTACTGAAGTTTTTTAAATTACATTTGCAATAAAATTGTTATATCCAATAAATGGTGAAGCATTTTCACGTAATACTTTTAGTGTCTTCCTGGCAGTAGAGTAGGTGACGATGCACTGGTTTGCAAGTTTGACTCGTCCCATCCCTTTCCTGCAGTCAACACTCATTAGAGGTTTAATTTTATGCCAGCTAAAATGTCACACAATGTCAATATTAACCAAAGTTTCCGCTTTTTAGAAGAAAGCCTAATACTCGTAAAAGCGATATCTCTGTGCAAAATCAACAGGATCACGGATAATACCTAATATTTTCGTAGGAAAACGTTCAAGCATACATCAGATAATACAACTTGGACACCAATAGGTGTTAATATGTAATAGGTAAGTTTAACCTGTGTAACCGGTTACAGTAACCAGCTGAGAGCAAAAGAAATACACTACGAAGCTTAAAAGCAGTTCACAAGCATCCATTGAAAACACAGGTTGACGTGTATAAGCGGTCGACGAGGTAAAGTCAACCAGCTTACCCTAAATAAAATAACGCCGCACGAAACTGATTGTGAGTTGAATTCATTTAATTCGGTCCGGGGATATACTTGGCGAATCGTCTTTTACTTGCTATAATTAAACCCATTCGTCCATATTTAACGAAAGGCTTACACTCACTCAACCCATTTATAATTACGTCATATCCAAATTGAAAATTCTGGGCACACTAATTTTCGTTTCAATCGGATACCTTTGCCTGCGACGACCAAAACGCCAGTCAACCAGGCCTGAAATTAAAGGGAGACATGGAGGATTTTATTCCTTAGATGAGAGGTACGAACTTTCCTACCTTTGCTGTGGTGTAAACGTTCCAGCGGTGGAAGAAGAAATAAATCCCTTTCCTCCAGCGACGAGAAAAATTCCTCGCACTCAAATATACACGGCACTTCCTCACAGAATGACCATTACACTACACAGGGACTTGCAAAAGGGGGTAAACGAAAAGCACTTTGGGGTTGACGAATGAAATAAAGGGTAAAGGTTTGATATTGGAAATTGAAGAATTGGTGGGAATCACAATTCAGTATCACCTGTAATGGCAAGAGAAAAAAATTCACTGGTACTCCCTAAACACGATAGGAGATGCGTCTTAAATAGACTTAAGGCTAGGAAAACCATTCATGTAGCTTATATTGCAATAATTCTCCGTAGACACCATGAAACTGCTTTGATTCTCGCGAGAATTTAAACATTATATTATAATTTTACAAAAAGAACATTTATTTAAGATTATAGATTGCTTTGATTCTCGCGAGAATTTAAAAATTATATTATAATTTTACCAAAAGAACATTTATTTAAGCTTATATATTGCCTTAATTCGGCGAATAAATTTGCCAAACGTTCATAAAATACTTACATATCTTAAGAGGCTGCATAGCCTTCTCTTCGAAAGGAGATCACGGTAAGCTTCCTTCCTCACATCCGAACACTTTCACACCTCAAAGTAAACTGAGCAAATCGACAGTAAGTTTCCCGCCAATACCAGAAGACGTCACGACGACGTCACTTTGGACTGTTAAATAATCAATAATGAGGTGCTGGGAGGTGGGGGAAATGGGAAAAATTCCTATCCTATGACCATAAAAGGTATCAGCGTAGATGAGGAACTCGGAATGCCCTCACGAAATCGTCAAAGTGCAACAGGGGCATGCACTAGCCTACTCACAAGAAATGCCTTTCAAAAAAACCTATCTGTCTTCATTTGACGGTGTAAAAGTAAAGAACCAAAGGAAAGGCAGTTTCCCCCACCTCTCAGATACTGGCGGTAATTTTGACGGGAAATTTTCTATCGATTTGGTCAGCTTACTTTGAGATGTGAAATTGTTCGGATGTGAGGAAGGAAGCTTACCGTGATCTCCATTCGAAGAGAAGGCGATGCAGCCTCTTAAGATATGTAAGTATTTTATGAACGTTTTGCAAATTTATTCACCGAATTAAGGCAATATATAAGCTTAAATAAATGTTCTTTTGGTAAAATTATAATATAATTTTTAAATTCTCGCGAGAATCAAAGCAATCTATAATCTTAAATAAATGTTCTTTTTGTAAAATTATCATATAATGTTTACATTCTCGCGAGAATCAAAGCAGTTTCATGGTGTCTACGGAGAATTATTGCAATATAAGCTACATGAATGGTTTTCCTAGCCTTAAGTCTATTTAAGACGCATCTCCTATCGTGTTTAGGGAGTACCAGTGAATTTTTTTCTCTTGCCATTACAGGTGATACTGAATTGTGATTCCCACCAATTCTTCAATTTCCAATATCAAACCTTTACCCTTTATTTCATTCGTCAACCCCAAAGTGCTTTTCGTTTACCCCCTTTTGCAAGTCCCTGTGTAGTGTAATGGTCATTCTGTGAGGAAGTGCCGTGTATATTTGAGTGCGAGGAATTTTTCTCGTCGCTGGAGGAAAGGGATTTATTTCTTCTTCCACCGCTGGAACGTTTACACCACAGCAAAGGTAGGAAAGTTCGTACCTCTCATCTAAGGAATAAAATCCTCCATGTCTCCCTTTAATTTCAGGCCTGGTTGACTGGCGTTTTGGTCGTCGCAGGCAAAGGTATCCGATTGAAACGAAAATTAGTGTGCCCAGAATTTTCAATTTGGATATGACGTAATTATAAATGGGTTGAGTGAGTGTAAGCCTTTCGTTAAATATGGACGAATGGGTTTAATTATAGCAAGTAAAAGACGATTCGCCAACTATATCCCCGCACCGAATTAAATACATATATCCAACTATACCGGTGATATATAGCAATTATATGCTCATGAAAATTACACTAGCCTTCCTTTTTACAAACTTTTACTTAACTTCCCTTGGTATTTATTTATTTATTTGTAACATAAAACTGCGATTAAATCGAGATAGTAACTCTAAATTTGGCAGGAATGCTCGATTCACATATTTTAAGGTGATAACCGAAATAAATCTCGAAAAAGTCCTGGGTTCGACTCAAAGGAAGACATTTATATTTTCCATAAGGTAACACTTAAAAATGGACTTTTTGACATGCAGGCTTTTATTCTTTTTTATTTAGATTAAAAATAGAAAAAAACTATATACGCACAATCTTCGGATACGAACCATTTTGAAGAAGACATTATAAAGTTTCTTATTCTGTTCATCTTTTTAGGTGCGTTTCGTTTCCAGCGTGAGCGCCTATTGTCGTCGGCCTGTTTGTCTGTCCGTCCGTCCGCATGTTCGTTCTCGGCTTCTACCTAACGTATTTTCATGAAATTTGATATTACGGGCTTAAAATCAAAGATAATAAGAAAATCGCAAAATGTAATGGCGTAAGACAATCAGGGATACCACTTTACTGGAGACAAAAATGAACTTTCCGTCATATCTCATAAAGTATTGCTCACATAAAAATATTTTTCGAATAAAACTTGTAGAACTATTAAATTACAGTATTTCTTTCTCTACATATTTTTATCGTAGGAGTTGCCATTATCAAGAAAATCAAACCAGAATGTCTTAATTCGAGTTGAACTTTGAAAATTTCTTGCATGGTTACTTCTTCATTGTTGCTAACATAAACAACCTCACAAACAAACGTTTAATTTCCATGCGTGTGCATGCAATATTTTAAAATAGGAAGGAAATGAACTTTAAAACGCTATTACCCTTACGTATAGGTATGTCATTTCTTTCTAATACTCCACTGCACGAAACGCGCCCATTTGTGATACGTTGTAGACTTTCCTAACTTGTTAATTTACTTACTAAGCCCAGGGTCGGCTCAACCATACAAGCAGACCAAGCGACCACTTTGGGGGCCGAATTTTTCGGGGCGGAAAATTTGAGTAACAAATATTTGGAAAATATCTACATAATTTTGTTTTCGATAGATATAGTTAGTGTTTTCTTCTTGAAAATATAAGTAAAAATGCGACCTCAAAACACTGTTCAGCGGGTAACAACGAGCCGAAGACTTCCGGAGATACCATTTGAGAAAACAAAGTCTTACACAAGCGGAGAAGGGATTGGAAAATCTGACCAGGTTCCAAAGGCTCGTTGATCTTGGGAACCGTTGAAAATGTTTCCCACTCATCAACTTTCGAGTCTTAGGGCGAGGGCGGCGGGGGTGATGCCCGTTTCCCTTTCCCGCCTCTCCTTTCTTAATCACCTTTCTCCCACCCTCCAAGGGAATGCATGCCTCTCATCCATCCTGCGCCTAACTATGGCCAAAGAGTGCATTGACCCCGGGGGAATATCCCCCGGGGTGCAAAACGAAGAGACCATCGGCAAGAAATATTGCTGGCAGAGAGGTCTACTTTCGTCAAGGCGGCAAAAACCCCCGGCAGGGCTTCGCGTCCCTCCGTGTCTTATATTTCTGTTTCATTGTTTTTTCTTCGAATATTCAAAATGCTTAACCATTCTGGGGAATATCAATCTGCTATGAAGCACGCCCTATGCTGCATTCTCACCATTCTCACTTAGTAATGCGAAAGAGCTAGGTGACACTCTGTTGGCCTGTGTCTTAAATTAGTTCGATATAAATATTTTGTGCGATTCCAAGAAGGAAGGAAAGTGATACGTTCTACGTTTTCCCCTAGCAGATCAACGAAATACCTTTTACTGAAAGGAACAGGGTTTATAAAGGTGTCAGTATTTCATATTATATTGAACATTTATTGAGAGACGCAGGAAAACCATTTTCAAATATTTTTGCAGTAAAATCATGTATACTTTAAATCCATATTTATTAATTTTATTTTCGGTAAAATCACGACAAAAACTAAAAAAATAAAACAATTTTGTTTGATAGGTGGTGGTGCAAAGAGTAATTTTTAATGAGCGACTGACTTACATCATGTTTTTTATGTTTATAAATCGAACAGAAGATCTGAGTCCTGTCAACTTGCGTTATTTTATGAGCTAAATTGCATTTCAATTAAATAGATTTATTCTTTTCGAGTTTCGGGTTTCTTGATTATGGGCTAATTGGAAACCTTTGCGTGTTAATATTTTATGTTATTTTATTGCTGAAAATAGTAGATTGAAAGATATATTAGTTGTAGATACTCTGATTTATAACTTCAAAATTATCGCTTCCCTTTTTAATTAAGACAGTCCACAAAAATACGAAGTAAATGTATTTTGCTGTACAAATATCAATTAATACTATAAATAATTGTTAGTGTTAGTATATTTTCAATATTACTCTTATAAAAAGCTAAGCTTACTATTTTACAGTTTTTAAAGCGGACGATGGTTGGTCATAGAAATTACCTGGTGTTGAATATCACAAAAGAAAGGCTACTTTTTAAAACAAACATTGTCTCAAAATCACTAAAACGCCCTAAACTTGACCTTTCAGAATGTATTAAAGCCATTGATCAAATTATTGATTTTTTTTAAAGATTCTGGCAGGACAGGATTCAACGACATAATAGTAGCAGCAGAAAAAATTGATCCAGTGTTTGTTACAGAAGAAAAACTAAGAGTACGGCATAAACATAAGCAATTAGATCAGGAAGAAAATAATCTTTTCATTGATCCCAAAGAAAATTTTAAAATAGATTCTGACTCAAATGCTATGAAAATTAAACTATGTATAGTTGAGATTTTTCATAAATATAAGTGATTATGGATTTGAATAAATAGATTTTTATTATTTCCTATCGTTTTCGACTAACATATAATAAAATTACTTAGTAAAAAAATTAAGGTGGCGCCATATTATATCTCGCCTCAGGCGGCAAAATGTCTGGGCACGGCCCTGTATACACACACACACATACACAGATAGAGAGAGGAAAACTAAAAATAAGTTACACATCTATAAACATATATAAAAGACAGTGTCTCTTTGTCCCTTTGTCATGTAATGCTTTTTGAAGCTTAATATCTCGCAAACGACTGAACCGAATTTGATGAAATTTTCAGGATAGCATTTTGATATAATAGCAAAACGTTTTCATGTATCGAATTCGAGATCAAAGACCCGAGTTCGACTCCAGGGGACAATTTCCATTTCCAATAAGATAACACGTAATTTCAGGTAAAAATAAACGTTACGATGCGCAGTCTACATTATTTTTTAGATTAAAATTAGAAATAATTGACCTACAATCTTCGGATATAAACCATTTTAAAGAAAACATTATAAAGTTTCTTATTCTGTTCATCTTTTTCCGCCTACAGTTCGAAATTTCTCAATGTAAACGTTTAATTAACACAGTTTGAAGAAATCTTGCCATTTTAACGGGATGTTGCTTTGCCTACCAATTTCATTGTTCGACCTCTATGCCATGTTGTTATTTCAATCCTTATGGGTATAAACGTGCTTTGAATGCTTTTAATACGAGAGAGAGGGGTGGGGGGAAAGAGGGGAGGGGAGAGAGGGTGTGAGAGGGAGGGAAAGAGAGGCAACTATTTTAAGTTTAACTAAATATAGCCCGTCAACAACAGAATATTCACTAGAAATGTTGTATATGACAAAATATTTCATATGTGAAAGTGTGACATTATTTTAAATGAAAATAATAATAATCTATCTATCTATAATTCTTCCGTTGATATTTCAACGGGCATTACACCAGTATAATTATAAAGATGGGAGGGGGAAGAGGAAGAAACCAGCAGTGTGAGGGAAGGCTTAAAAGCTGGAGGAGCTAAAGCGAGGTTCTGAAAAGACAACCGCTTATTTGTTGCCCTTATCCGCCCCCTTCCGCTACTTCTCCGAAAAGAGGATCACTGCCAACACATTCGAACATTTTAATATTCTCCCTCTCTCCTTTTGCCTTTCTCAATTTCTCCCCCTCTCACCGAAGCCTCTCTATTTCCGTCTCCCACTCTAAGACCCCTTTTTCGAGGACATTTTTCAGAATTCCCCCCTCCTTCGACCTATTTTACTCTGCGCCCCCTCCCACCCGCATTTTCCCCTCCGCACCTACCCATTCAACTACCTACTCCGCTTATTATAACAACTCTTCGGACAATCAAAATCGAATGGCCAACACACGCATTGGCTCTAAATTAGGCCGGAGAGAGATTGAGAGAGAGAGATTGAGAGAGAGAGATTGAGAGAGAGAGAGATTGAGAGAGAGAGATTGAGAGAGAGAGATTGAGAGAGAGAGATTGAGAGAGAGAGATTGAGAGAGAGAGAGATTGAGAGAGAGAGAGATTGAGAGAGAGAGAGATTGAGAGAGAGAGAGATTGAGAGAGAGAGAGATTGAGAGAGAGAGAGATTGAGAGAGAGAGAGAGATTGAGAGAGAGAGAGAGTTCTCGGCCAAGAGCATTTCTTTTGTTTTGCGAAAATGGCTTTCATTCGATTCTTTCATATTTCACAAGTCCACGAACGACACCGATCAGAAAACTTACGCTACGAGACAGTGGCGTTTATATATCAGTTGAGGCCCTCCCTCCCTCCTTTCCCTATATTGCAGGGCTCCTATTGCTACAATAAATATTTTTTCCAGCTTTTTTGGGGGCCTGAACGCGCCACTGCTACGTGAACACTATGACATATGAAATGAGACGAGAAAATCGTATGCGTCACTCACAGCGTGAAATGCCAGTTCGGCGGCAATTTGTGAGAGCATTCTACGAAGACGATAAGTATAGAAAATCTTTCTGACAGCCTTTCAAGAAAACACGCACTTTTACCTAGTAAACAGTTTGAAATAGACTTGCAATTACACTAACCGCCTGATAGGTGGCATCCTTGGCTCAAACTTACACCGACCACTATCTAAGCTTCATTTATTCCCAATACATTCAAAGCTCTCGGCTTAACTTAGCATTTAATTCTTTTTTTTCAAGAAAAACTCCTCCGAGTAAGTACCTCAAAACGTGTATTTCCGTTGAAATCTCCAATTTGCTTTTTTTCACGAATACTACAACACCTTCTCCTGTACTATGTATGGAGAAAGCAAATCGTTGCAGTTATAATGCATACTTAAAATTCACACTTGCAAAACACGCTGTATACGCAACCTGTAAATCAACGTGAAATTCTGGCGTTATCGAATGTATCGAAGAAAGCAAAATGAATCATTTTCTGGTGAAAATTATTGTGTGATCCCAAAAAAAACCACTGCTAATACAAAAGTACTGATTCAGTTGTTTTTTCTTTTCTGAAAGTAGAAAACCCTCTTATTTTCAGGTAAATATGATAATCCAATTAATTTATAGTAGGTATACTAGCGGAAGTGCCCGTTGAATTTAAACCGATTTAGTTAATCTACTACAGCACAACATAAAACGCTGGTTAATTTTATTTCCTATCATATCACTCACGCAAGATCCAGCTTTGCCAACAATGTGGGTTGATGCTTTCGGGAAGCACTGCGTGGACGGCATTACTGAGAGCAGTAATGCCGTCCACGCAATGTCTCCCGAAACCATCAACCCACATCATCAAACGCTGCGAAAACCGCCAAACGAAGTTTGCCAACAATGCTCAGCCATAAATGAAGGAGAGCCATTAAAAAAAAAGGTACTGTTGGAAATATTAATGGCACATTGCCAACATTTAACAAATCTCATAAAAATGCTGATTATATCGTTATCATTACATATGTATTATATTGAAAGTTGATTTATGTCACGTCTAGTTTTCCAGAGGGCAATTAGGCTTTAATAAATGTTGCAGTCGCTCTTTCACATTACCAAATGACAAAATACATAAATTAATAAGCTAAAATGTTATGAGCTTTGTTTGTATGGCATGTTTGTTTTCATTGACAAAACAAATCTTTGTCTCATTCGCTATATCTTCCGCGGGACACGATAACCCAGCTATTTAGATTACGGAAAAATTGTTTATATCATTAATATTTTGGAAACAATTAAACGGTTCATCCAATCTAATTTGTGGAAAGTCTACGTCTAATTATTTAAGTTACTTACGTAGTTTTAAATACAGTTTGCCTTGGAGAACTATACGCCACACGAAAATATCATTAAAAACAGTTTATTCTGTTATATATTTTGAAGGGTGTGTTTGTTGGTTTGTTCATGGAACTCCTCCTAAACGATAAAAGCTAGAACAACCTAATTTGGTACATATCTTGCTTATATCCTAACTTAGTGAATGGTCAAGGTTTGGTCAACCGAATACAATACGTTCGGAAACAAATTGTTACAAGCAAATATGATTAATTGTTAAGAAAACCTAATTGTAAGTTTAAAAGTATCTACTATATATTTTAAAGAGTTTGTGTTATGCTGTAGTAGCTTCACTAAATACGTTGAAATTCAACGGGAAATTATGATAGTTTGTAATATTTCAATTAAAATCAACAAATATTTGGTTCCATGTAAACAAAGCAAAATCGCACATGGAAATTGAAAAACGATATTACGTTAAAATTTTCCCATATAAATGTACCTATTGGGCTCCCAACTTCGGCGACAATGGGAGTTGTCATGGTAGTTTATATTTGGTACTGTTATAAAACTGATAAAATCTCGTCTATTTACACACTTTTACTTAACTTCCCTTGGTATTTATTTGTCACACATCAACGCTCGCTATAAAAATACGAATACCTCCATAAAGAATCAAGATAGAAACTCTAAATTTGGCAGGAATTCTCGATTCACATATGTTAAGGTGCTGACGAAAACAATCTCGAAAAAAGTCCAGGGTTCGACTCCAAGGAAGACATTAACATTTCCCATAAAATAACACAAAAATCGAGTTTTTGACGTGCAGGCTTTCATTCTATTTTAGATTAAAATTCGAAGGAACTGGCCTACAATCTTCGGATATGAACCGTTTTAAACAAAACATTATAATATTTCTTGTTCTGTTCGTCTTTTTCTGCATCCAGTTCGAAATCGCTCAATTAAAACGTTTAATTCACGCAGTTTAAGGAAATCTTGCCATTTTAACGGGATGTTGCCTTGCCTACCAATTACAAGTATCTACATTGTTAGACCTCGATATCATATTGTTATTTCAACCCTTATAAGAGTGCTTTGAATGAATTTAACACGAGAGAGAGAAGGAAGGCGAGGAAAATTGTTTTCATAGCAACCAAAGTAAACAGCATTCGTAAATTATTACATTGAATATACATTCATTCTCTATCGTGGAAGAATATACGCAACTGTTTTAAGTTTAAGTCATATTTGTTCTCACTTCGGAAATTTCGGTATGGTAACATAATTTTGAGTTCCATACTCTCAAGTCGTCTGAAGTTTTGTTAAATCAAAAATGTATCCAGTGAAAACTTCATCAATCAGATAAAACAGGTCAATTTTTCGTTACGCATTTGTCCTGCATTGCAACAATTATTCCAAATTTATTAAATTCTATATATTTCATAATTATGTAAATAAAGCGCATTATTAATAACAGTTATAAGACGAAAAAGATAAAAATTAAATTAAATAAAAAACAATTTAAATATACACACACTTTTACTTAAAATTGCACTCAAAGGAAAAAAAATAATTTTTTCCTGGGTAAAAAATATTATTCAAAAATTTGTACTATGCTTCGTAAAAGTGGGTGGTTTTTTCCTCTTCTAATTCTCATATTTCATCTTCCTCATAAATTAGTTCTTACTGTTGACCAATATAAATGCCACCCACTTTTACGAAGCATACACGTTTTTAATAATACTAGCTGAACCCGCGCAATGTTTGCGCGTTTTTTTTTCAATTAATTTATCAAAAATTAAGGAGTGCGTAAAAAAAAGTTGATCTCAATAATTCACATTTAACTATACTAAGGCATTTTCCAGGTACTGGTAAGTTTCGCCGGTTCGAATCTCTGCGAGGGCACGGCTGTTTGTGCGTATTGACAATTTATTGTGCCAAGTCAATCAGAAATCTACATTTTAAATGTCATATTATAGAGGAAATTAATGCTACGCAGTAACTGATTGCGAACTTTTCCATTTCCCACGAAAAAACACGTAAAAATGGAATTCTCGACCTGCAGGCTTTCGTTCTTTTTGTGATTAAAATAATAAAGTATTGACCTACAATTTTCGGTTATGAAACATTATAAAGTTTTTTATTCTGTTAATCATTTTCCGCCTAAAGTTCGAAATAGCTCAATTTAAACGTTTAATGCATGTAATACTGGAATTCAAGTGGAAAATAAAAGGGTAATTGAAATGGTAAGATCAGTTTATAGAGGAATGTAAACAATGGATAATACAACTCCACATAGCTATATTTTGCCACTTCCATTATCTCAATGAAGAGAAGATAACCATGTAATGTGTCAAAAAAATAACGTATGTTCCTATTCTCATCTAACTTGAAATTTATGCCTGAGACTGTTTGCGTTAATAAGCATTACAGTTGTATAATATAATAATTTTACTTACAAAAAGGCAAGATTCCAGCATTCAAACGATGAAATGAAGATTCAATTGCTTCGATAAAATCGATAGAAACGTTTCCCATAGCAGTCAACAGAATAATTATCCGTAAATATTGATGTTGCTATGCTTCATTAGTTTCGATGCTTAAACAAAACGGCGAAGCGAATAATGCTATTCTTTCACCTATCTGAAGGTTTAATTGGCATTAATTGAATCGGAGGCAACAACGACGGTTGCCTTGGCAACGCCCGGAAAGAGTGCGAAATATCAGCAAAATTTTTATTTATTTATTTTTCAATAGCTCTTACACAGCATATATACGGCCTTTTACAAAGAGCTTTTAACAGTAACAAAGACAAACATACAGAGAAACAACATCACAACACCCATGCCCGAAGCGGGATTCGAACCCGCGACCTTTGGGTTAGAAGACAGGCGCATTGCCTACCAGTCTAACCCGGCCGGCAATTCCGTATTTCTGAAACTCTAGACCGTGTAATATGTAAACTTCACAAAAATAAGATAGTATACAGTTTTAGCCGTCGAATAAAGTTAAAACGAAGAAAATCGGTCCGTAATTACGCGTTTTAATTAATGATGGAAGAAAACCTTGCACTCTGAAAAATCGAAAATCCCGTGTAAACTTATGGGAACATATAATTGTCTCCTGGTTTCGAACCCGGGGCTTTATAAAAATGAAAATAGTTTTCTAGGAACCTCCTAGCTTGTAGAAACAAATCGCTGTATACCACATATCTCTACGACAAACGGCTTTCGAGATACAGGGGGGGACGCACGGACGGACACTTCCAAAATTATATATAGGATATATTTTTGTCGAGGAAAAAATTTTCTTCCTTTGAGTGCAATTTTAAGTAAAAGTGTGTGTATACACTGAAAATGTTTTTTACTTAATTTTATTCTGATTCTAAACGCATTCGGATTCTGTCTTTAATAAAAATAAACTTTGTTCTTTCCTGCATAGAACCATCCAAGTCTCAAGTTCTATTATGTTTCCAAGTAATTTTAAAGCGCAAATTAAAAATAGTCTACGCTCATTCCAGTAAAATACTTGGCGTTGGATGATTAAATCGTTCGCCATCAAAGTGACGGACAGAAACGAAACCTTGACCATTCACTAGGATAGGATGGAAGAAATAAATGTACCAAATTTAGTTGTTATAGCTTTTATCGTTTAGGAAGGGTTTTATGACCGGAGCGAGGGCCCCACTACCCGTTCACCCCCTCCTGCCGGGCGCTGCCTGCGACGCAGTGTTGCCAAACTTCCCCTTTGACGGTTTTTTCCAAAAGCTCAGCTTTAAGCTTAACTAATTTAAATTTTTATTACACTAATAAAGGATTAAAATGGGCTTTGTTTGATGAAAATTGGTTGAATGCAAGTCCGTATTACTATATAGAATATATTTAACTCAACAACGTTTTTTACTGCTTACCATACAAAATGGAAAGTTTAAATGTTAACGTATTATTAAAGTGACCAGATTTCAGATCGGACACAAACTCTGTTTGCCCCTGGTGTTTATAAGAACTCGAAGGTAAACAAGTTAATGGGAAGCATTTTATTATTTACAACATATATTCTTAAAAGCATATTTTAAGTGAAATTTTATTAAATGCACATCAAAATCTAGTAACATATAATTGGACTGACACAAATTATCTTTTAATTATCATACTTTTCAGAGGAATGAATTTTTTAAGGAAATTTTTATCATTAGTATCATTTGAGTAATGATAATAAACATAAAACTCAATTAAAAGGTACAGCTTTAATATTATACAAATATTACGTCATCTCAATCAGTAAGGTGACCACAGTTTGCAGTATTCAATCCAGAAACGTCATCGAATCTTGGAAAAAACACATGGGTCAGCCCTTGGGGATAATTTTCTCTTAATTTAAAAAAATGTTTAATAAAAAATAAGGATTGCAATATACATACAAGGAGCCACTGATAGTATTCTACATTTTTATAGCTTTGTTTTTATAATTGTGTATTATTAATTGAACTCTTAAAGGAGATTTACACACGTTTTCAGGCATATGTATAATAATTAAGGTGATTTATATTACAATAATGAATCATAAAAATTACTTTAAAAAATACTAAATTTTAATTATTGTACTTTTCAGAGCTGTGAATTTTTTCAAGAAAACTATTGTCTTTTGAAACTATATTATAAAACTCAAAACAATTTTCATATTTAGCATTTACTTCCACAGAAATGATTGCTTTTACCGTGTTTACCGTCATACAGCTTTTTTATAGTTCCTTTTGATGTTAACTCGTTAATGACGTGCTTGTTGTTTATTTTACAGAGTATGCATTTCTCGCAAGACATTAACATAAACGATTCAAGACGTGACTGTGGGAGACAATTTGGTAATCTATTTAGAATATACTATTTCATCTTCTTCATCTTCACAAATGGAAAGTAATTAAACTAATGGGAAGTACAGAATTTGGTTCCCATCCCAGCAAGAATAGACCCGAGCGCGATTTACTTTTCACTGTATTGGCGACTGCAGAACAGGAGAAAGTAGTGGATGTCAAAGAGAGACACACGATCAAGATAAAGGCTTCATGAAGAAAGTGAAACAAAATAAAAGGTTTAAATTCAGAGATAGAAACCAAAAAAATTAATGACAGCTGTCTAACTTTCTGGGCTATTAATGCAAACCGTCATGGTTTAACAAGAGTTCATTGGGAATAAGACCCGACGACTGCACAAGCTAAAACAGAAACTCCAATGGAGCTGCAACAACCAAGAAGTCACATTGTTTACCTAATGTTTCACCCCTCAGGACTTTCATCATATAAACCAGTGGTCCACAACCTAGGGCCCACAGACTGTATCTGGCCCACCAAGGATTTTTATGTGTCCCGCAAAACCATGATGAAAATGCAATCCGAAAATTTTAAAACACAAATTCATACATTTTCATGAAAATTTGAAAATAAAAGTTTTAACGTTGGAATGTTTACCATAAAACCACATATCGACTTAATTTTCACTACAATGACACATCAGAACGTATAGATAACTTCCGATTAAAATTTTAATCAGGCTTGCCAAATAACTGATCGGATGGGTGACAAAAAAAATGCACCAACATTACATTTCTGGAAAATGGCCTTATTTTCATGGGTGCATCTTACACATCAGAAAATACGACAGATTCAGTGAACAAAATGTGTATTAAGATCAAGGACCTTTGTACTGCCCATCAATAAATAACAGTCTGTTTTGTAATATTTCCTCAATTTATACAACTATTATTTGGGTACGTTTTCTTGTCACCCTGTAAACTCTCTTCTCATTTACACTAATTGTTGAGAAATTTCCTGTTTTTGTCATTTATCATAAGTAGAATACATAGAATTTTTCAAAATTGTAAAATTTTTGTGAATAAATTTATCCTCCTGCACAACATGACATCTAGAGAAAATCGTTAAAAGAAAATTGAGAATTCTTTTTAATACTGTCTTACCTCACAAATAGGTTAAATTTGAATAAATGCATATAATTCCACATTTATAATTTGGCCGTCACCAATTATGGCAGGGGTTTCCCAACCATTTCTATGTGCTGAGCACAAAGTTGAATCCTAGAATATCAAAAGAGCACCACGACACTTCCACAACAGCAGTAATGATAACGAATAAAATCAAACCAAGCAATCAAAGTTATTCTTAACGATCTTGAATATGATCAGAAAGAAATCAACCGAGTAAATTAAGTTATTGATCCTAATAAATGGAATAATAAGCACTTTAGGAAAGCACATTCAGGCTGCCCCAAAGAGCACCATCAGGATTCCAAAGAGCACAGTGGTGTTCATGATCACCGGGTTGGGAATCCCTGAATTATGGCACTGGGCATCCATTAATTACAGGGATGACATCTGCCATCACAATCTACATTCCAAGTCTTGCAATGAATAAATACTCTAAAAAAAGTCAACATAAAAATATGTACTCACAACTTTTGAGACCTTTTTCCACTGATTCACTGTCCAAAGCATGATAGTATTCGTAAACTGATCTTCCAATTAGATCTTCAGGATTGTAACCAAGGAATTCACCAATTCTACACCAAATAAAATAGGAATGGGACATTATTAACACTTCTCATTATAACTATTTCTGTTAAAACATATTTCAATATAAGTATTTATCAAATTTATGTGGTCATTAAAATAATCTTGCAAAGCAATTTCTATGTATACCTTTACCCTGTTTTGCATGGGGGATACCTTCTCGGACAATCAAGTGCACAGTAAAACTATACAGGAAACCCTCAGTATTCGCGAGTTCTTCATTCGCGGTTTATGTTGAAGGCGATGGCTTTTATAGTAAAATTTATTAAACAATACAACTTGAAACAATGGTAAATTAAGCATTGGTCGCTTCGCCCGACTGACAACGGACTCTGGAAATGATGATTCAGCCTTGTACGTAAGTTCCCAGATGGCGAGTTCCCTTAAGTGCAGCCTGCATGACTTCAGGCGCTGCCTGATTCTAGCAGCGAAAGAAATAGTGGATAAATAAAATTTTAGTTTCTCTTTTGTTCACTATTCCGCATAAATTGATAAGTTTACATTTTAGTGAGATAAGAAAATTTATTTTAACCCATTAATCATGGCATCTAATAATGAAGGAAGAGTAAAGCATTAAGTGATTTAAAAGGTAAAAGGGAGAAGAAAGTCATGTCATTAAGAATGAAAGTGGAACTATCGGATAAGCTTGCTAGTGGGGATAGTCTTTGGCTCGACACTATGGAATAAACGAATCAACTGTGCACTACATCATGTATTTTTGTCTCATATGCTTCCGTAAAAATGTTTCCGAAGAACCTATCCCCCCTTTCCCCATAAGAAGTTGGTTTCGATATTCGTGGATTCGCACTTTGCGGCATTTTCAGGACTGCATCGCCCGCGAATAGCGAGGGTTTCCTGTACTATGATGGACTAGCAGCATATGAGAACAAGTATATATAAAAACAACTTCTTTAATTTAAAAAACTTTTATGAAGTGTATAGAGTAAAGATGAAACAGCAACCAACCCAACGGTTTGATTCAATGATTTTACTGTCAATTAAAAATTGCACGATCTTGTCTTCGTCTCCAAACACTCGCATAAATTCTTCAAAAGTTGGAATCATTTTTAAGGGTTGATAGTAGGACGTAATTCAATGTGTGGCCATTGCCATTTGTGGCGCCACAGTCAAGAGACACAATTTCCGTCAAGCCAACAATGAGAAATCCATATTTTACACTCCCTTGCCCTTATATGATCTGTAAGGTATCGATTAATAAGTGGCTCCTCCATCATGACAATGCACCTGCTCACGCAACCCTATCAATTCAAGAGTTCTTTGCAAAACATTCAATTCCTGTCCTTCCACACCAAATCCTATTTGCCTGACCTCTCCCCTCCGGACTTTTTTCAATTCCCTAAACTAAAAATGAGCCTGAAAGGAAGAAGATTTCAAAAAGTGGAGGACATCATTACGAATACGATGAATGACCTGAAAGCGATACAACAAACATCCTTCCAACAGTGCTTCCAAAAGTGGAAAAGACAGTGGGAGCGGTGCAATGCTGCTAAAGGGGGGAAGGGGAGGGGACATTTCTCATTAAGCTGTAAGTTTTAAAATAAAGTTTTTATAAACGAATTTTGGGATCCACTGCAATTCTCCTTCCTTTATAACATGTCAGTCAAACATCGTGAACTCAGCCACTTCATACATTGCATTTATTAACACTGTAAAAGTATTGACACAAATCTTCCACTCATCCTCAACCTTATCTACGCATGCGTGAAACCAACCCATTTAGTAAAACTGGTGTTAAGACTGTGAATTCTGAGACCATGAAAAGCTGGGAAAAGGTGGATTCTAATGGTCATAAGTCTTCTAAGTATAGCTGATTATAAAATTCTAACATAGAAAACCTCCCACAAAACTAGTCTTGCTATAGAAATGAAGCTTGGATATTTGAAGATGTTATAATACCTTATTTAATCGATTGTAAGCAGACCTTTTCTTATTTTTTTACCTCCTTAAAAATTGCCACTCAGCCCTTGTAAAAAGTGGGGGTCGGCTTACAATCAATTAAATACGGTATATATGGCATATTTTAACAATGTCACCTTCCTCTTATTTTAGGAAGCTTAATTTATTTTTATGAACAATACCGTATTTACCTGACTATAAGAAGACCTCGAATATAAGACGACCTCTGTTTTCAGACACTTAAGTTTTAGAAAAAAATGTTTATGAGGCATTCTGAAGTAAATAAGGTAAACAAAACTATATGAGTATTTTTATTTAAATTTCACTATGTGAAATACAAAGATAAATAGGTTTAAGCCATGCAAGACTACTTATAAGCACTGTTGCTATTTTAGCACATTTTATTCTAAAAACGAGCTTATGTTTTTGCTCTAGCTGTCCATCTGTGCAATTGATTAAATTAAAATAGCAAATAAACAGTAAGAGAGAGAAGGCTGAAATTTGCAGGGTGCGTGTGATCTATTATGTCATTTATTACCCTGTTAAAGAATATTTTCAGGGAAACTGGGTGGGTTGCAAGAGGTACCAACAAAAATTTCAAATTAAGATTCTGACCTAATGGTTTAAGATACAAAGTTAATATTTTCACTATTTGTGTGACCTGTAATGGCATCAATAACTAAGCATCTTTATCTTTATTAATTAATTATTGAATAAAATACTTTGCCATACAATAACGACACTAAACTTAAAAATAATTTTAAGTTTAAAATTTTAAGTAAACTCTATAAATAAAATGCACTTCTTTATATTGTGTCAGCAAATGAAATTCCAATTTTTTATTTAATAATTTCTATGTTTGTGAATATAAGATGACCCCAAATTTGATTGAAAAAAAGAAAAAACCTTGTCTTATCATTGGGTAAATATGGTAGATTAGATACTAATTATATTTTGGAAGGTAAATTATGTTCAATAATTTTTTTAATATTTTAAGAGCAACCTCATTTTAAAAAACTCATTAAAAAGTTCTTCTATGACTTATGAGGCACAGATTCCTTATCAAAACATCAGCTTCAACATAGCAAGCTAATAATGCTGACGTTTTCTATACCTAGCAAATAAATGGCGACAATTATTTTTCTGAGACCCGCACACATTTTCCATCTTGGACCATTTTAATATTACACCTCTCTTCGGTAACGCAGGGAGTCTTAGGCGTGTTAGGTGTTTAACACCATTTAAATGCCATTTGGTACAACATATGTATCACCAGTGATATTATATTTTCATATACATACTGAGTCACTCCAAACTTTGTTTAGTGTTCTCTAGGTAATGTCATGCTGTCTTTCCTTTGAAATACTTTGCAAACAAGCAAACTAGGGATTGAAAAAATAAGTTTTATGACTCATTATGTCAAAACGTTTATGGTTCAACTGTGTCCGCCCCACTTCTCCATGCAGTAGCTGTCTAAGGAAGGTTTATCTTGTCCAACTGAAGTACGAACGAAGGAGGCATAGTATTTAACATTTTCAAGAGCAAAACTGTAAAGACGGAGAGGCTAGGGAATTTAGCAATCTTATATACAAGAGATTTTGGTCGTTTCTTAGCATTGGTTCCTATTATATGGTGAAATAAAATCTGATATGTCCAGCACTTGACTTTCTCCATTCAGAATAATGAATATGATTTCAATAGTGCTCATGCATTGTTCTTAACAAAATATTGTTATATGTTGGTATGGATGACAAAATATTGATTACCTTTGGCAGCACTGGTGTCTGAGCTACGGACACAATCTCAAAACCCACAATCTCAAAAGGACACAATCTCACAACCCACAATCTCAAAAGGACACAATCTCGAATGTACAGAATCTCGAATGTATGGATTCTCAAATGTACAGAATCTTAAATGTACAGATTCTCATATAACGATATCATAATTTGTATTATTTAAAAAAAATACATATCTTGTTATCAATATAATTTATAATTCATGCTAATTTTTATCCTAAATTAAGCACAAACATAAAAACATCTGAAATATTTTCGTGAATTTAATACAAACTCCATTAATATCGTTTATATTTCATCACATCACCTAGAATTAAAGGAGATATTTTAATATTTATACAAATTACATTCCAAAACAATGTTGATAATCTAGGAAATAAAAAACAAAATATTTTAAATTATTATTTATTATGGTATTAATTTTAAAGCTTTTACCTCCTAGATATTGCTCCATATTTTTTTTATATTCCAAAACAATTTTTTTAATACGTTCGGCCACAGATAAGTACAGGTGACTCCCGAGATTCGACCGTTTGAGATTCGACCAACTCGAGAATTCGACCGGTCGAATCCTGCTTATTCGATCCAGCCAATCGATCGGTCGAATTAGAAACTAGTTTATGCGGAGTAATTTTCGGCCCGCCCAACCACAAGAGGCTTGGTTTCAGTCTAGACATTGTTATTTCTGCTCTAATTGTTTGAATTTGTGCTGATTCGATATACGACTGTTCGAGATTCGACCACGTTTTCAGGAACGCATCCCGGTTGAACCTCGGGAGTCGCCTGTATTTTTTTCGCCCTTTATTATTAATTCTACATTCTCTGCTAAACATTGTTCCTTTTTGAGACACTCGATAAACTTCCAAAGAACTGGGTGGGGCATGAGGCTATGAGCAATGAAAAGTGCCATCCTTCAATTCTATTAGTTGTCTTTGGAAGGTCTTGGGAAGAGTGGCTTCATACTGGTTCCAAAGCTTCATTCCGTAGACTGGAGTCCTATGATCTCATCCTCTCCACAAGGCTTATCCAATCCAATTGTCTTCAAAATAATCTGTGAGTAGAGCAAGAATGCTCCATCATATTCATCTTGAAAGAATTAGTAGAAGGATGGTAAGCATGTCTAACTCTCAATGCTTAGGTCGCAGGTTCCAATCCTGCCGAGGACATGGTCATGTGTGTTCATCCTTGTTATTGTTGTTGCGCTCATTCTAAAGGCTGTAAAGTGCTGTTTATGAGCATGCAGAAATAAATAGATAAAAATTGTGCATTCATCAGATGCTCAAATGTCAACACAGAGCTTTTTTGTACATTGAAGGCAAAATCTGGATTTTCAGTACTTTGAAAACATACTATAAGGGCATGTGATCCTTGAATTTGCCACCAAAGACACTAAATAAATGAAAAACACATCCTCACATTTCAGCATTAGGAAATGTTTCTTTGAAAGCATTAATTTCTGCTTGTTCGAAGTCCGTCATAATGGATTTAGGTGCGAGTTCAGGTTTCTTTTCACATATGATATGAAGGGCCTTCACGTAAGTCTCTGTTTGTTGTTTATTTGGAGCACAGATAGGTGTGCCGAATTTAATGGCACAAATAGTCTAAACCTGAGTAAAATGAGGGGGCGCTGTTTTAAAAGTTCCATTGCACATCCAATGTTCCGTTTCTGCCAGTGCATCCAAATTCTTTTCCATCACGAAGATTAATCTTCATCCGCAGCTCACCCCGGTGTCTTTAAGGATAAATTGCTCACCATTAATCGTCAGTGTATGTGGTTCAATCAACTGGAAGTCCTTAGTGTCTCTCATGGTTGAGCAGACACTTCTCTCCATTTCCTCTGAACTTGTTTCTCCTCATGGTTGATACGGAGGGAAGCTCACCTTGGATTGCATTTGATGTTACACAAGTTGCTACAATATTTTATGGTTTATCTACTGTAGTTACAGACTGCTCTTTAATATCATGAATGCACTTTAATCCAACCTTTTCATGACAAACTGGATGACCGTGCTTCATACGACCTTCTCTGATGCCACTAAAACATTGAATACAACAGCCCTTGCATCCTGATTTCACCTCTATACAGCTCAAGTACACAGACTGTTCTTTTGCTGGTTTCCCTATTAAAATTTCAAAAATGTTATCATACCAAAGAAAACAGAGATGTCACCTAGCAACATTCAATATAATGAACATAAATTCAGACAGATAAATGGAACAGACACAATCCGATTTATGCTGACATTATTTATGTCAATTCGAAGTTATGTTGCCAATCAATTAACACTTGTCTATCAATTTACATCACAATTAGATATCTAATGTTCATTAAATTACCACCTTCCAAGAGCTAATATCTGATAAGCATACTAAATAAAAATCATATTTCAAATATACTGTGATCTAAATATCTACTCTAGGTAACATAACATCTAAATACACTACAATCTTAAATAGATTACATCACTCCAAACTCAGGCCAATGCTCTATAGGTGATTGCTAAACCTTTGAAGGATGTTGTAATGAAGGGCCTAATGTTAATCCTAATTGATGTTCTTCAGGAAAGGAACCCATCAATATAAAATAGGCTTGTGAAATTTCTGAAAGTTAAACGTATACAGCAATTTCTCCAAATCGTTTGAAAGTGGGTAAATGGTGTATAGGGGAGATTTTGCTTGTATATTTAAAAAGAGTAAGGAGAGGTAGAAACACTGGAAGGTGTCATTAGTTACTTTAAGACAATGCATTTAATCGTTCTGCTGTTCCCCCCTATTTACCTCTTCTTTTCATTTACTATTCTTTGTCATTGATATTATCATTGTATGTTATTCATTTTGGTTGCTTTTTAAATACCGTATTTAATCAAATGTAAGCCGACCCCCACTTTTCACAAGGGCATGCAAGGAAAATTCCATGCTGGGTGTACAGATGTTTTCCAGGATTTGTCGCAGAAAAAACACCGAAAAGTATGAATGCCCCAGTTTTTTCAATTCGTAATTAAATAAAAAAGGTATCAACTAAAATTACGACAACACAAATTACATTATATTCAAGCATTCGATACAATTTTTACTAAAATGTAACTTGCTCCCCTTACGTCTCTGATTTTTAATCTCGTAACAAAAATATCCCGGTTTCTCTCTTTGTCTTCTCCAGCATCTCACATTCGACTCATCAACCCCATAGCACCATTGTGCAGCAAGATTTGATGTTTCTTCCACATAGGCTATCACTTTTCTCTTAAAGGCTGCAGAATAATGCATTCGTCCCATTATGGAATTATTAAAAAAACTGAAAATGACAAAAATTAACGCTTGCAAAGGCACAAGAAAATGACGGCTCAGGGATCCTAGGATTACGCACATGTACATAATAGAGGTGGCTTAGGGAATCCCAAAATTACGCACATACTAGAGATGGCTCGGGAGTGAATTTATCAAAACATTTATTTCTTCCCCTTCAATTATTGTGACTCTTTCTACATACATTTAAAGTAGAATGTTTACTTATATATTAATACACATATCTAAATTTATAATGTAACTACAGGCACTAATGCATTGATTACTTTTTCATTCATTGATTTTTAAGACACGATTCTAAGCCGAGTGACAATTTTTAAGGAGGTAAAAAAGTAAAAAAGGGTAGGCTTACAATCGATTAGATATGGTATACAATTTTTTGTCTTTTTTAAATTTAAATCAAAACCCAAATGGTCAAAAAGAAAGAACATGAAAGCCACAAAAACTATTAAAGAGTCACAAGTGGCTCCTGAGCCACTGGTTGCTCAAGTCTGATCTACTGTAATTTACTACAGAAACTGTATGTTAAACTTCCCTCCCCTCCCAAACTGTGTATTTTTTAGTGCTTGAATCTTCATCAGCAACAGCCTTCATGATATGCGAAAGAGTTTTAACAAGAAAACAGACGTGGGTGATAAACAATGGTAGATTGACATGAGACCAGAAAAGTCAGGGAAACAAAATACCAACCCAATAGCCATGCTTACGCCAAGTTTGCTGCAAAGCACATAATGGCAGGCAAAGTGAGGGTATGGAGGATAATCTGTTCTAAAATTAAATCCATGTAATGGTGGCTAATGTCTAGTTGAGAAACATACTCTGGAGATTTCCTATTCTTTAGAGCACAGAAAAATTAAATGAAAAATTGTTTTTTGATTCTATTTTAATTTTTTTGGTACACAAAGAAACTTTATTCTCTTGAAGAGCAGAAATGCAATCAAACTAAAATAACCACTTCCCTTTTACTCAAATACTATTCATACAACTGAATGCATTCACTTAAAAATTTTCCTATATCGAGGTAAGTATTTTGAATAACCTAAAATGTACCTTTCATCAGCATAAGTGAACTTCATGTCTAAACTATGTTTGCTCAGAAAGGTCTGTTTTCCAAGAGGAATTTCAATATTTGATGGGTGTGGAATGGGCTCTCCAATTGCCACCAAACATGGCTGTCCTCCACTACTTAGGCTCTGCTTTTCTTTGTCCTTGTGCTTGCCATCATCTTTATGTCCCGTAAGCAAGTGTCCAAGGCAATGGATAACCTGAAAAAAGCACAGGGTAACAACAAAAGAATAAATGTTTTGCACAATTCCTGTTACTTATGCATTTACATAGTTTTTATCAAAGAACCTAGATTGTTTTCAACAATAATAATAGAAAATAAAATCCATTAGAATTCCAAGAATAGTGTAAATAAATAATAGTTCTAAATAAAGGTTGTTATAATACTGGCTGCATCTAAAAAATTCTGTGATTGACCAACAGGGTAACACATATTTAGACTCTAATACATTACTCAAACGGGAGCAAAAACCCTGAATTCAAACTTTCATCATTTTGATAATAAAAATAAAGATATGACCGGCCTAGACCGGGTCGAATTTCCACTTTTTCAAGACATGGCTATGGGCTAGGTCTCAAAAGTTGTGGTCTTACATCTGTATAAACAGTGAAAAATCCCAAGATCCTGCCATCATATCTTCAGTCTGCGGATTTGATTCAAAATTTTGACATTTTCAGTAAAAACTTGCGAATACCTATCGAATTTTTCGCAGGGTTATTTTCCAACATATACATGGAACATTTTAACTTTATCAGACATAAAATGATGCGTGAAAGGTCATTTAATTATTTTCTAATCGTTCTAGGGTCACAGAAAGCCAGCAGAAGATGGAGAAAACACCTAACTTCGAGTAATTCTTACGATTTTTTGCAGTTTTGCAGCTCCTAGTTGGTCATTTACAAAACCATCCAGCACTCACCACATGGAGGTGGCTGCAAGTTGAGTGCCTCCCATACCCATCCCATCCACCCTACCACAAATGGTTTTCAGTTTGCTTTCAAAGCTTGACATGATTTTTCTGTCAAGCAGCCTTGCTCTTACAAAGCCATCTCGCGTGTATGGTCTGCAAACTGTGGTCACAGCTTCTGTCACCTCCTTTACGCACCGTTAACACCAGCAATTAAAGAAGTGATTGAAGCTGTTATGAAAAAAGGCTCTCATCCTGTTTTAAAATGCATGCCATTAAGTACAAATACAGTGCAACGACGCATTGATGAGATGGCCGATGATGTGGAGAAAACCTTTTCATCTGAGCTTCAAAATTGCACGTTCTCATTCCAACTTGATGAGTCAACTTTCGGCAGTTCAAATATTCTCATGGCCTATGTGAGGTATTGTAGCCAAAGCCAAAAATGTATTGTTGACGAGTTTTTGTTTGCCAAGTATATGAAAGTTGATGGAAAAGGTGAGACAATTTTTTGATGTTTGGAAGAGTATTTGAAGAAACACAATGTTCCCCTCGGCAATATAACTGCAGTGGCTACCGATGCCGCACCAGTAATGGTTCGCCGTTAAAGAGGATTTGCCACCTTTCTCAAGGAAAAGGTTCCCAATGTGCGTACTATTCATTGTGTTTTTCACAGACACCATCTTGTAGCCAAGAAACTCAGTGGCGAATTGTTTGATGCCCTAAAAGTGTGTATCAGATCAATTAACAAAATTAAAGCACATCCACTTAATTCGCAACTGTTTGCCATGTTATGTGAAAAAAATGATGAAACGTTCAACCAATTAGTTTTGCACACTGAGGTAAGGTGGCTGTCAAGAGGTGATAGCTTGCAAAGACTTGTCGACTTGTACGACTCAACTGTGGAGTATCTTACGGATGTGGATCCATCACTATGTGATGAGTTGATAAAGTGTAAGAACCATCTGTTCTATTTGGCAGACTTGTATTCAAAATTTAATGAAGTACAGAACCGTCTGCAAGGTAAAGATGTTACCATCATTCAAGCCCATACAATCCCATTAGGCTTCCAAGTCAAGACAGGCCTGCTTAAATCTGCACTGGCATGCAGAGATTTTCAGTATTTTTCAAACTTAAAGCAACTGGAAGAAGGAGAAGATCAAAACCTTTCAGATGGTGACCTGGAGATATACTTAAAACACGTTGAAAAATTAAGGGAAGACTTTAAAGTACGTTTTGAGGACCTGGAAAAAATACATGTACCAGACTGGATTGTTACGGCGTTTGATTTAGAAATAGAAAATGCAATCACTGAATCTCACTTACAAGATGAACTCATTGATATGTGTGTGGATCTCGAAGCTAAATTCTTGTTCAAGAGTAAAAGCCTCAGTTATTATTGGAGCAATGTAAATACTGCTATAAAATACCCCAAGCTTTGTGCAGCGGTTGAGCCATTTTTACTTTCATTCCCAAGTACGTACATGGTTGAAGCTGGTTTTAGCCACATAAATGCAGTTTTAACAAAGCAAAGGAACAGACTGAACCTGGAAAAGCGTGGTGAGTTACGACTAAAACTCACCAATCTCCAACCAAATATCAGTGCCCTTGTTGATGCTCGTCAACCACATCCTTCCCATTAATGATGTCAACAAATTCAATAAAGAGTATGTTAACTTATTTTTAATATGTTTAATATTTTCTATATTATTTATGAAGTGTTTCTCTCATATATTATTTTTTTATTTAGTTATTTTTTACTAAATGCTTACGGGTCGATGAAGGATAAAGGATTTTATGGAGGGGACGTGACTCCAAAAAGTTGGGGGCCCCTGTGTTAGATGAAGAGAAATGACTTTGTAATATTTCGCAGTCTTTAACAGCCACATGCCTATCAGTTTCAACGTACAAAGTCATTATAAATGTATCATAAGATCTGCAAAACATCGTAAGAATTACTCAACATTAGGTTTCTTTCTCCACCTTTCGCTGGCTTTCTGTGGCCCTAGAACGATTAGAAAATATTTAAATGACCTTTCACACATCATTTTATGTCTGATAAAGTTAAAATGTTTCGTATATATGTTGGAAAATGACCCTGCGAAAAACTCGATATTCGCAAGTTTTTATTGAAAATGTCAAAATTTTGAATCAAATCCGCAGACTGAAGATATGATGGCAGGATCTTGGGTTTTTTCTCTGTTTATACAGATGTAAGACCACAACTTTTGAGACCTAGCCCATAGCCATGTCTTGAAAAAGTGGAAATTCGACCAGGTCTAATGCTTAATCATCATGCTTGAAAAAAATTTAACTAAAAATGTAGACAGAAACCAAGAAACTGACAAGGAACAGAATCATGATCAGTATAACATGCAGCGGAAACATTTGAGAGACGTAAGAATGTAATCAAGTCAAATAAATGAATCAATAACTTCCAGAAAACCATCCATAATCATTTTTTAAAACTCACCTTATAAGTGGCTGACTTGACATTAACATTTCTTCCTTTATTAGTCAATGTGCATTTTAGCCTGATGAAGAAGGACCTTGGGATGGAAGGCAGAGCCACTACTGATTTGGTTGAAAGTATCTCAGTTATCTCGTCATGGTCACACGGATGAGTATAATCATAGATGCTATGGCCCATCAAATCAATCTATAACAATGTGAATTACAATCACTAATAACAAAATCTTTTATTAAAGGAATGTGTTATGTTCATCCATCAAAATCAACACTTAAAGAAGAGAAATTTTCTTGAGTAGTTTAAATTCCATAGGAATTAATTAATGTCTATGTACTGTGGAATTAAACAAAATTACTCAGGAAAGTTTCTTTCATCTTTACAAAGAATTCCAAGAAATTAGTCAATGAGCAACACTTAAAATTTAAAGCCAATTACATACATTTATAATTGTTAAGTAAAAATTATAATGCAGAGAGTAAAATAAAAACACTAAAAAACTACAAATACAATATTGCTAATGCAACTTTCCTACAAAAATGAGCTAATTGTAAGTGAACATTGAATAATATGTTAGCAGAAAAAACGACAATTCAGATAGTATATAATATGATACACCTCCAATAATGTACTTGAAATTTTATTTCTATTGTGATTTTATAAGTATTAATCATTAATAAAATTCAATTTTATTAACCACTTTACAAAGCCAAGTCTGTTTTCCATCTATTTATTACTTAAAATAACAATTTACTATTTATTAAAGTTACTCTTAAAATGTTCATATTAGTTGCATTTACCCAAGGTCATCCCATACAATTGGCTATTATCAAATGTAGCAGTTGACAGATAATGCTCCCGACATAAAAACTGAAATGTTTTCAAGAGAAACAACGGAGAGCGATTACATTACAGAAAATAATAATAATAATCGTGTACCACACACATCTGTATTATTTGGCCAGTTCAGTAGGGAAAAATAAATTGATGCTGGAATAAGTTGACATCTAGGATTAAAAACAAGTTAGGAAAGTGTACAACGTATCACAAATGGGCACGTTTTGTCCAATGGAGTATTAGAAATAAATGAAATACCTGTACATAAGGGAAATTGCATATTCAAGTTCTTTTCTTCATCATAAATACAGGCAGTCCTCGACTTTCATACATAATGCGTTCCTGAAAACGTGTCCAAAAGTCGAATGTACGAAAGTCGAACGTAGATTTACATGTTATAGGGGGGTTCCGTTCCCAGAGTCAAAACATATTATAAAATCCCTAATTATGGTATAAATGTTTAGTTTTTTGTGCAGAGGCATTTTAGACACAATCGTCGATTTTATAATATAGAGGGGGCAAAATGCAATAAAATATTTAAATAATTGCACAAATAAACACTGCTGTACGGACAAAGATGGCGACGTGGTGGAAACTGGTGGCTGACGTTCATTTAGTTGACACGCAAAAGTCTGATCTGCGCACAAAAGGCGGTTCAGGGGTGTCAATCTATGCTGTCTTGGGTTCTTGTTCCCTTGTATTATCCTAAGGTTATCACACACATAGTGTAATTGATTATTATCTTTTTATAATTTATTGCTTTGTTTTTCATTCTTTTTTCTCAAGAAATATATATTACTGTAAAAGTTACATTTATTCATAATGTTTGTAACACAGTGCTTCCATCCTTACCATAATATAGTCGTTGACTATAGTTATTAGGTATACCTTGGTATTAAGTTTCCTTTTTCTTGTTTATGTCAATTTATTTTTTTGTTTTTTTGGTGAAATTATCTTTGTTTATGGCAGTGTCTTTTCTGGAAGAGGTGGAAGACCAGCTGTTGCTGAACCCCAATACCGTTTTACAGGCTGAGTTGGATAAGAAATTATTTTGTGATTAATGAAACTTATTCTGTGATTTGTGACTACAGTGTGATTACCGGCTGTAAATAAATATTATTATTAATGTGCAAGTTGTACGAATATCGACGCAAGAAAGTCGAGGACCGCCAGAAGTGCACATACGAAATCCCTCTTTTTTTCATTAAAGCATTTGCTATTTTCAGTTTTTTTGTAATATTGCCTAAACTTGGCCCCAAAGAGAGTGACTATTGAAATAAAAGAAAAGTCGGTAAAAAGGGCAAAAAAGTGACGAGTTTGGAGAAGAAAATTGAAGTTTTAGATAGGCTTGCGCATAATGAATTTGCTTAATCAGTTGGTAAATGACTTGGTGTGAACGAGACCACAATAAGATCGATTAAGAAAAGTGAAGAAGCGATCAAGAAAGTCCCGCTGAGTTCAACTGTCATTCACGAGAAAGCCAAGCTACTACACAATCATTATGTCTTAAATTGTTTCGCGGTCTGCTAACAGATATCCCGCCAACGTCATTGAAGCGTGTGTAGATCGATTCCTTGCTCTTTAAAATAATGTGGCATTTATTCAGAACGCCACAGTATGTATTGTATTATATTTGTTCTTCTCCTTCACAACTGAACACACACTCGACCGGCTTAGGTCCAATGAGCGTCCAATTGAAGCTAAAGATTCGCCGCTTTCGGCAGGCCTAATTATTTCCATCTTTGTCTCAATCGTGTTCACTTTTTGAGCCCTACGTTTCTTTTCACTTGTATTAGCACTTTCAGTTTTCCGTTTATCACTCATGTTTATAAAATACCTAATACGTGTAAAATGCACAAACGAAGAAACACTGATGTACGTACAGACAAAGATCGTAACGTTGCCGAGACTGAATAATAATAATTTATTGATTATTAACCGATTTTACAGTGATATTAATCTTGTCAAATTTCAGTACAATATTAAAAAACATTACACACAAATCTTACATTACATACACGTATATTATTACGTATCATATATACTTTAATTTATGACAGACAACGCCATTATGCGATAGCTCGAAATGTTTGATCGTAAGCTGAGGAACGAAAGTCCGAATTCGGCGTTGTTCTGCGTACAAAAGGCTGTTTAGTGGCAAGAATTTACAATGAACGACAGAGCAAATTAGCACTTTCAGTTTTCCGTTTATCACTCATGTTTATAAAATACCTAATACGTGTAAAATGCACAAACGAAGAAACACTGATGTACGTACAGACAAAGATCGTAACGTTGCCGAGACTGAATAATAATAATTTATTGATTATTAACCGATTTTACAGTGATATTAATCTTGTCAAATTTCAGTACAATATTAAAAAACATTACACACAAATCTTACATTACATACACGTATATTATTACGTATCATATATACTTTAATTTATGACAGACAACGCCATTATGCGATAGCTCGAAATGTTTGATCGTAAGCTGAGGAACGAAAGTCCGAATTCGGCGTTGTTCTGCGTACAAAAGGCTGTTTAGTGGCAAGAATTTACAATGAACGACAGAGCAAATTGTACGAAAGTCGAGGACTGCCTGTAATCCATTTCTTACTATTTAATAATATTACATGCACACGTAAGGAAATTACACGTTTGTTTGTGATATTGTTTATGTTAGCAACAATGAAGAAGTAACCGTGCAAGAAAATTTTCCAAGTTCAACTCAAATTAAGACATTTTTGTCTGATTTTCTCGATAACGGCTACTCCTACGATAAAAATGTACAGAAAAGGAAATGACGAAAATTTAATTTTTTGTCACCAGTC
Organism: Uropetala carovei; assembly: GCA_036926305.1. Taxonomy (NCBI): domain Eukaryota; kingdom Metazoa; phylum Arthropoda; class Insecta; order Odonata; family Petaluridae; genus Uropetala; species Uropetala carovei. Next base: position 826,328 of record JAXCHB010000163.1, on the reverse strand, counting down.
AAGTGGTACCCCTGACGCGTACGTGATTCGTTTTTTGCGATTTTCCTATTATATTTGATTGTAAGTCCTTAATATCAAATTTCATGAAAATCCGTTGGGTAGAAGCCGAGAACGAACATGCAGACAGACGGACGGACGGACAGACAGACCAACGATAACAGGCGCTCATGCTGGAAGCAAAACCAGCCTAAAAAAGGTCAGCCCCTTCACTGAATCCCTCTCCCTGAAACAAGGTCCGCCAAAGTTAAGGATCTTTGGGTACTCGTCGGTTATTCCCCCGCAAATTACATTGGTTCCATTTGCAGTGCAACAGTCAAGAGGATACAACATTGAAAGGATATATTGACAAGCCTTCGGCTCGCTTTGTTTTAATGGGTAGTCATCTCCGGGCGCTACCATGCCCTTTGCCTCGGATGGAACCAAACTATCCCTCCCCGTTGTCCAGTGATCGGGTTTGTAAATGTCGCGACAGGCCCATCAGTCATGGGTTAGCAAGCTTTAGGGTAAAAATATTACATAGCGATCCCATGAGCCTCTCAACAATAAATATTTAGGATGAAAAATATTTGCGGGGCCAAAACAGGGTAGTACCAATAAAACATTTAATTTATCATGTATTTTAGTGTCTTTATTATGGAATGTAATTTGCGGGGGGATAGCCGACCCATCTTTGTGTGACGCGATGTATTGGGTGATCTCTTTATACTGATGCTAGTAGTTAAATTCCTGCTGTACGGGCTGTCGGCCAGACTTATTTGGGATATTTAAATGCCTTATGTTTCTTTTTGAATAAACTATCAAATCTCAGGAAATAATAACGATAATACCTTCAAATAAAAAGTATTTTATAGGAAAAATATTGACAAGTTATTTTACGCACTTTATTTTGCAGTCATTTCTACACATCCACAGATGTCATGAATGCTATTGAAGATTAGTCAATTCCTTCAGTGTGATATATCTCAAAGCAGGGAACGACGCTCCCATACATGCAGCACGTGTTTTTTTCCCTTCAAGGAGCACACATAATGACTTCCTCTTTGCTGTCATGTCTTTTGTTACACTATTACTGTCTTTCCTTAAGTTGTCTTTCATGTCATATGTGTATTCTCTCAAGTCACAGACTTTATAAATCTTTATACTGAAGGGTTTGTGTTTTTTACTTTCTCCATATACATAGTATAGAGAAAGTACAGGCAATCCTCAACTTTTATACAACTCGCACTTTCGTACAACTCGCTCTTTCGTACATTATACATTCTCACCCCTAAACTGCATTTCGTATGCCAAATTCAGACTTTCGTACGCCAGCTGACGAACAAACATTTCGAGCTATCTCATAGTGGCGCTGTCAGCCAAGCTAACACTTTTAATAAATTACCAAATGAAGCAAAATGCATAAATATAATAAAATTCAAAACAGTAATGGCTTCATGGCTGAAATCCAAATCATTCTACTCAATTGATGAGTTTCTAGAAAGTGACCTAGCAGACTTCAATTTCTGAAGACAAAACTAACTTTAACCTTTAACCGCCGAAAGGGACACCGGTGTCCCGGCAAATTTTTGGGTAAGCCTGCCGAAAGGGACACCGGTGTCCCGCTTAGCTCCGAGGCCGCTCACAGATGTCGTTTTTGTCATAGAATCAAAATTTTTGGAAGAGAAGAAAGATGAGGCATCCTTCTTTTCCATCTGCTCTCCCAAGGCCGAAGGTCTTGCGTATTGGGGAAGGGGAGAGTAAACAAACAATCGAGAGTGCCTCACTCAAAGTGTACGTCTCAGCTGAGGTGAGACTCTCTCGCAACACAAAGAGATGCAATTAGCTGAACCCCAAACGTCCCTTCCCTTTGTTAGTCTTCCTTTTCCGCATTTCTGTTTTACTACGTTGCAACCCAAAGAGATGCAATAAACTGAACCCCAGGACTAAGCCCTACCCCAAAGCTTCCTTCCCTTTCTTATTTTCTTCTTCCATTTCCACATATATGCATATACCTATGTTTTACTACGTTTACGTTCATTCATTTGCAGACTACGAAGTAGAGCGGATGTAGACTTGTGCGTTCAAAATATCTGTAGCTGTTCGTCTGTTTATTTTTTAGTGATTCCTTTATTTTTATATAACTAGTTGAGATAGGATGGCTAACAGCTACACCATCGGTCGCCGCACTTGGAAATGGACAAAGAAATTATTTTTTCATTTAGTCGATCTAACTATCCTAAATAGTTGGATTCTCCTTCCCTCGTGCGGTGGCGCATTTTCACATCGGCAATTCCGACTGTCCCTTGTGCGGCAAATGGTTGAAGAGGGCGCTAGAACTCTTCCTTCCCAGACTCTCTCAAGGGGGCGACCTAGTGCTAGTGGAATGCAAATAAAGTGCTTAGAGGCCAAGGACAATAAGCATTGGCCCATTTCGGGGACCCTTATCTGTTGCCATGTGTGTTCCTCAAAGAGCAATAACTCAAGGATGAAATATAGGTGCAAGACATGTGACGTGGGACTATGTGTTGAGCCCTGCTTCGAGGAATACCACACTAGCTCGACTCTATAGGGAAGTGTAAATACTGGGGTTGTGTCAGCTGCAGACTGAGCAGGAACCACATTGCCAAAAAGTGACTAAATGCAGTATTTTTGCACTTTATTTTGATTTATATCACCAATAAGTTATTTCGGCATCGTAATTTAGTCTATTAGGGTTATATAACCCTTTTTATTTCTATAAATAGGCAGAACGATGTAATTCTCTGATAGTTTGACCACAAAATGCTTTTTATTTGAACATTTTATCACCAATAGTTCACGAGATATGCGATTTTTGCAAAAGACGTACACAAAATATTTAAATGTACAAAATTAAATCCGGCAGCGGGACCCCGCCAGAGGGTATTTAAATCCGGCGGATAAAGGTTAAAGTATGCTGTGTAATAATATATGTAATGTAAGATGTGTAATTTTTTTAATAATGTACTGAAATTTGACAAGATTAATACCACTGTAAAGTCGGTTAATAATCAATAAATTATTATTATTATTCAGCCTTAGCAACGTTACCATCTTTGTTTGTACGTACAACAGTGTTTCTTCGTTTGTGCATTTTACACGTATTAGGTATTTTATAAACATGAGTGATAAACGGAAAACTGAAAGTGCTAATACAAGTGAAAAGAAACGTAGGGCTCAAAAAGTGAACACGATTGAGACAAAGATGGAAATAATTAGGTGTGACGAAAGCGGCAAATCTTTAGCTTCAATCGGACGCTCATTGGATTTTAGCCGGTCGAGTGTGTGTTCAATTGTGAAGGAGAAGAACAAAATTAAAGAATATGTATGAAATATAATAATAAAATACATACTGTGGAATTCTGAATAAACGCCACATTTTTTTAAAGAGCAAGGAACCGATCTACACAGGCTTCGATGACTTTGGCGATATCCCGTTAGCAGACCGCGAAACAATTTGAAATATAATGATTGTGCAGTTGCTTGGCTTTCTCGCGAATGAGAAGTGAGCTCAGCAAAACTTTCTTGGATCACGATTCACAGGTTTAAAGCCTTCTTCTCTACATACAGATTCCTAGGTACAAAAGACACTTTTGTACTCGTTGAAGTACCACTTGCAACACTACACTAATCGCCTCTTCACTTTCCTTATCGATTTTATTGTGGACTCGGTCACACCAAGTAATTTACCAACTGATTAAGCAGATTCATTATGCGCAAGCCTATCTAAAACTTCAATTTTCTTCTCCAAACTCATCACTTTTTTCGCCCTTTTTACCGACTTTTCTTTCATTTCAATCATCACTCTCTTTGGGGCCATGATTAGGCAATATTAGAAAAAACTATAAAAATAGCAAAATGCTTTAATGAAAAAAACTCGCACTTTCGTGCATTATACATTGACACCCCTAAACCGCCTTCTGTACACCGAATTCGGAATTTCATACGTCAGTGAAATGACGAACAAACATTTCGTGATGGTGCTGCCAGCCACCAGTTTCTGCCGCATTGCCATCTTTGTCTGTACAGCAGTGTTTATTTGTGCAGTTATTTAAATATTTTATTGCATTTTGCCCTATCTCTCTATATTATAAAATCGAAGATAGTGTCTACAAGGCCCCTGCTCAAAAACTAAACATTTATACCATAATTAGAGATTTTATAATATTTTTTGGCTCTCTGGGAATGAAACCCCCATTATAACACGTAAATCTACGTTTGACTTTCGTACATTCGACTTTTGTACACGTTTTCAGGAATGCATACGTACGAAAGTAGGAGACTGCCTGTATTGTTTTCATGAAAAAAATCGAATTTGAGATTTCAATGGAAATACACGTTTTGAGGTCCCTAGAAGACGTTTTGACCATTTTCTCGATGATGATGTGTGAGTGTGTGACAGAAATTTTGCGTGCACTCCAACTCAAAAACTATTAATCAGATCAGAATGATATACTATATTTGTGATTTTATATATATTCTTAAGATTTGAATAGATTTTGATAGCAATTGGTCAGCCGAAAGTAGCGGTTTCCTCTAGTAAAATTTTAGTTTTTCTTAAATATTTAGCTTAAAACTGAATTTTTGTTAACATGCATATATATAGAAGTTGTAGATATTATTTTTTTCTACAACTTTTGTTTGAACTAAATTTTCATATGAGGAATATTTCAAGAGATATTCAATTTTCTTCAAAATTGACAGTTAGTGGGCAGCTCGCGTGCGTGGTAGTGACAACAAATGAATCGGTAGCGCTGAAGCATGTAAGTTGAACTGTTCCTTTCGTCGCCATATTTATTTGATTTTAGTTGAGAACTTACGTATGGAGAAATTTTTATTAATTAATTAATTTATTTATTAATCGCTGCCGCATAAGTCAGGCACTGGCCGACAACTAAATGAGACAGACCAAGAATGACCCTAATACCACGTGACAATAAAAAGTAAAGAAAAAAGAACACGAGGTGAACACGGGGCCGAGAGTATGAATCATGTATTCGAGAGGCACGGCATCGCTTTACGAAGAGGGAGAATGGAAATAGAGAAGCATTCTTATGAATTGGGCCTCCGCTCAGTCATCCTTTCAAGTGTTAAACAAACTATTTCAACGATAATTTGATCCTTACACTTTTCAGTCTTTACACAGAAAGCGATGTTTTACACATTCCGCAAACATCACGTCACTCCAAGGTGTCTGGGTATCATGAATTCAAGATGACCATATGACTCCCTGGCTAGCATTTAAGTGTATGCATGGCCAAGGGCCCCAACAATTTGTGTACGATATATCTAACACACATACGATAAAGGTTAACAATAACAAACTTAAAACTCGTTTAAAAGTTACAGCTTTGATATTATAAAAATATTATGTCATCTCAATCATCAAAATGTCCATTGTGATCTTGAAGATGCACTAATGGCAGTATAAACTGCTCATTTAAAGGCTAAACATTTGCTTGATCGTATAGATACACGTATGCTTCATAGAATTCTTCATCTTCTGTGAGTATAAAAATAGAGACAAGCGTGTTGCAGTAAATTTATTATCGAGACTTCCAATTTATATAACCTATGCAGAAATCTTCATGTATGACCAGCAGTCCCTTTTTTACCGAGGTTTCAGGAAAAAAGGTGCACGGAATACATGAGTAAATATGGTATTGCACTGTTAGAAATGTGTATCATAGAATTTGCACGTCTTCAAACAATGGGTACTATTTTCTAATAAACTAAGTGGTTGTAGTGGTCAAAAGAAGTAAGGCTGAACTGCGAATATTGAAGTTGAAGAATAAGTAAAATTCAATAACAAAGATCACGTACAATTCCTTTACAAATTCACAGAAGATATATACAAATAGAGAAGAACTCAGAGAAATAACCAGCAATGTTTACTTGAGTCAACTCATCGCTGCCAATGGATCGCTTCTTGGAGAAATCAACCATAGAGTGAAGATGGCATTGATTGAATAAGGATGAAAGCATCTTCAAATCGAATATCCCAATCTTCCTAAAACGGAGGTTATAAGACCAATGTATTCTGCCTGTGTGGACCATGAACGCCAGAAAAGCATGAAATGATGTGCGCTAGGGGTCACTCGAAGAGACCACAAAAGGAACGACTGGGTATCAAAGAGGACGGGAGTCTGTGACATGATTAGAAGAGTAAAGGCGCTAAAATGGCAGTGGGCAGGTCATATTGCTAGAAGAAATGATCAACGTTGGGGATCCTGTGTCTTTGAATGGATCCCAAGAAACATCAAGAGATGAAAGACAGGACAGAGAGCTTGTGAAGTTCTTGGGTCAAACTTGGAGGAGGGAGGCAGTTGACAGGGAAAACTGGAAAAGTCTGGGGGAGGCCTTCATCTGTCATTGGATTGAAAAAGGCTCACACTACTAATTTGTAATGAGGAAATGTGATTACGTAAACAACAATTTCAATAATTCTTTATTAAAAACATTCAGGTATAGCATCTATAATATATAGACGCTTCTTACACATGATATATCATTCTATATCGACTCTTCTTACAGAGGATATATGATACTAGTGAAGGTGTGCTTGCATTCTGCAAGCATTTTCGCTCACCCTAAAGTAAAGAGTATGAGCCGACAAATAATTTTTAAACGCAACAGTTTGCACCTTCTTGCCGGTTTACGTGTTTTTCCTTATTGTCATATTGGGGTAAAAACAACCCCTAAAATTTATAATTATAATATTTTTATAGGTTTCCATCATTCATTACGAATACCTCACATTTGTGCAAAATATCATCAGTGTAGCACCTCTAGAAGTGCATTTATATAAATTGAATTGTTTAAACTTTATGAATTTTCAACAGCCACAATAATAAATATTTCAAAAATTTTCAATGTTAGTTAGTACCGGAGCACCATTCCCTACCTAGTTTAAAATTTTCAGCTTCCTGCACCTTCAGAAAGTACATAAGCATTAGTCAATTTGTTTAACATTTGAGAATTTATTACGGCCGAACGAATAAAAATTTTCAAATTTCTATATTCTCATTTTCATTACTTGGCAAATTCTACCACTAGAAAAAAATTCAGCTTAATAGCACATTTAGAAGTAGCTAAACCATGAAATGTTAGTAAAATTGTTTATAATTTTTACCGGCCAAGAAAATATACATTGTTGCAATTTTGCAATTATTCCTCAGATTATTTTTTTCGGTTCACCTATGTATTAAATTTCAGCTCTCCAACTATTGTAGTTTGGGCCAGACATTAGTATCCTCCTATATACATCCTATATATCATTCTATAAGCACTCTTCTTACTTGAAATTTGGCATGATTATAAAAATTTCATTGCAACCGAAGATAAAATAAAACACTGCAAAAATTCCAAATTTTAAGGGCGGTTTTGCCCTATTTATGACCCATACCAGTGTGAAATTTATACAGCAATTCTTAATAAGACACAAACATGAAAGTTGGCAGAATTATGGGTTTTTAGTTACAACAGAAAGAAGAAATCCGATATCCAAAAAATTCCAAATCTTAGCAACTGTTTTGCCACATAATTGTCCTATGCGACGAATAAAATTATAATGCACTTCTAAATGAGCTACAAAGTTGAAATATGATACGGTTATATGATTTTGTACAAAATTGATTGGGAATAATTTGAAACTGTAAAAATGCTAAACTTTAAAAATGCTTACAGAATGCAAGCACACATTAACTAGTATGTAATAAAGTGATAAGAATTAATTCAATAGCTATATCACTTCAAGGTACAAAAATTTTACTTTATTACAGGTATGTAGCTAAGTAGAAAGAGAAAGCAAGTTAAATGAAATGAACAAATTTTAAATAAATATTAAAGAAATAAGAAACATCAAACAATTTTATAGACTTCAAAAAACTTTTATAGTTAGATATGTTGGTTCTACTATCTAACAAAAAACCAAAGAAGTAGTATCAAATGTTTTCAGTTTAAAAATTACTACAGAAGATAATTCCACAAGTCGATCTTTGGACCTTTTGAAATCGATCACTGAATCTTGCCTCGGTGCTATTACTTTTTGTTGAATCAAATGAGAAATGTTGAGCCGATATAGATTATGAACTTACAGCTGGAACTCTCTTTTATCGAGCTATGCAGGTGATTTTATAATCATTCAAAAATTAAGAGCAATTGGAATGCATAAATCTAATAATACAGATATCTCTCGATATCAGTTCTCGAAGCGAGACAAGAGCGTACTGATGTTTATCAACCCTGAGTATGCTTGAGTGCAGCTCGATACGTGGTGTCCCAATCGCCAATTATTGCAAAAGGCAAAACGCTGACTGCGACTTTATGTGTAACTTGATTAACTAATACAAGTTATGTTTTGGTTGATTTCTTCCATCTGTATATTTATTCAATAGCCTTTTTCTTCAACTTATAATAGCTTACAATTTAGTAATACATTGAATTATCTTGGTAGATAAAATTTTAATCAACTTTATTTTAACTAAAATATTCTCTTGTACAGAATGAAAAATTCAATAAAACTTTATTAGAGCTTGGTTAACTCGAATAAAATAAATAAAGTTTTTTACAATTAAATTGGATTGACGTGTTAAGCAGGATATTTCATTTTATGATGTGGTTTCGATGTCTCTTAAAGTTGGAGAGAAATTTGTGAGGATCCCCCCCCCCCCCCCCCCTCTGCTCAACAGTATTTCTCGCATCAAGGCTCACTCCGTTGGGTTGATCCTCGTTAATTCAAAAATGAATAGTAGATCTTGGGTGCTGAAAGTTTGGTAACCCCTGTCATAAATAATGATCAGAAAGAGCTAGAACCAACCGGAATGGTGTCCATTAAATGTGTCGATAATATCGTTATGTCTCATCAAACATTTAGTAATACTGTTTGATTAACTTAATTTAATAAATATAATATAAAAAGTTTCTTTATGTTCTTCATCATATTATGTACATAAGGAATAAACCAAAATTTAACTTGATTGTAAATGTTCTATCATTTATTTTGCATCCACTGCTTTCAGTTCCAGTACCAGAATGTGCGTTCTGTTTCATAATATTTTCCATTTCGAGCACTATTATAATATATACCTGTACTGTACGATACAGTAATAGAAATACTACAGTAATCAGTTACTTTCCAATATAAATTCCTTCTTCTCTTCCAAATTATGTGTTCACTTGTTCACCAGAATGCACCCAACGCATTGCGGTGAGCCAGGTAATTACTAGCGAGGCATTAAATTTCAATTTCTTTCTCCTGATAAATATTGGAAAAATGCATTATTTTTTAAAATAGCTGGTTAACTGGATTTCTGAATAAGTGGAATCCAGATAAAAGGTTCCATACTGTATATTAGGGATAAACAATGTTGCCAGAATAGGGAAATAATTATATAACACCAATAAATTCATAAAGATCTTAAAAAATTGTGTTTGCCTAGCATATAGATATCTCAATGAAATCCTTATGCTAAACATAGAATTTTATATGAATTATCTTAAAATGTTTTCATGTGAATTAATACAATTATAAACCTTTTCTGTAGTGAGTAAATGTTAAATAATGGAATATTTGAGTATTATTAAAGAAAGTATTACAACCATAAGGAATTAAAACAAAGACATCTAAAGCATAACAATGACTTGAAGCAATTTTATACTATAATAGCCCAGGTCTGTTGGTTGGTAGGTAGGTATGTAGGTAGGTAGGTTGGTTGGTTGGTTGGTCACATTGTCACGATGGCCGATATAGAGCGTTTTTACAAACTTCCTGAATAGGTAGAAGACTGAAATTTGGCAAGGATGCTTGATTAACATATTTTAAGGTAATGACAAAAATAAATCTCCAAAAAAGTCCTGGGTTCGACTCCAAGGAAGACATTTCCATTTTCCGTAAGGTAACATGTAAAAATCAATTTTTTGATGTGCAGGCTTTTATTGTTTTGGAAATTAAAATTAGAAGGAATTAACCTACGATCTTCAGATCTGAACCATTTTGAAGAAAAAATTACAAAGTTTCTTATTCTGTTCATCTTTTTCCACATACAATTCGAAATCACTCATGTTATACGTTTAATTCACATATTTTGTGGAAATATTGCCATTTTAACGGGATGTTGCCTTGGCTACCTATTCCATTGTTAGACCACTATATCATATTGTTAATTCAATCCTTATGGATATAAACGTGCTTTGAATGCTTTTAATACGAGAGAGGGGAGGGGGAGAGAGAGGGAGGAGGATAGATAATAATTTTATTGTTCTGGGACAGAGTCCCATAGAACATGATTACAAGGTACATTAACTGTAATATACATAACAAGCAACTTCAATATTGAAGTGCGGAGACAATTATGTTGAATACAGTACGCAGTACTACACACATATTTAATAACAATACACACATATACATGAACATATATATGTATATAATTCTTCCAGAAAAAAGAAATAAATCATATATAAATCGTATATAAATCATAAAAAATATGACGACAGGTCCAAGCTAGGAGGAGAGAGGGAAGTAGAGGGGGGAGAGGGGTGGGAGAGGGAGGGAAAGAGAGGCAACTATTTTAAGTTTAACTAAATATAGCCCGTCAACAACAGAATATTCACTAGATATGTTATATATGGCTAAATATTTCATATGTAAAAGGGTGATATTAATTATTTTAAATGAAAATAATAATTATCTATCTATCTATCTATAATTGTTCCGTTGATATTTCAACGATAAGATAGCCCATCAACAACAGAATATTCACTAGAAATGTTGTATATGGCTAAATATTTCATATGTAAAAGTGTGATATTAATTATATTAAATGAAAATAATAATAATCTATCTATAATTCTTCCATTGATATTTCAACGGGCATTACACTAGTCATTATATAAATTCATTTATTGCTGATATGTGCAAATATGAACTTATAGCAAAATAATAGGCATTAAACATACCTGAGTTAAACCAAGATACTGATTCACATTTTCAGAAAGAAAAACCAATTCTCCGTCACCAGAAACAACCATTAAGAAACCTTCCAAAGCTTTAAGAAAAAGGGAATCATTGCTGTTGGTCTTCAGTTCTTTCTTTTGATCGGCTTCTGGAACTGAAAAAACAAAATCATAGTGACAGAAATAATGATAGATTGGACCAACACAATCTTCAATTTATTTTAAATGAAAATGAAAATAACTAGAGAATTATCACAATAAACCACATAAATGGAATGATGCCTTTTCTTTGATCAGAATTCAAGAAGCAGGTAATATTTTAAAGTACTCATAGGTAATTAAGACATAAATAGAGAATCATGTACTGCTGTACACGGATGGGTTCAAAGAGGAATGCAGCTTTAATACAAAGAATATAAAAATTAATTAATGTTTTGTATAACAAAGAACAATAGAGCATATGGCCAATGATTGGAGAGGAAAATATTAATGTGAAGGGCATATTCATATTTATTTTCCATTAATTTGTCATTATATATTATACCAAGTGCACATTTTTTAAGTTTTCAAAAAGACATTTAAAAGTAAGAATCAATCAATCAATGGTAAACTGAAACATAAACTGCATTCCTAAGAATTTGTAACCATTTAAAATTAAAGACATTTCATCTGTGTGGACTTCCAGGGCTAGAAAAATGCTAGAAAAACTCTACTCCAGCATGTACTATAAAAATAAGAAATGTTATTATAGTGAGAATATTACAAACATTCTCCAAGAAACAAGTTACAGAAAAACACATGGTGCAAAATCTTTCTGTTCCCCATCAGTAAATATGTACTCTGCTTTCCAACGCTTGCATCCCCAAAAGACACCTGTCAACAAGAATTTACTCTCCAACAATCTGGTTTTTACACATACACTGAGAGAAAAGTACTTGTCATAAAAAATCCATGATTGGTGAATTTTCCATGACGGTGATTCTGTAGTGATTAATTAAGCTATTATTTGGTCAATCTTATGTTCCATTTTGACAATGAGTGTGCACAAATAAATACCGTATTCACCCGAATCCAAGACGACCCTGAATCTAAGACGACCCCCCATTTTGATGATTCCAAAAGAGAAAAAAGCCCAAATTGACCTTCATGACTACAAAAATTATAAATCTTGTGAAATATTTATTTTCTCTTATACTTTTCTTGAATGTCATTGTCTTTTAACATTTTAAAATCATAAGATCACATCACAAATACAACCATTCAGGTTTTCAAACAAATTAAATGGTAGCATTCATTTTAAGATAACATTAAAAATAAAGTAAATACATTGAAAGAATATACTCATTTCAGGACAACAAAAAAACATTTCAATCCAAGTGCTGCATAAAATCATTTTATTGTGTTAGTCATCATCACTGTCTATGCAACCTTCACTATTTTCCTCATGCTCACTATCTTTATCACTCTCAACTTCATCATCAGTCTCCCACAAAACATCATCCTCACTCCCATCCATGGCATTAGATAAGCAGCATTTCTTAAATCCTTTCACTATTACTTTTGCATTTATTTGTTGCCACGATGCCTTGATCCATTGGCAGAGCATTGCAACTTCAGGTTTCTTAAGATTTCCTTTTGGTGTTAAAGTGTGAGTTCCACTCTGTAACCACTCAGAATACAAAACCTTTAAATTATTTTTAAAACGCTTATTGACAGCAACATCTAAAACTTGAAGTTGCGATGTCATTCCTACAGGTATTACAATATGATCAATATTCATCGCACTCGTTATGTTTTTAATTTCCGGAGATAAGTGTCCTTGAATGCATCCAGTGAAAGCATTGCTTTTTGTTTCAGTAAAGCTCCTGGCCGTCTATTCCACACCACATGTAACCAATCTCTCGTTAGTTCTTTAGTCATCCACCCCTTTTCTTGACACCTATTATTCCACTTGGCAAATGTTTCTTAGGCATTGTTTTCCGCTTTAGAATCACATATGGTGGTAATTTAGTCCCATCTGCTAAAACCGCCAACATTACCGTGACTCGCATTTTTTCGTTGCCTGTAGTTTTAATTAGGACGGACTTCGCACCTTTTTCGATCACAGTATAATTAGATGGCATGTAGAAGAAAACCGGAGTTTCATCGGCATTTCCTATTTGGCTCAAAAGGTAATTATTGGTTTTTCTAAGTCCAATTACGTATTTCTGGTAAGCGAGAAGTTTTTCAACGTAGTCTTCTGGCAATTTCTGACACAGCGAAGTTCGTCGCCGTAAAGAAAAATTATTTCGTCGCATCATTCTCACGCACCAACTTCTGCTGGCCTTGAATTCTTGCAATGATATATTAAGTCCTCTAGTAATTTCATTAGCTTTAAGTATAATACTTTCAGTCGAAACAGGCATACCGTTCTTCCTCATGGTGCGCACAAACTTTACTACTTCTTCTTCTATGCCATGAAATCGGCCTAATTTTGGACCACTGAACGACTTCCTTGTGGCTTTGTCTTTTTCTAGTTCCTGTTTTGAGAGTTTCCATCTACGCACGTTTGCCTCAGATACACCGAACTTTCTACTCGCATCACAGTTATTAGTTTTTTCGGCGTAATTTATCACGATCAGCTTAAAATTTGTATCTTAGCTCCGTCTAATTCCTTTGTTAACTTTCCCTTTGCACTCGTGCCACGTACTTCAACATGATCTGTCATTTTAACTTAAGGGTTGTGCATTTAAATCAAGAATGCACAACTCAAAATTACTGTCAAACTTAGTGAATCGCGGTGCGTCGTTTCAAAGGGGAATCCCAATGATTTCCGCTCTCATTTGTTTTGACATTGCGGTAGGCATTACGTGCAAGATGAAAGTACGTCGTCTGTGTTATGATCGTCGACGATGATTATTAGTCTAAATAATTATTATTCCCGTCATGTTTTTCTTATTGTTATTACTATTTGTTTATTTCACTTCTTTATGTACATACTTGAATTTGCTGTTGTGAATTGTTTACTCTGATATACCATCTGTTGTAAAAACCATTGATTAAATGCTTAAATATACTTCGTATTCGAATGTAAGACGACTCTTGATATTTACAGCTGAAAATTTGGAAAAAAAGGTCGTCTTAGATTCAGGTGAATACGGTAATAAGGACAACAGTTTTTGTACCACATCAAAATTCACTCATCCGAAAAATATACACAAACATAATTTTTAAAATGAAAATCACAAATGGGAAATTCAATAAATTTTACCTACATGACAAGTGCATTTATACTGCTATGCTACAAAACATTAATAATTAGTTTTTGTCTAGTCACTCCTGCATTAATTCTTTTTTGAATGTATGCACCAATGAGAACATACCCTCTCTGTCCCTCTCTGATTTCATTTTCAATATATTCATAGGCATCTAATGGTAAGAACAAAACAAGTTAGGAAAGTGTACAACGTATCACAAATGGGTGCGTTTCGTGCAATGGAGTATTAGAAATAAATTATATACCTGTTAATTGGTTGAAGCTTTCGCGGGTGCTTATCATGCTGAAATTAGGTTTTTTCGGGTTATCTCACGTAAAGTTTTTTGCGTTAACCGCCAACGTTTCCTCTCCTTTGCCATAGGGGTAATAACATTTTAAAGTTTTTTCTTCGTCATAAATAATCCATTTTCTTCCTATTTAAAAGTACTGCATTCACACGTGAATTAAACGTTTGTTTGTGAGATTGTTTATGTTAGCAACAATGAAGAAGTAACCATGCAAGAAATTTTCCAAGTTCAAATCCAATTAACACATTTTTGTTTGATTTTCTTGATAACGACTACTCCTACAATAAAAATCTATAGGAAAGGAAATACTCTTCTTGGTACTATCCTGTTATCTCCCCCAAAGGGTATTTCAATGTTATAATGACTTGGTTGACATTGTTATAATGCATTGTTATAATTTGCCAAATAATGAAGAAGATGCGGTAGCTTTCCTAACCGATGACTGATTGGCCGGTCTTGACATTTACAAACCCAATCACCGGACAACGGGGAAGGATGCTTTGGTTCCGGGCGAGGCGAAGGGTGCAGTAGCATTAAAACAAAGCAAGCCGAAGGCTTGTCAATATATCCTTCCATTTGCGGCGCAACAGTCAAGAGGATATAACATTTTTAACGTATTTCAGGTAATATCTCAAAAATGGTAAGTTCTTATCGAAAATTTTGATGAGATGATGTCGATAGAGCATTAAATTTCTTACAATTTTGGTATTTAAACTTTTTTCATGCTCCCAACCGTTTTTGAGATAATCGCATTTGAATGTAGAGAAAGTGAAAAACCATACTACTAGAGGTAGGACATAGACCTAAAAAGAATAAAGAAAAGATGCTGCAAATAATGTTATTATTATAGTAAAATTTTTACACATTATATATTAGAAATACATCACTACCCATTACGATTAACAGAACAACAAAATCATTTTTAAAAACACATACAAAATTAAATTACACACTTATTTTTGTATTAGTGTTTCTTTTTTACAATCCGGATATTTTTTTCGATAGGTAATCATTAACAACTTTTAACAGATATTGCTTTTGACTTTCGTCTTTTGTTAAAATATTATTGTACCCTTGTAATAACTTAATTCCCCTTTCTGCCACATCATTTACTACCGATAATTTTGTCAATATTTGGATTCCTTTCTGATAATCATCTCCTGCTTCCCATGCATAGAGGTCTGCCTCCAAAAAATCGGTTGCAATTTTAAATCTTGAAAAAAAGTTCAACGTTTCCGATGATACGAATTCGTTTAACTCTTTCATTATGAAATCCTTCACATCTCTTGGACAGAATAAAATCCTTTTAACAGTAATATCCTCTGATTCCTCCGATAATTTTTTTGCCCCTACCATTTTCAATGTCGTATCCTTTGGCACACGAGAATCAAAAAACGCAAGAGCAATACTCTAAGGAGCGAGGTACCATAAGTGTCCGCAAAACTTATTCATGGACGTGCGAGAAATATCAGAATCTGGATACTGCGCCAAGTTTTTTAATAATTGAAAATCGTTAAAAGGGGTTTCGATTGCAACAGGAGCTCTAAACCAGGCTTCTACACACGAATGAACCAAAAAAATGCGTCTCGAAATGCTCTCTCTTCCCTAGCTTGAAGCTGAAATTGATTTCGGAACATAAATACTTTTAAGATATATATTGCTTTCGACATCCACCTCCCGTGATGGAAAGCATCAGGATATCGAAAGGAAATGCCACGAGGTGGAGTTGCTCCCAGAAATATAACTGTTAACTCCAGTAATTCCCTATAATCCTCCCTACACTGTTGGGCTTTTAGAGAACAAAATTCTATAGTCTGATTTAGGATATTTTGAATGATTTCACAAATTTATTCCGACGTCAAATTCTGTTTCGTCGATACTGGGCCACGTTTCTTGAAATCTTTTGAAAGATACAGAAGGTCATGTTTGGTTTGACTTCCGAATCTCTACTAGAGTATTCTTTTTTTGCTTTCTCTACATTCAAATGCGATTATCTCAAAAACGGTTGGGCACATGAAAAAAGTTTAAACATCAAAATTGTAGGAAATTTAATGCTCTATCAACAACATCTCATCAAAATTTCAATAAGGACTTACCATTTTTGAGATATTACCTGAAATACGTTAAAAAATTGATACATCCAGAAAAATCTACAATTTCGTAACTTTGGGGCCTTTGTGGCACCTGTTAATATTCTCTGATCGGGCAAAAAAATTTTGTAATTCATTATTTTAGAAATTGGAACCATTCTAGGGGGTGAGACAAAAAAAAATTTGAAAAAAAATTTCATCGTGTATAACTAAGGGCCACCCTAATATATATATGTATGTACGTATGTATGTATATATGTATGTTAACAAAAATTCAGTTTTAAGCTAAATATTTACGAAAAACTAAAATTTTACAAGAGTAAACCGCTACTTTCGGTTGACCGATTGTTATCAAAATATTTTCATATCTTAAGAATATATATAAAATCCCAAATATATAGTTTCATGCAGATCTGAGGAATAGTTTTTGAGTTACAGTGCATGCAAAATTTCTGTCATGCATACGGACACACACACACGCACGCGCGCACACAGATACAGACATCATCGAGAAAACGGTCAAAACGTGTTCTAGGGACCTCAAAACATGTATTTCCGTTGAAATCTCGAATTCGATTTTTTTTCATGAAAACAATACTTTCTCTATACTACGTTATATGGAGAAAGTAAAAACTGAGTATCAAAACTATCACCAATAAATGACAGCTGGTGTTAGCAAATTAACAATTCTAAAATCTTAACTCGTTCCAAAATTTTAAATCTTTTAAACATTTTTAAAAATTTAAACAAAAACTTCTTGTTTTTCTAATTTTCATAAGAGAAAGGACATTTTGACAAAAAAGTAGGAAGGACAAATCATTGAAATAAAGGACAGTCCTACCCCAAAAAAAGATACTTGGAAACCCAAACCAGATCCATTCCCTACGAAGTTTCTGCTTTAACAAGAAGCAGCATGATGCAGTCACCCTCGCAAATAAAAACCACACCACCTTGAAGCTCCAAGACAGGAATTATACAAACAGACCCCAAAATTATATTCAACTGAAACAAGAATCATGGGCCGGAAAAGAACCCCATGACCTCAACCAGATATATGTTGACCGAAGAGTGTCAAACAAGTGGATGACGATTGGTGAAATCTATGGAGAGACTGAGGGCTTTGTGACTGACATACAAGATGAAATTATTAAAACCAAGAACTGCAGGAAATATATCTTATAGGAAACTACAACTGAAGGTGACAGACGCAGAAAATGTCACATGAGACCGGAAACAATACAGCATATAACATCTGACTGCAAGCTACTATGCCAAACTGACTACTTTCTCAGACATAATATGCTTGCTAAAATAATTCATCAAAAGCTGTCCCAGAAGCATAATCTAGTCACCGAGTACAATCCATCTTTTAAATACATCTCACAGTCAGTCTTGGAAAAAACAACAAATAAAATCTATTACGACCGATCCATACTAACAGACAAAACAATAGAACATAATCACCCAGGTATTACCCTAATAGATAAGAAAAAAATATAACATATCTAATCGATATTGGAATCCCAAATACAAATACTACTGAAAACAAGATAACAGAGAAAATATCCACATACGAAGAATTATCCACTGAAATCAGGTGCCCATGGAAAATGGCAGCAGTTAAAACAATAACAATAGTAATTTCCACGAGTGGAGTAATACCAAGAGAACTTGCTACCTCACTTAAATTAATCAACCTACCTTACAGTATAATTATACAACTCCAAAGAGTCATAATACTAAAAAAATCCTGTCACATTGAAAGGAAATTTCTTAACAAAGATATAAAATACCATGACATGTATCAGTACCGTGGCCATGCATTCTTAGAGTGGGGTATACCTCATATAAATCTGTATAACCACACTAAACTACCAGCTACAGCTGTGACAAACCGAACAATGATAATAATAATAATAATGATATACATAATAATAATGATATACATAATATTCTAATTCTGTTGGAATGACTGTCTGTCTGAATGCTCTATGGAGTTAGACGGAAGAATAAGGAAAACTGCCAATAAATAAAAGCTTTTCAATCTTTTTCGATCAAGGGCATATCTTTACTCCATTTGAATAACATGGGCAGAGCTGAAATGAAGCGAGAAAGCCTTTTTTCTTTAACATTTTAAAATATCTTAAAAATCATATATTGACACGGGATTTTCATAGTTAGGCCGAGAAAACTATGGAAATTAATTTCCATATCATATAAATTAAAATCTCATTCGAAAAAGACTCAAATTATATTTTACGATTTTTTTTTCAAGATTTTTATGCATTTATTCAATTAATCACCAAGGCAACTGCAATTGTTGGCTCGATCCTAATGTGTAAGAAATGTATAAAAATTGTGAAAAAATCGTATTAAAACAATTTGTGGAGATTTTCAGATGATATTTGAATTGCCACGATATGGAAATTAATCTGTATAATTTTCTCCACATGACTGCATAAGTTTAGCATCAAAATTGTATTTCTGAGATATTTTAAAATGTTAACGGAATAATGTTTGCATTCAGAAAAAGTATATTTATATGAGTTATCTAATGGGGAAAAAGAAACTATCCTCGAGAGTCGATAGGAATACCAATAAAAATTGACAATTTGTCGAGAAATCTACAGTGCCAAAAGCATACTTCCATCAGTGCTGCCAATATACGGGCTTAACAATTTTAAACACTAAGCATGTATAATCACAACTATTATATTATATAAAACCAATTCTGAACAACAATAGCCATATATGACAACGTATTATTTACTGTTATCCTTTAAATTAACACAGTTCATAATCATGGAAAGTAATAAAACTCAAGATGAAAGGAAAAGAAGACTTGACAGAGGAGCACAAACTCATTGGAGATTTCGCCAAATGGAAATATTGCTGAAGCTAGGAGAAGAGAAACGGAACAGGATATATACGGAAGAGATTGATCGATCAGAAGAAACGAAAAGCGAGGCGTAGAGCTAATGAGTTAACAGAAGCAACAGTAAATCGATTGACAAGCAACAGATTTACAGATGCAAGAAAACGAGAATATGAAAATTCATTACAATCTTAATAGCGATTATTGTGGATTAGGTTATTTATATTTATGTAACAAAATTCCTATATGTAGAATTATTTAGTATGTTTAACGAATAAATATTCATTAACATGTATATTTGCGAAACAACTTTTATATGCCAATGACTATTGTTACTTTCTGTAACATTCGGTTGTGTGGATTTTATATTAAATTTTTACGTTTTAGGGTACATAAAAGTTGGTGTCATTAATTTTTATTTTAATGTAACGTGATACTTAATTCATGCACACCCACACATTTGATGGGCAATTACACTAATCATATAATAATAACAAATCAATTGGAAAGGAGTGAAAACTGTACATAGTACAGAGAATTCACCTGTTCCTTGAATGGCGTCAAAATGGAACTATACTTTACTAATTACATCTTAATTCCTCCATATTACAATGAATAAACTGCTCTTCTAAAAATTTAGGTCCATGAATATGAAAAAAAATCATGAGCAAACTTGTGGTGTGCACTTAATGTATGTATAAAATAAAATCCAATACCTTTACGCCATACATATTCACTAGTTGAGGTGTGGGTGAGAAAGAAAATAAACCTACCATTCATACAGAACCAAACATGCAGGAATGCATGCAAACCTGCACAAACTTGGATTAAAGGGTAATTAAACTGCTCTAGAGACCACATCGTACATCCACAAGCTTAGAGAAATAATTAAATACTGCCGAGGATGACATTTTAGATGTTGAAAAAAGCTTAGAAGTGAAAATCAAACTGGTTGTACAAGTCTGTTGAGTGCGAATAGGTCCCAGGTGAGGCAGTCTTTCGAGAATTGTAACTAAACCCAAGTGTAAGTTTGGTTCTGCATGCTTAGTAAGTTCAGGTTTACGATTAGTTCATAATACAAACATTTATGCCAAGAAAAATAACTCTACTTGGAAAATTTTAAAATTACAGTAGAATGAAAATGCTCACCTAATTCAAAGACACTGCGAACTTTTAGATATGATATTGCCAGTCGCATGACTGAAGCTTTATCCAACTGTGCGCACGCACTTTGAGAAATTGGCAGGGCCTGTGCCAGATCTGTGAAGATCTCAGTCTCACGACTTCTTCTGCATCTGGCAGCATCACGAGATTTTTCTTTCCTTTTCTCAGAATTCCTGCAAGAAAGCATCCACAAGTCAAATTAAATACCATGTGTCATATTCAATTGTTATCACACACAAAAATTAAGAAAAATTTCCGCATCATAAAAATTTCAAGGTTTTGGCGTTGGGAGGAGACAACTGAAATTATGGGGGATGTAGATCTTCACTAGACCTTCTCATCCGTTAAAACTTCAATTCTCTAGCTTAATTACTTTTGGCTACAATCTTTAATTACATTATCGTAAATTGTCGGAGGTGAACTTTTTCTGATATCCTATCGATTTGTGCAAGGTTTTTTCCTTCATTCATCAAAATACGTAAATATGGACCTATTGTCTTCGTTTTTAGGCACGCTTCGCTTACAGCGTGAGCGCCTATTATCGTCGGTCTGTCCGTCCGTCCGCATGTTCGTTCTCGGCTTCTACCGAATGGATTTTCATGAAATTTCATATTAAGGACTTAAAATCAAATATAATAAGAAAATCGCAAAAATGAATCATGTACACCGATCAGGGGTACTACTTTACTGAGGACAAAAAATTAAATTTTCTTCATATCTCGTAAAGTATTGCTCATATCAAAATATTTTTCAAATAAAAGTTGTAGAACTGATAAAGTAGAGTATTTCCTTTCCTATACATTTTTATCGTAAGAGTAGCCGTTATCGAGAAAATCAAACAAGAAAGTCTTATATCGAGTTGAACTTGGAAAATTTCTTGCATGGTTACTTCTTCATTGTTGCTAACATAAACAATCTCCCAAACAAACGTTTAATTTCCTTACGTGTGCATGTAATATTATTAAATAGGAAGAAAATGGATTATTTATGATGAAGAAAAGAACTTTAAAACGCTATTTCCCTTACGTACAGGTATATAATTGCTTTCTAATACTCCACTGCGCGAAACGCGCCCATTTGTGATACGTTGTATAGTTTCCTAACTTGTTGCTTTATTCTACGGCTAAACCTCGATACTATCTTATCCTTGCGATGTTTACATGTTACACGATCGAAGTCTTCGGAAATACGCATTCATTTTCGACATTTTGTGGATTTTTCGTACTCTTTCCGGATGTTGCCAAGACGACTCTCATTGTTGCCTCCGATTCAATTAGCGTCGATTAAGCCTTCAAATTGACGGAACAATAGCGTTATTCGCTTCGCGCTTTTATTTAAGCTTCGAAATTATTTTTGTAACAACGTCAATCTTTATACATAGAGACGTAAATAGTTATTATATAACGACTAGAATATTTTATCATCATTTGAATGTTGAAACCTTAACTATTTCGCAAGTAAAATCGTTATATTCTACATTTTTGCGTTTATTAACGTTTTGTTCGATACATCAAGTATTGCAATCATAATTATTAATTTACAAATTGATTACCTCCTGTAGAATCAGAACCGGCTTGAAAGATGTAGTATAACGCAAAGTGAGACGCCGCAGGGCAGAGCGGCGGGCGGGGGTTGGGACGGATCCTTCCTTCTTTTATGTACAATTTCAAATTTCATAATTTTCAGAATTTGAAGCCACCTAGCGGAAAATCTATGATATACAGTGCACCCTCTAAATATCGGACTAAAGGGGGGGGGGGAAGGCCTGTCCGTTATATAGGGAGGGAGGGGGGAGGGACGGAGAAGGAAGGAGGGGGGGGGGGGTGATACGGCAATGTATAATTTTCTTTCCCGTCTATTCCCCCTCCCCTCTTTGTCTCTCCCTCCTCTCCTTTTCCCCTTGCCCTATCGTCTTGTAAACGGCTTACAGAACAAGTTAATTTTACGCTCGTAAGCTATATAAGGCTTTACAACAATAGGACTTCGAACACGACAATGTCCGTCGTCAAGGTATTTAGCGTTTCGTTTACCAATTTGCATTAATTGAATTAAAAAATAAATACTCCTTAACCGTACAAAGTGAAAATATTTAGAGACAAAACAATAAAATAGGGCTTAAAAAAAGCTGATAAGAAAGAAATCAATGAAAGGAAAAACAAAAGTAACACTTACAGGTTTTTGTTTTTCCTTTCATTGATTTCTTTCTTATCAGTTTTTTTTAAGCCCTATTTTATTGTTTTGTCTCTAAATATTTTCACTTTGTACGGTTAAGGAGTACTTATTTTTTAATTCAATTAATTCAACTCGCCGTAGTCTCCCACGTTATTTTTATTACCAATTTGCAATGAAAGCTAAACTTAAGCATTGGAAAGGATATAAAAGCACAATCCTTGAGTAAATCGTTTTAAATCTTCACTCAAATACAAAAACGGAATTCGTACGTCGTAATATTTAAGGAAATAAAAATAAAGTTTTAGGTTATAAATCTGGCTACAGAATATATCGAAGATCATTTCATTTATTAGCAAGTGTTATAATTACTTTCGATTTCATTCCAATCATATTGTTTAAAAATCACGTATAGATAGTCCCAATATAGTATCAGGATTGTGATACTTAAGAAGGAGGACACATTGATTGTACTCGAGAACCTCAAGTACGATTTTCACCGTAAATAAGACGCACGGAGTTATGCTTGGAAAACTTAAGGATTTAAAACTATATGGAAGTATTTACTTTATTTCATTTCCAATTTTAAATTCGGTAACGTAATTGACACTGCATTCCTATAAATAAAAGTGTCACTGAATGTTTTACCTTAATCTGTTTTCAAATAAACTCACTCGGAATTTATTTATTCCTATGAACAGTAAATTTCATCAATTAAAAAAGGATTAATCATAAATTGTTTTTCAGAAAAAAATAATCTGATAGCAGTAAGGATTTAAATAGCTGATGTTTGCAACTGAGAGAAACAATACATAAATCCTAAAGAAAACCCTTGAACAAGGTAGGAATTTATGTAAATGAAGTGCGTTTCAGTCACTGTCTAACGTAGATATTTTTTTTTCGAGAACCGTTTCTTGATATTTACTAAAAATTGAAGTACATATTTGTCGGGGAAGTAGAGAGAACGTTTCGAAAATCTAAAATGAATGTTTTCACATGAAATAATCACGTTTACACGTGGACACTTCCCGATGGTTAAGCACGCTATTTATCCCGTCGTATCTGACGGGCAATTCTACTAGACCAGGAGTTCACAAACTTTTTAAAGCCACGGAACCCTTCAAATATTTTTTCTCGCGAAACCCTAACTAATTGTAAGAGGTGATAAGCCAAATTGCAATAAAATTAACTTCATAATCACTGTAATTGTTATATACATGGTTGATGTATCTTGCAGTATACAGCTTACAAGTGAGGCTCATGTTTTGTGCTGTGAATAATATAAGGAAGAGCGTATAGTGTGTCTCCTCTGTATATAACGGAACTCCATTTAGCTTCCGCAGAACCCAGTTTGAAGACCTATATGCTAGTCTTTATTATATTACTACGGGGCAAAGCCCTGCTCGCTTTGCCCGCGGTTACTTCGTTCCTACCATGTATTGGAATAGATACGTATAACGGATGTATGATTTGAAAATTAATTAAATAAATGTATTCCGGAGTTAGTAAATGACGTAAATGGCTAAATGAACGTTCAAGATCACAGCAATACATAGTATTTTTAAGGCAAACTTGCTTAATTTTGGATATCGAACTCCAGCATCAACCCAAAACCTAATAATATCCGAATGGTTGTTCAAAGGTGTTGGCTCTAATAAATAGGCAGCGAGTTCGCATTTGATCTGCCCATCCACATCTTCATATGTGCACAAAAATTATAGGTGAGCGCTATTATAGTATCCGGGTCATGCATAGATTTATTAAAAGGAACTAACACGGATGCCATTTTCCAAAAAGAATAAACTGTTTACAAAGAGACTAAACAGACTGATCACGTGCGTCTCAGACTGCAATCATGCGCTGACAAGTGCCAGATTAGAAATCCTTAGTCCAAAACTCAAACATTTGCGTGTCAATAGAATAGTAATAATTTCGGGTTTTACCCGAATTTGATAAAAGGCATTCGGAGGGTAAAAATCGGGTAAAACCTGCAAAATCTATATCCTGGTTATAATCATTCGCGTCGCTATCACGTGTGATCCGGTTTACCAACAGTTTACTCGGTCCATCAACCTGCAAACCGATGCTAGCACGGCCGCTATCTACAGCCGCACGCTCTTTTTTCCCAAGACAATCTCTCGAATAACTCAATCGCCAGCATGGGGTTTTTATCTTCGATCGCCAGCATGGAGTTTTTATCTTCGATCGCCAGCATGGGGTTTTTATCTTCGATAGCGTCGAGGAGGGCAAAGCACGTGGACACCGTAGCTAAAAATACACACACACACACACATATATACACAGACACATATACATATATATATATATATAAATACTACGGAAGAGGAAAGGTAAGTAAGGATATTTAGGGCAACTAGATGTTGAAGGAATCCCAGTGAACACTTACCGGAAGTAGAGCCGCTGGGGTGTTGGAGAGACACATTTGTAGAGGATAGAGCTTTCGGGATGATCCCTTCGTCAGCACAACACCCCAGCGGCTCTACTCCCGGTAAGTGTTCACTGGGTTTCCTTCAACACCTAGTTGCCCTAAATATATATATATATATATATATATATATATATAAAGCTTAAAGAAAAGGAAAGGTAATAATAAAGGTGGCAACAAGGTGTTGGAGGAAGCCCAGTGGACACTTACAATTAGCTAGATTGGAGAGCCGCTGGGGGTGCTGAGGACACACGAAAAGCACAAAAACAACACAAACATGACGGAGAGACGTACTGTTTGAAGTGACACACTGGGGAGGATATGGGGGGGGAGGGGTAATGAGAGGAGTTCGGGGATAGGAGGAGGCGGGGAGGGGGGACGGCCAATAGGGTTATCGGAGGTTGAGACCGGGGGAGGGGGAGAAAGAGTCAAGGAGAAAGATGTGGGCTAACTCCCACTGTCGAAGTAGGGGGGCGGGGTGTCGTCCGGTAGGGCGCGGATAATCCTTACATTAAAGCAGTTACTAAAAGTTGCCTCGTGTGAATTAGCGTGAGAAGCCACCGGAAGGGGACGGTTGGTATTTACGCTGTTCCGGTGGCCGTTAATTCTGATGTTGAGGAGTTACTGATGAGGCCAACATAAAAAGCAGGACAGAGGGTGCAGGTGAGCAGGTAAATGCCATTCCTCGTGGTGCAATTACTTCTGGAGAGGATGGGGTAGGTGATGTTGGAGGAGGGACTGGTGAAAGAAAATGAGGGTGGGTGGATGGGGCATGTGAGGCAACGGGGTTTGCCGCAGGGTTGAGATCCTGCAGCGGATGGAGGGTTGAGATATATATATATATAATAGATATATATATATAATAGATATATATATATAATAGATATAAGACGCCTCCGATATCTCAGGATCCTTCTTCACATCAATCTCGAGTTCGATTTCCCTTTCGATAAGATAATACACGAGCACGTTCACTTCTTATCGTGACTTGCAAAGCAAGTTTCTCGAAAGCGTGGTGTATTCGATGAGTCTGAGCGATGGGTAGGCTACGAGTTGCGTTGAATATGAGCCCTGAGGATGTTCTGATCTGTGAGCCGCAAAGCTAAATCCTATCAGATATATTCCGCTCTCTCAAATCCATCGCTTAGACACAAATGGAACGCTTTGACGAAGAAGAGTTTTAGGAACAACCCCAGTAGGAAGCAACTCATCCTTTCGGACGCACATCGCACGGTAGACAGGAAAATTACTTCGACGTCATATTAACTAACTAGCCGAAAGTACCCGGCGATGCCCGGGTTATGTCTTTGGCGAATAAAATTATGTATTATATGGTAATACAATCATGTCTCCCTTTGCGCGCCTCAAAACGTGTATTTCCGTTGAAATCCCGATTTCGAATTTTTTCATGAAAGCAATACTTTCTCTATACTACGTCTATTGCAGAAAGTAAAAACTGATTCTAATACCTATGAATTGGGCCGGGAAGTTCCATGGAGGTCCGGAGAGAACGTGCACAACGTGAGAGTAATAGGATTTCGAGTTTAATCATGTAATCGGTTGGCATGGCAACTTCACGTTAAAAACGCTAAATTTTGTCAAAATATGATATTAAAACGTTAAATTCAAAAGATTTACATTCGAAAGCGATAAAAGACGATAAGAATAAGAAACTGCATTTATTTTTCTTTAATACAGTCCAAGTCCGAAAATCGTAGGTCAAATATGTGAATTTTAATAAGCAAAATAAAATAAGGTTGCAGGTCGAAATATCGATTTTTCCATGTTATCTTATGAGGAATGAAAATCATTCTCGAGAATCGAACCCGGGTCGATTTTGGAAATTTTTTTCGTAAATGGCTTCTACTTTAAGAACCGAACATTCCTACCAAATTTCAATCTTCTAGCTACTCGGAAAGTTTGTTAAAAATACCATTACAGAGTTTCCCACCGACGAGGACGAAGTCAATTTTATATATTAGATGAATGGCGCTCGAGTCCCGCACGAGTAATAAGGGCCGATCCTTTGGAATTAATTGCGGGCCCGAGCCTGGTTTTAAAAATTACGCGAGTCCTCCGTAATGAATGGGTTCGAGCAAAAATGTTGCACGGGTTATTTTTTAGGGCCTCCGTGCTGAATTGGTTAATATATACTTTTTGCCTATAACATTATATTCGTGTATTTTGTATAGTGATTTGTCATGTTTGCGGTCTTCCAAGCAGTGGCGGATTCAGACACTCTGAGTCCTCTGGTGCTAAACTTATTTGGCCCCTGGCACTTAACTGTAAGGGTCCCTGGCGTTAAACAATCGGGGGGCCCCCAATATAAATATATAGTACCCCTTTAGCTTTAATAAATAGAGTATCGCAGTGCAAAAAAATTAAAATGTCTTTCTCCTGACTTTTTAAATGAGATATTTAATATTTATGAGATTATACATAAAAACACTTTTTCGGAGCCCTTACTTCAAGGGGCCCCTGGCGCGCGCCAAGTGCGACTCCCCTTAAATCCGCCACTGCTTCCAAGGCATACAAATATGTGGATTTAAAAAATCCTTTTCGAATCATCGAACAGCACACATATGTTGGTAGAAATTTTGGAATACAATAATTACATTTTTCGATCAGAGAGGCTTTAAAATTAGGCTGTGAGTAGTCTTACGGGACAGGCCTACAGTTTTTTCGACAGCGTACGGACCGGGTCCGAATTTGCCCTAGAAAATCACGCCCGTGCAGAGCTCTAAATGAGGCAGAAAATTCTCGCCGAAGATATCTGCGTCCGTTATTCCCGATGCTTTCAAGACCTTCTCAAACTTGCGCCCCATAGATCAAACATTGAACCGGCGCTAAAAAATCCTAAGCATAAAAGACGTGCGCGAAACGGACAAAAATTGTATGGAACTGGACCCAACCGTTTGTGGATCGATGAACGATTCAAGCGAACGGATTAAACGACGAACTGATAGTAAGAACCGTCTGAATGGCACACAGTATTAGACAACGTGTTTCATTAAATAAGAAGCTAGCTGCCGTCGTAGACATATTCACATCTCAGTTCTCAACATTGATAGAATGTCCGTAAGCGAGGCAACACTGAATTAAAAGAACGATCTTTTCTGAGCGACAAACAAACCGCCAATGGATGTCGACAGCAGAGAAAACATCCCACTTTTGGAAATTCAACGTTCGAAAGAACACACATATCAGCTCACATTTATAAAGGAAAGCAGTTAAACTGTGTGTGAGGCCTCCGTAAGGAGCCTAATGTTTGGGAGGCACGAAAATTTTGTAAATTTCACCATAAAAAGTATTTAATCCAGATTTATAAAAATATTCGCGGATATACACAGCCAATTGAGATATTTACTCCAGAACATGAATTACATACGGGACCGTGCGTAGACACTCTGTCGCCCTTCTACTATGTACTATATCTAGGGGTCAAAAATGGCCTTAGAGAAACCGTTTTCTTTGTTTACTCGATTATGGCGCGCGCAGTGGTGGCTTTCTTAGTCCATCTAATCTCCTACTTCGATGTTCTCTTTCAATTGACGTTGTAGCTTTAACGTACGCGGTAGTTGATTTCGAGTTATTGCCGTTTTGGGTCACTTTTGACCCCACTATAGTAGTAGTTGTGTTTTTCTCTTCTCGTTATTGGGCAAATGAAAATGTCGGTTGAGGGTTTTCTTGCGGATTTGAGTGAGTATGTACTTGAACAGTGATAACGAAGAAGAAGAGCAAGTGCCACAACCGAGTTTTGACCATGAGAGTGAATGGAAATGAGGAAACAGGTGAAAAAATCCGCCATGACCGGGAATCAAAATCCGCCATGACCGGGAATCGAACCCGGATCTTCCACTTGCCGGGCGGATATTCTACCACTGAACTACCGTGGTAGACTAATTCTCCTGTTTCAGAACGGGAATATATTCTTAGGTTGGGGCCAAGCTAGCTATCAACCTGTTTCCTCATTTCCCATCATAAGAGCTTATGCCTGTCGCATGAGGATCATCCTTTCCATCAATGAGAGTGAAATAAACTGAAATGCGGGCGTGGGAATATGGTTGTAAAATTAAATCGTCATTATTTACGGTTTACAACTAATATTTAAAAAACAAATTTCAGTTGATTCCCAATTCGATTGCAGTAAGAACGTGGAAGAACGAAGAAAAAAACAAGAATTTTCAGGCCTTGGAAAAAATATTCTAAACCCTTAGTCAATTTTAGAGTTATTTCAGTTTTTCTTTTTTGCAGTATTAATTTTTTCATAAATAACACTTTCTCACATTTTCAAGTGTCTGTTCTAATGAAATGACCAGAAATTGAAACCCAAAAATTAAAATTTTCCATTTTTTCCACTTTGAAAAATGGGGTCTTATCTGACCTCCACGACAGCAGTTAACGTGATCGGAAAATAACGATCTTAGTTAGCAGAATGTCGAAAGAGAGAAATATGAGAATGTCACCGTCCAAATGCATGTCATGTATGGATATAATGTGCCAATCGGCCTCAATATTCTCATTACTTGTAAAATTGACGGTAAATGCTTCCACTTAAAGAAAACCAATTGTTCGTCAAATAAACGCTTTCTTTAATTAAAATTACTACTAATATGAAATGAAGGAAGGCGTAGAAAATGTTTACATCTTCCGGGGAGGCGGCGTTGTGCTACGAAGTTCGAGAATCATTGCAGTAGCCGTTTATTTAAGAAGCAAAGCAAATCAACGCAACGCATTGGAAAGCCTCCGCCACGATGGCTTCTTACAAAGGTCACTACTCTGCCTTACGGCCATTCTCACTTCAAAATGTTTTCTCGTGTATGTCTATCAGTGTTGCCAACTCATAGTCAAACGATCCCTCTAAATCAACATTGAAAACAGCCAGCCAGATGCCGCTGAGTTCGTTTGAAAAATGCCAAATAGCCTTTAAACGGAAAATATAAAAATGTCAATAAAAACCAATTACAACATTTTTGACATTTCATTTTAAATTTGAGTTTCAATGCCAAACATTTTCAAAAACATTTGCTAGTCTTTTTTCGACATTTTCACTTGATGGTAGGATAAAAAAACAAGCAAAATATACCTTTTCAATGTTAGCAAATCACAAATAGCATAATTGGCTAAATCTTTCGATGAATTTTAATTAGCAGCATTTCAATAATGCGAGACTTAACACCCAAATTTCTGAGTGTTCTCGTTTTTATTCCACTTAATCAGTGTAATACTTTCCTATTGGATTTCTATCTTCGATTTTAAATTACCAGGCAATTCGAAATCTTACAATGAACTCAGTCTTTGAAATTTGGAAACTTACAAAACATTGTCAAAGTTTCATATATTGCAAATTACTTATATCTCTCTATATATATTTAAAACATTGCCGGACGCCTAATCAAGTACATATCGTGGGCGTACAAGGAAAATACACCAAGTCCTCGAAAACTGTTTTCTGAGTGAATTGGATTATAAGATTGAACCATAAATTAAAAATATATGCAAATGTTTTGCTTGCACAAAAATATTTATTTTCCATAATTTGTCTTGTAGTTACATAATCAAGTCCTTTAATGGCAATGAAAATACAAATTATAAATAGTGGCATAAGTAACTCAATTTAGCCTAAACTTGGACATTTCATTGTACACCCACGATAAATCCTTCCTATAACCAGAAAAAATATCTTTCGCCTCTCGCCTTGGATCGAACCACCAAATTCCGTTCGTAAACCATATGACAATGGCCACCAGCCAAATCGCGGAGAGTGAATAACTTTTAGTTATTTCTATTACCCAAACTGAAATCTGTAAAATCCGAGTAGATAAGCTTTTGCAATGGACACAAATTTTACGGAGTCCCTTTCATTTATCGTTTACCGTCGCCATCTTATATAGAAAACATCCAAGGAAGCCCCAAGGGCTGCGAGGGCAGTGCGACTAGAAAACAAATGAACGACCTCGCTAAGAAACTTCTAATCAAAGTCATTAACCTTTGCAGCAACTTGGATGACATCTATCGCAGGTGAAATCAGCATTCATTGCAGTGGCGCACACAGGATTCTCTCCAGAGGGGCAAGCACAAAAGTTGTATATCAATGTCGCATGTTGCATTATTATTTACATTTAAGTTAAAAACAAAGGGGGCAAACCGTCTCTTATTCCTCTCTGACGGCGTCCATGAACCCAGATTTAAAATAACTATGTTTCCACAGTTTAGAAAAACCACAATTTCCCAGTATGGGGGATGGATGCTCCCCCGTGTGTGCTCCGCTGATTCATCGTGTCTTAAAATGGTTTTCAATGGGGAATAATAACGTTTTAATTTAATACATGCAAACTCTGAAGTATAATTATAATGCACGTTTGTCATTTATAAATTATATACATTAAGAGCTAGATATTGAAATAATTACCGTTCACTTAACAGCGCAGCTAGTTACGTGTTCATTTTGAACTATTGAACTATTAACAACAATAACAAATATATCAATCCAACCAAAACCAAGTTACCAATTACCAACCAGTAACCCAATTACATAAAAAAAGTGAGATGTTTTCTGTCTGTCTCGAAAGGGTGATGTTTTTTGGCCATGGTGATTTTGGTGTCTGAGAAATAATGTGAGGTGTTTTGGATAACCACCACCACGTGTGCGAACCGGGTAATTGAATGTACATACTTTCGCTGTTTAGTGATCATAAAATAATTGTTATTTTACGGGGCGCTTCAATAAGGTAAACTTTTTTACTAACAGAGTGATAATTATGCGTCAAATAACTCGAACGATGAATTTCCAAAGTATTTCAAGAATAGTTTACATCGCAAAGAGCTCTTTTCCTGTCTCGCCAGCCATTTTGGTCAATGCAATTAACATTATTACACAATGAGAGAAGCTTAATTGTTTCGTATCATGTTTAGGCTACAAATAAAAATTCCCTGTGAAACGCAGAGGAGACATGCGTGGTGATGCAAAACGAAGCTTATCCAATTTATGACCAAACATAGTGTAAAAAAGATTAAGTAGACGAGATTCGTTACAGAGACTAATTCGACATTTAACAGATGAGACTATCATATTTCTATTGCGACAGCCTAACGAAAGCTTTGCGGTTGGCAAAAGAAAATGCATTACATCCGGATGCTGCAATCAAGCTCGTTAGAAGGCGCGCCATGAGAGTCGAGTGCAGCATACAATGGCAAGCGAGCGCGCCATGGAACGCCAAGGACGAATCAGCTTCGTTGTGTTCTATCACGTCACTGTTCAATAGCAGCGATGCTGAAACGAACACTGCCTTCGAGTAGGAAACCATACGAATAATTATATTATTATATATAGTTTCCGCGATCTGTTGGTTGGTTAGTTTGTTTGTTTGTTGGATTTGTTTGATGTAACGCTATACTCGCTCGCTAGAAAAAATGCCAATAATAATATTTAATTTTACATGCCCTCGGCAGGATTCGAGCCCGCTAGACACGCTAACCGCCCCTAGACCAATAACTCGAGAATGAATCGAAATAGAAACTCTAAATTTGGCAGGAATGCTGTAATCACATATTTTAAGGTGATGACGAAAATAAATCTCAAAAAATCTGATGTGACCAACACATGACTTTCTCCAT
Source organism: Uropetala carovei (assembly GCA_036926305.1). Lineage (NCBI taxonomy): Eukaryota > Metazoa > Arthropoda > Insecta > Odonata > Petaluridae > Uropetala > Uropetala carovei. Next base: position 793,471 of record JAXCHB010000163.1, on the reverse strand, counting down.
ATTTGGGGTATAGATATTTAAATTATTACGAATAGCATTAGGAGGTAAAATTATCATTTCGTATCGTAAAAGAATACAGTCGTCCTTACTGCCGTAAATTACGTGTATTTTGAATATGTTTACAGAATTCACCGCTACATGGTTGTGGCGCTGTATACTGTAAATTTACGAATAAATTAATTACCCACTAAATGGAAAGTTCTACGAAAATTTGTTTCAAACAAAACTTGGAAGAAATATTATTCTCTACAACTTTGGTCCTCACGAAGATTACCAATAACGACGTTTTTAAGGAGATATTTGACGGAAACCAAAAAAACCGATTATTTATAAATAATTCCTAAACAATAACTGCTATGGAAAATTCTTTCAAATGAAAGTTGTAGGAAATTACATTCTCTATAAACTTTTGTATAGAATTGTATATACAATAATGATGTTTTAACGGAGAAATATCGCAAAAACCGAATCGGGTTTCGAATAAACCTCGACTTCCGGTTAACCGTTATTGTCCAAAAACTAATCAGTTCTTTGTGCTCATGCTAAAGTGTTATATGAAGTTTGGTAACGATATGGCAAGTACTTTTTGAGTCAGAGCGCCCACAATCACATATACACACATACGCACACACACACACACACAGACATTCCGAAAATAGTCTAAACGTGTGCTAGGGACCTCAAAACGTGTATTTCCGTTGAAATCTCGAAGTCGATTTTTTTCATGAACACAATACTTTCCCATTACTACGTATGGAGAAAGTAAAAAAGTCCTGGGTTCGACTCCAAGGAAGACATTTCCATTTCCCTTAAAATAACACGTGCAAATCGACTTTTCGACGAGCAGGCTTTTATTATTTTTATTTAGATTAAAATTATAAAGAATTAACCTAAGATCTTCGGATTTAAACCATTTTGTTGAATGCTTTTAATACGAGACAGACAGACAGAGAGAGAGAGAGAGAGAAGGAAAGCGAGGGAAATTATTTTCATAGCAACCAAAGTAAACAACATTCGTAAATTATCATGTTGAATATTGTACAATCATTCTCTTTCGTGGAAGAATATACGCAACTGTTTTAGGTCTAAGTTATAATTGTTCCCACTTCGGAAATTCAGTATGATCACATCATTTTGAATTTTCTTAACTCCCGTCATTTTTGACTGGCTATACCTTAGTAATTATATATTAAAAACACTGTAAAATGCGATTTAATAATTCTAAAGAGAGTGTAAGACATAAGAGGTCATATAAATAGTATTTCTAGGCAAAACTTGGTAGAGGGCGAACCGAAATACATAAAATATTTTAAACTTCGTGAAACTGTTTGCATTCATACATGACAGAATTATTAACTTTGATTTAAAGTGCCGTCTATGTGATACCTACACATGTTGATATGAAAACGTGTAGGAATATTTTAATTTAATTATTGAAACAGATTATAAACAAATAACACAACGAGGTTCCGCATCTTGTTATTGTGGTAAAATAAAAGTATATATTAACATTAAATTGTCGATTTTACTTTACGCTCCTGAGACGACTTTTTTATTCCAATAGGGTAAAAAAGTAGAATATGACGGAAGATTAATATAAACATGTAGATGTTTATCCAGGAACATTAATAAAAATAATGAGTTTGTCTTCTATTATGAAATTCAGTTGTTTCAGGCGACACTTTAATCCCGTGGTTTCAAATGTGCTATAGCCCCGAATCAACTCCTAGCACGCAAATTAAATGCGATCTTCACAGGCAATATTCGAAGTTCTCCCCCAAAACACGGAGTCAACAATTCTTGCGAATGGGCAAATACCTTGTCACTAAAAAAGTTCTCCCTCCAAAGTGCACCCTAACATCATTTCATGCGTGTAATCTTTTCACTGGTGTTCCCACAATGGAAGCTTTGGAAATTACCCTCTTCAAGAAAGCTCCTGTTAACTGTGCGATTCACAAAACTATTTCAAAATTTTATAAACAATTAAATGGCCTAGCCATGGGCTCTCCTTTGACTCCACTACTTGCAGACATTTATATGGAAAACTTCGAAAACTTCAGAGAATCCAACTGTTGAAAACTTTTTCTGTTGGTTTCGATATGTTTTGTGGACCATCTTCTTAAATCTCTTCAATTCCTTTAATAAAGCATTAAAATTCACACGTGAAACAGAAATCAACGGGTCCATAAACTTTCTAGACATCACCATAACAAAAGTAAATCAAAATTTAGAATTCGCCATTTTCAGGAAATACACGTACGTACACTGACCATATCATTTGTTTCAACTCAAGACGCCATTTCTCGCAAAAAGAATTGCCGTATTTCATTCCATGTTCCGTTAAAAAATTCCTTTGTCATATTTCAACATAAGGAAAGAACTTCAGGTGATTAAACAAATAACAGTTAAAGACGGTTACCCGAGCAAATTGACTGACATTATATTAGAGAAAACGATCCCAACCAGCAATTAAATAGATACACGGCACCCCCTGCTCATGCTCTGAAACCACAATGAAGAAAAACTGTTATTTCTTGGAAATGTATATCTCAAAATTAATAGATTGATTCCTAAACAAAATTAGAGCAGCTATTTACAATAGTTAAAATTAAAAAAAACTTCTATGCCGTACTAAAGGCAATATTGAGAATTTAGAAATTACATTGTGGATATTGTACAGCGGTTTATTTAGGTCAGACAGGACGGAAATTCCAAGAAAGAATCAAAGGACATCGTTCTTGCTTCGTAAACAGTAACACGACCTCACTTTTCGCCAAACGTCCAACTGAACACAACAGCGACTTTATTCCTAAAATCCTACATTATGAAAGAAAGGGACCTATGCTTGATATTCTGGAACAATTAGAAGCTATGCAACAGAGTGTGGCGTCGCATAACTGTGAAGTGTGTAAATGACATTTTGTATCCTCATCATTCCCCACTTCATATAATTATCATTATCCCCATTGTTTTTCCATACCTCCTTACACCCACCTTACTGGGCTTCACTTAGCTTTAAGTTGGGATAAACTTCCACTTCCGGTGGACCAGTTTCAGCCAAAACCTTTTCAGATCTTCATTTGCTAATAAAAATCTTAAATATAAGGTTTTATGATTATGAGATTATTAGTTTTTACTTTCTCCATATACGTAGTATAGAGAAAGTATTGTTTCTATGAAAAAAATCGACTTTCAACGGAAATACGTTTTGAGGTCCCTAGAACACGTTTAGACTATTTTCAGAATGATGTGTGTGTATGTGATTGTGGGGGTTCTAACTCTAAAAGTACTTGCCATATCATTACCAAATTTCATGTATAACACTTTGGTATGAGCACAAAGAGCTGACAATAGCGATTACAGGAAGTCGAGGTTTATACGAAATCCGATTCGGTTTTGACGAAATATCTCTGTTAAAACATCATTATTGTATATACAATTCTATACAAAAGTTATAGAGAATGTAATTTCCTACAACTTTCATTTGAAACAATTTTCCATAGCAGTTATTGTTTAGGAATTATTTATAAATAATCGGTTTTTTTGGTTTACGTCAAATATCTCCTTAAAAACGTCGTTATTGGTAATCTTCGTGAGGACCAAAGTTGTAGAGAATAATATTTCTTCCAAGTTTTGTTTGAAACAAATTTTCGTAGAACTTTCCATTTAGTGGGTAATTAATTTATTCGTAAATTTACAGTATACAGCGCCACCACCATGTAGCGGTGAATTCCGTAAACATATTCAAAATATACCTAATTTACGGCAATAAGGACGACTGTATTCTTTTACGATACGAAATAATAATTTTGCCTTATAATGCTATTCATAATAATTTAAATATCCATACCCCAAATGTGGAGATAGTCGTGTGTTGGCCACATCAGATTTTTTGAGATACATAACAAAATTACTATCACATACATACAGACATAATCGATATATCAGTGAAAACGTGTTCTAGGGACCTCAAAATGTTTATTTCCGTTGAAATCTCGAAATCCATTTTTTCCATGAAAACAATACTTTTCCTATGCCACGTATGGAGAAAGTAAAAATGGATATAAAAACACCGTATATTATTTATTTACTTAAATGTTACCCGAGTTTCGCTTCGAACGTGAATGGGGTTATAAGAGTTAATTAAGCAACATTTGGTGTGTTGGCTGGAGAAACACCTGTGACATTGGCCGAGGACATATTTAAGGCAGTTATCTGAGACACATCAGATGTATTCGTAAATAACCTACATCGCAAAAAACATCTCTCGCTCAATTCCCTCAAACTGTTAAAAAAAATGTTCTCCCCGAAAAATTAAAAATGCTTCTAATCAATAAGTTATTTCTTCCTCATTTCGACTACTGTGACATCGCCTGCCACGATGCCAAGCAGGAATTATCCAAGAAGCTTCAATTAACTCATAACTCAAGACGCCTTCCATCGATTAGGATGGCGAACTTTAGAAAATCCACATATTAATGACTTTGAAAGCGCCTTTTCATCACTTCACAGTATATTCTCCGCAATTTTAATTTCCCAAACTCAATCGACTAGGTGAACACTCGAGTCTCGTCCAAATTACACATTCCATTGCATCGCAGAAGCACTTTCAGTAACGTATTAGTCCTGGTCGGCGGCCTCTTTTTATCAGCCGACCCTAAACATATACTTTGCAGACTAATACGGTGTCCCACAAAGGCCTTAAGGCTAGAAACGAGAGGCGTAGTAGTAGTATCGCGGTCATGCACGCGACCGAATCGAGTCTCAAAAAATACAACCGCCGTCACATTAACACATATCATCATCCACAGTGATCACGCTGTGTCGACGCTATTAAGCATTCTTCACAAAACCCTTGATAATTCATTATTACCGTACAATTATTCTTATTCTGAAAGTTACTTTACTAGATTCTCCTTCATAGGCATTGAAACGTATCCCTAAATTCGAAAAAAAAAGTCCCTCAGTGTGCGACTCCATCAATGGCGCATTTCTAAATCTAGTTTGGCGCATTCCGGAATCAATTTCCAAATTACAGAGGGATTTCTCAAACTGTGGGCCGCAGTCCCAGAGATGTTACGCGAAATGCCAAAATATAAAATATTCACGAATAACAAATTTTCATCAGGAAATTTTAAGAAATACGTGATAAAAATTATTAATACTTGTATAAAACAAAGGAATTCGTATTAAAGTTTATTATTTTTACTATTTTTCAATTCAGAGGGGGCCGCATAACATCCAAGGGGCCCGCGACAGTTGAAAGTTTGAGAACCACCGATTTAAAAGATGGCCAGGCTACTTAACGCCGCTACAAACAAGTAATCGTTTGCGACGCTTCAGCGGAAAAATGCATATACGTGAATTGCATATCAATGTCCCCAAGAAAGAGGAAAAGAGAAATAGAGAGGTTCTCTCCTCAGAACGCCGAGTTTTGCTTGCGACACGCTCCCTCTCTCCCTCTCTGAGGATCCGAGAGAGATGGAATTAATAATCAGCAGGAAGAAGAAAAACAGATAAATCCATTTCCTTAATAATAGAAAAATCCCGATTTTGGGAGAAGGAAGTTTTATAAGGCAGCGACCGCCTCATTGACATCAGCCGGAAGTCTTCGCTAGCTACGGTCGCGTCCCCTTGGGGGCGACACGAGGACAGGAATGCTTCCTCCGACGCCAATTTCTACGAAAGATCTCTCTCCGATGACGTCCAATGGTGCGAAGAAAGGCCGTGTCTCCGTTTCCTTATAAAATTTATCAAAGGTTTATTTAAACAAGTTAGGAAAGGGTACAGCGTATCACAAATGGGCGCGGTTCGTGCAATGGTGTACATACATGAAAGAAATGATACAGAACGTGTACCTAAGGGAAATAGCGTTTTAAAGTTCTATTTTCGTCATAAATAATCCTTTTTCTTCCTATTTAAAAATATATCGCATGCACACGTAAGTAAATTAAACGCTTGTTTGTGAGATTGTTTATGTTAGCAACAATGATGAAGAAACTATGCAAGAAATTTTCCAAGTGCAACTCGAATCAAGACATTCTTGTTTGATTTTCGTGGTAACGGCTACTCCTACGATAAAAATGTTTAGGAAAAGAAATACTCATCTTTATTATTTCTACAAGTTTTATTTGAAAAGTATTTTGATGTGAGCAATACTTTATGAGATATAACGAAAACTTCATTTTTTGTCACCAGTAAAGTGGTACCCCTGATTGGCTTACGCGAGTCTTACGTGATTTTCTTATTATCTTCGACTGTGTCCTTAATAACAATTTTCATGAAAATCCGTTCAGTAAAGCCGATAACGAACACGCGGACGGACGGACGGACAGACAGACGCTAATAGGCGCTCACGCAGGAAGCGAAACGCGCCTAAAAACGATCTTAATAGCGAATTTTCTATGTATTACGCGATAAAGCATGTCTAGAGAAACTGTAATTCACTTAATATTTTGAGTGGGGAACACCGCCTTCAAAAGAATGATGATTGCTTCGTAAAGTGAAACCGCAGAAGACCACGACGTTAAAATTTGCTGAGCCGGAATAATTTCTTCCAACTTAGAAGCAAAGGCGGGAGGTGCCGACGTAAAATGTTTAAGGAGAAAAGAATCATGAATCATTATGAATTAAGTCTCACCAGGGCCTCAAGAACCCAATAAAAGTTATCACTGTAAGGTAAAAAAGAGCGAATTAGTGAAAAAAAAAGAAAACAGCGAGAATCCGAATAAGGCGACCGATGCAAACGAAAGACGGATGAGTGAACCACAACAATCGGGGAATGAGCACGAAGGAGGATCAAACGACCATGCCCTCCGCAAGATTCGAACCCGCGAACCCTTGCATCGGGAGCTAGAAACGCTAACCTCCTCTCTCTACCGAGGCCACTCTCGCTAAAACTATCTGGCAAATAAAAAGCTCGGACTTATTCCTTTTAACTGCAGATACGTAAACAGCGACATTCGCGAGCTTCTTTTTTAAGCGGCCGTACTGTCCATAGCTACGTAAAACTAATTTTTACGATTTCGCGTTAAATCCCAGAAAAATGTTTGAACTTTATCAGAAAATTGTGTTCGCACCCAAACGTAAATATAATACAAACAAAACAGCTTACGCTTGAAAATTATGGCCCGAAAGGACCTTCGCACCCCGTTAAAAAGCGTTTGAAGGCGCATTAAAACGGATTCCGTTTCCTGTAATTTCAGGCAATTCCAATGACTTTCACTATATAGCAGTAGGGGAAGAGAGGAACTTAATCAGAGTAATAATGGGTAGACAGAAGAGGCAAAGAGGTAGGAATAGAGGTTAGGTATATTATTAGATGCGTTGAAAGAAGGAATGGGATATGAGGATTATAAGAGAAAGGCTTTGGATAGCCACGATTAACCTACCGGAAGGTAGATTTACTTTGTATTGTATCACTATCCGGCAGAGTACAAAAGATCGGCTCCTCCACAAGCGAAAACAATTTCTTGGAAAACAAGAGGAACGCATATGGCCAGACAGCTTCAAGCGTATCGAAGTGTTTCTCTGAAAAAGAAATGACGATCGCTGCGTTCTCGCGAAACATCGATCGTGCATATAAATTTCCGGAAGAAAATGGCACGAGCAACGTTCGAAGGGCAGCGAAATGAGGACCATCGAAGGGCCCCTGACATCCGAGAGGGGAGTTTAAGTAAATCCATTTAGCGTTGAACCCACCAATCGACGGCGTACGGGTAGTAGGCGCAGCAAGGGTAGCCGTAGCAATTCCACTGACCATCGGTGGGCGGTTCTAGAGGTGCTGCTATGTTGAGGTCACATCCGCGGTAGGGGCAGAAGTCGCAGGACCACATCGCAGAGAGACTCTTATAAAGTGCCCGAAAGCCTTAAGTGGACCACTGCGTGTCGTCCCCTCTCGTCAGAGAGAGAGAGGGCGTGCTAACAGGTGACGTGTGAATATGACACTGATATGGAGAGGTGGCGACGGTCCACGGAGATAGGTAACGTATCGAGGGGGGAGGGGTTATTAAGGGAGGAGAGGGGGGGAGGGGTTATTAAGGGAGGAGAGGGGGGGGAGGGGTTATTAAGGGAGGAGAGGGGGGGGGGTTATTAAGGGAGGAGAGGGGGGAGGAGAGGGGAATGATGGGAAGGAAGAAGCTGAAAGATGGGAGCGATTGAAAAGAAACGCGACCGTTAGTGCAGATAACTGAAGGAAGTAAGTACGAAGAGTAGCGCGCTTGGTGAATTGGGGGAACCGGGACCCGGATAAGCGAAAAGCACGGATGATCCAAATTCAACGTAATAGAATATACATAATTAAAACAAAATTACACACGTAATCACATTGTAAACACGTGTAAAAATAAAAATGAAACTATTTACTATTTTAAAACAGGTCACTTTCTCAAAAAGTCCGTAATTTTCATTTTTTTGGTTTATTTTGTTTTTGATTTTTCTTATTTATCCACGAATTTGTCAACAAGCCAACGTCGTCTTGATTTTCCACGAAATTCACATAATTATTCTGCATTCAGCTGTATACGTACTGCCATTCTCACACTCCTACCCAGTGCGTCACTTCATACAATAAGTCTCTCTCCGTCGCTGAAGAAGGGCTTCGGCCCGAAAATATTTCGAATTTGTGGTTTTTCGTGTGTTTCTGTTTTTCGTGTGTCTTCAGCACCACCAGCGGCTCTCCAGTTTTGGTAAGTGTCCACTGGGCTCCCTCCAACACCTTTATGTTTCTTTACACTTAGATTTTGAAGTTGATCGATTTAGAATAACAATTTATGTGAGTAATTCGGTAGTAAAAGACACAATACGAAAAGTAAACATCCAGAAACGTGTTCTAATGAACCACTGATTGTATTCGATCCGCCGACACGCCCGTTTTGCCTAAACTCATTCAGGTGAGCTCGAAGCAACATATCGAACGACTGTTGATGCAACCAGTTATTAAACAATTATATATAAAAAACTTTTTTAATTTAAACAACTTTTATGAAGTGTATAGAGTAAAGTTGAAACACCAACCCAATCCTACGGTTTGATTCGATGATTTTATTGTCAATTAAAAATTGTACGATCTTTTCTTCGTTTCCAAGCATTCGCATATATTCGTCAAGAGTCGGACGTACGTACGTAGGACGTAGTTCGGTATGTGGCCGTTGCCATTTGTCAAGAGAAGCCATTTCTGTCGAGCCAACAATGAGAAATCCATATTTTACTCTCCCTTGCCCTTATATGATCTGTAAGGTATCGATTGATAAATTTAGTCGAATAGAGGACAACATTTGCAACAGAAAAGTCCGTGAGAGAATATAATTACGACTTATAGTTTACGAGATAAATATTCGAGAAGGTCTCCCACCCATGTTATCCAATTGGGGGAATTAAACGTCCCTGGAATCGAACTCGGGTCGTTATTTTGCACGGTGATTACACATAAAGAGTCTTTATTTGTGACTCTCTTAATAAATATATGCAGCCGTTCTCGATTTATTAGACATTATTTGTGGTGTTTTAAAACTTACCTACATACATACATATACATATATATACATATATATATATATATATATATATATATATATCACAGTAAGTTAATATAAAAGTTGTTAATAAGTGATGAGCACTAACTACACATCCAGCTTCGGTAAACTCGTGTGCTCTGCGTGCGAAACCGTTGTACGGAGGATCTATCTGGTAAATGTTGAGGAAGGTCGGATAGATTCCGTAACGGCTTTTTACTCCTCAACCTGATAGATGTTAGCACTTACAGGCAGTAAGGCGAATTTCGTAATCATTCTCGGACTATCTAGATTTAAGTAACGCGTGTAACTTGAAGCTTTCGAACTGAACTATCGTCTGGAGAGTGAAGCAGTTTTTCTAAATCGATTTTAAGTACTTCCGACATCGATTCAGGGGAAAGCGCATCTCGTTTCGACTTTTCCACCTTCGATAATTTCCCCAATATTTCCAATATTACATATTTTGCGTTTAACGGAGCGCGGATGGCACCGCATCTACAACGCAACATCGCTAGAAAGATGGAATATTTCAATCTTCCATTACGGAAAATCTTCCATAATATTCGCATTTTGTTTTCTGAAAACAATTTCAGTTCCCTCGACCAAGGAACTACTACTACTCTTACCTACGAGTAAGATGGACCTATAGAAATATTCACCTCCCTCCCCTGATATGTATTATGTTCGACTTTTATACTGTTCTGTACTCTTGTAATGTTGTATTCTAACTTCAGTTGAAACTATCTATATTGACGAAGGGTTAAACGTTACCTTATGGTCTAAATTTCGCCCGAATAAAGACGTGTATCTATCTATTCAAATCGCAAAAAGCCCTTCTCCTAAACCAGTGATTCTTAACCTGTGGGGGGCGCCTCCCCCCCCCCCCTACCCTAGGGGGGGAAGGCGTATGCGAATTCCATAGGGGAGGGGGAGGGGCAAGAAACATTTTGGACCAAAATCAGTTTTGCCACAAATTTCCGTCTTTCATATGTTTTTAATGTCGTCCATTTTACATGCTTCAATATTTTAATATTTATTTTCTAACTAATTGGCCGATATTAGTTTTGTGCTTGTGTATTCAAATGCTCCTCTAACTTATCATTTCCATAAAAGATGTAATGCAGACTAATGAATTTATTATACGTAGAAATGATGTCACGAAAAACTACACGGATTTTTTACGCAATGACAACTTATTGTTGACTGCCCAAAAATGAAGCAAGTTTGTGCGTCGAAACCAAAATGAAATAGATTAGAATTCACTGAATAAACTCACAAACCGAACGCGGCTCATCCGCTTAGGTAAGCAGATACTTAAAAAACTATGTCATAAAACATTGGTTAATATAACTGATTATTTTTTTGATGAAAACCCTTAAAAACGCAAAAGAATGTTTTCTGAGGGAGGGGGGAAAAGATCAGAAAGGGAGGGGGGGGGGGAGGTGCCGCGAGGCGAAAAAGCTAAGTTACCACTGGTCTAAACCTTCATACTTGAGCGGGATGGTGTGTTGTGTTTCAGTTTGCTTGAAGTGAAGTCGTACGATAATGAGGAAAATAACTTTGTGTTATGACTAATGGGCGGATCCATAGGCACTAAAAGACCTTTTAAAAAGGCAGGCAAATAGGCACTAAAATAGGAAAAATAGGCGCTTAAGAAGGCAAAATAAGCTACAATAGGCACCAAAATAGGCAGTGAAAGTATCGTTTTATTTCCATTTTGTTAATCAGTCACAGTCGGGATTTATGTTACAATTAATTACCAAATATTTTTCCAGGTTTTCGATACAGAACGTTGTTCTTTTGTCAGTTAAAATGTTCTTATACTGGGAAAAACTTCTTTCAACTTCACAGGAAGTAACTGGGCAAAATTTCGGGGAGCCAGGTTTACTTGCACTTATTTTGCCTTCTTTTGCGACTGTACTGCCCCCTTCTAAAACATCTGCAACCTCTGATATCGCTTTCCACCCAGGATTTCGCTGGAATACCCGCTGCAATTTAGCGAAAACTACTTGACCATCTGCACCGGGGACTTGCTCCAGAATTTATGTTCTTATCGATTCCACTAGGGGGCGACATTACTGCATTTGATGCAACATTGTTGCTGCAAATTCGTTGCGCTATTCGATACGTGATCACAGGACGAAATAAATTCCGATTTGGCCACAGCTCCATAAATCTTGTCCGCGTACGAAATTATACTGTTGACATGGCATACATTTACGAAAGCCAAACTCTAAAAGCCTTCTAATGCAATGTTTATTTCTTAGATAACTGCATGTCCGCTATTAGCAGTTAAACCGATACGTTCTTAACACGTGTTTTCTCTGAAAGCAGAGAAATATCAGTCAAAAATGCATTTATAGGCTCTTATCCATGAAATAGGCACTAACCAACGAAAAAGGCAATTATAGGCACTATAAAATTAGCATATTGTCATTGTAATGACCTAAAATGGACTTATATAGCATAAGCCTAAACTTCTGAGCATGGGAAAAGAAAAGGCATTTAGGGCAAAATCCGCCCTCTGGTTATGACGAAAAAAGAAATACTTTGATAGACTTTATTTTTTAAAATTCAGATTACTTCACTTCTAAACACACGAATTAAAATTCCACCGGTCGAGAAATGGAGGGCAAAACAAGCATACGGTACAAGGGTTTACACAGGTCTCGTGGAAAAAGACCAAAACATATCGAAAAAGGAATGAGTCGATCAAAACTTGTCGTAAGCCCACTCAAAGACCTCTCCTTCCCCGCAAAGGGCTCCCGCTCAACCCTCAAAAAGACAGTCACAACTGTGCCCGATGACACGCCATCCAGAGGGTGTGCGTGTGCATAAAAATATACGATGTAATATTTGAAGAATAAATAACTGTAGCACTAGTACTTTTTCCACTAGTGGATAAAGTACTAGTGCTACAGTTATTTATTCTCCAAATATGGATATATTCCACAAAGTAACGCCTGCAACAACGGATTTTAAACGATGTAATGTCGACGTGGGAAAAGTTTCCCACCTAACAGCAGCAACAGTCAGATGAACACATCCACATTTCTAATCAGTCGCCGACGTCAAGTGGAGTGCAAAGTGCACGTGTCGGTCAGATAATGGAAATCCCCCCACGCTAAGGTAGATTCGGGAGCGAAAATAGAAGAGAATCGAAAGTACAAATCGCAGTACAAATAGCGCTTTCCCCGCAAATAACACTTTTCTTTCGTATTCAGAGAATGCGGGCGCGCTTACTTCGGAGGAGAAAAAAATCGTATGAAAAGCATTCAATGCACACTTACACCCATAATAAGGATTAAAATAACAATAGGATTTCGAGGTCTAACAATGTAATTGGTAGGCAAGACAACAATCCGTTAAAATGGCAAGATTTCCACAAAATTGTACTATAAACGTTTAACACGAGCGGTTTCGAACTGTAGGCGGAAAAAGATGAACAGTTTAAGAAACTTTATAATTTTTTCTTGAAAATGGTTCAAATCCGAAGATTGTAGGTTAATTATTTGTAATTTTAATTTCCAAAAGAATGAAAGTCGAAAAGTCGATGTTTACGTGTTATTTTATGGGAAATGGAAATGTCTTCCTTGGAGTCGAACTCAGAACTTTTTTAGATTATTTTTCTTCATCACCTTAAAATATGTGAATCGAGCATTCCTGCCAAATTTAGTTTCTATTTCGATTCATTCTCGAGTTATTGGTCGAGGGGTGGCCAGGATGCCTAGATCCCAATACTAGGGGTCGCGGGTTCTGAACCCTGCCGGGGGCATGTAAAAATAAATATTATTATTATTGGCATTTTTTCTAGTGAGCGGGTGTAGCGTTACATCAGACCAACCAACAAACGTACAGATCGCGGAAACTATATATATATATATATATAGAACAAGAGGCAGGGCACCAATTGAACGATTCCTGCGACTTTAAGCATCGTTCGGCTTGCTATAATGAATTACAAAAGTTAAACAGATTAGGCGACCGCCTAACTAAGGCATAGGCCAGACACTTCAGCTGACTGACTGACTGCTAATTGATATCAAAATTGAAACCTCCAAAGACGCTTTGTAGTCGGTCGATGATATCTCGGATGATTAAAGCGCTATCGAAACGTACGTAGTGTCATTGATCACGGCTGCAATCAATCGCTTTTTCACCAATAGAATAAACACAAAGACTCGAAATATTAACTTGAGGATTAACAAAGGCAAATCAAAAGAACAGTATAACGTCGACGTCGTGTCACATTAAAATCGCGCCACAGAAAAAATACAGGGCAATTAATATACTAGGTGTGTGTGGGGGAAGAAGATGCGACTAGAATAAACTTGGACAGAAAGAAAAAAGAGGCCATCGCTTCGTTCTTAAATCTTCTCTTTGCTAAACCAGCCAAATGAGGAAACTGGAGAGAGAGAGAGAGCCTACCCAATCGTCCACGGGTGCCCCGACGGGAATTTGGAAGACAAATGAAGGCGAGTCGAATAACAAGTAGATGATAAATTGATGGAAAGGATGATCCGAAGACCCTTATGCGACAGACATAAGCTGAAATGATGGGAAATGTGGAAACAGGTGAAGTATGTAGATAATAGATTAACTAAGTAAGTCACTTGTCAATTCGTTTTCCTATCCATTCTCGCGACGCCAGGCGATGCTTCATTGTGGAACTGTGGGAAATGAAAACAAGCAAAGGGGATTGCGGAAGAGGAGAAGGTGATAGGGAGGGCAGAGGGGGTGCTGCAGCGTATAGAATGAGTGGATATCTAAAGAGTCATCCCAATACTCTTCTGGGCTTTCATCGGTTGCTCGTCCAGTATACACAAACTCATAATTGTATCCTAAGTGTTGTTTACAGTGCAAACAGATAAGGTATCCCGGATGGTGAAAAGACCAAAAATTAAACGGTGGATTTCGAAACTGGAACGATTGGGCGATGCGGTGTTTTCTGCGAGTGCCTACCCGAATTCTTGGCTTTCATAATCGGCGAGTTACGGGTTACGCTATCTATCTGTCCATTTTATTCGAAATTACGCCAATTACATAAAAATTCTCAGGAGGAAAAGAGAAATTAGGAAATCCACGAATGGCACAAATTCAATTTACACTGGTTCCATCGTGCAAATGAAAGCGAGATCGGCGAGGATTTTAACAGCAGAGACTGTATAACAAGCAACATACATATAACAATACTGTCAAACAAGTAACCATGCAAGAAAATTTCCAAGTTCAACTCCAATTCAGACATTCTGGTTTGATTTTACTGATAACGGCTACTCCTACGATAAAAATGTGCAGGATAAGAAATACTCTAATTTACAAGTTCTACAACTTTTATTCGAAAGGTATTTTGATATGACCTATAGTACTTTACGATATATGACGGAAAGTTCATTTTTTGCCACCAGTAAAGTGGTACCCCTGATTGGCGTATGGGATTAATTTTTGCGATTTTCTTATTATCTTCGACTGTAAGTCCTTAGTATCAAATTTCATGAAAATTCGTTCTGTAGAAGCCGAGAACGAACATGCGGACAGACCGACGCTAATATGTAGGCGCTCACGCTGGAAGCGAAACGCATCCTAAAAAGGGCTTCTTTAACAGACGAACATTCAGTATGGACCGATTTTAAGTATCGAGGTTTTACTGCCGTCTTTTTCTCATTTCTTCTCTGGCATCCTATATATCATAGTGACGCGTCTAAATCCTGTTCATCCTTCAGAAAAGGCAATGGTCTAGGGGCAGGCATGTCAAACTGCGGCCCTTTCTCTGCGTTATTGCGACCCGAATGTCAATTTTCTATCAACTAAATCGTTAAAAATTTTGTATAAATGCTTTATTTTTGTGATAAGGACACAAGATTTTATCTTATTTTTAGAGATACAATAGAACGCGGTGTCTAAATCATTGTTTTTAAATAGCAAAAACGTGACAGATCTCCTAGATAAAGTCAATTTTGCCAAATCTGGCCCACGAGAGAGAAACCCAGCCAGCGCTCGAGAGGTGACATCTTTGGAGAGGCTTTGGAAACACTACGAGATCGCCAATACATGCAGACGGCCCTCGACTCACGTAATACGATGGTTCGAGTCTTGGCGATCCGCGTTTTACGGCAGGACCTATCGCCACATACGGTTATTTTTGTACCAATTTTTTGATCTTTTAGAAAACACTAGAAACTGCTTATGCAAAGTTAGAAATGCTAAAACATTCAAATACAACCATTAAGTTACAAAAATAATTTCATAAATTTTATTCTACTGGGTTGATTGTATACAAAAGTAATAACTATCCTTGGTCTACTAAATGGTTATTGCTTTAAAGTACTGAAGATATTCAATACGATGAAATCCGAATATCGGCATAATTTTTTATCCCAGAAATAGCTGCAAAGGAGTCTTTGTTTGATGAAACGACTGAATTGATTTCATTCCTTCAAAATGCCTCAAAAGAATTAAATACTTTGCCAACTGATAAAAAGTGGGGCACTTTATTTAAAAATCTGATTTGTCTAGCACATAACTTTCTCCATACATACAGAATAACGAATATGATTGCTCTCTCAAAATCAGAGTCCTCGAGAATAATTAATAGGGCAATTACACTCGTGAATAATTTATGAACATTTTCAATAATCTTTAATTTGAAAAAATAAGTAAACAAAATTGTTATCTGTTTCTATGGATAAGAAAATATCGATGCGCAATTAAAATTACCCTTTGCAGCGTACGCATCGCTATCAACAATCACAAAATTTTATCATAGCAACGGAAACACTGGCATCACGTAAATTCAGAAAAATAATCAAAATATCTCTTTACCAAACGGAAAAAATTCAAATAAATTGCATTTTCTACAGCAGTGATCGTGATTAATCGGAATGAATACCCTTCAAGTGGTGTGTGGCACCGACCTATTATGTTATACTCCTATTATGCTTTCTTATCGTCTTAGGGAAGATGGATCCCTTGTAACCAGGGCTGGTTCTAGGCGGCCCCTCAACAAGGGCAGCCTTTCCGGGGCGTATTTGCGAAAATGGAAGAGGGCAAAAACTGGGGCAACCGAAAAATTCCCTCGGTACATGTTGTTTAGACACTTATCTTACGAAAGTGTCCCTAAGGTCATCGACCAAATAAGAAGCGCCAGGAACAATAAAGTGACAATGTCATTTGGCGTCTGTGTTCCGTGCCGATCCTTCTGGGCTTCTGACAATTCTTCCAAATCACAATGCAAAAAGAATGGTCGGAAATAGAACTAGAACCGTGTAGGTACCGACAAAATTATGGATAGCATCACGGTTAAGATGGAGGACGTCGTAAAGCAACTCCAGTGTTTAAAAACCGAATAAGTCTCCAAGTCCAGAGTACTGAAGGAATTGGCAAACGAAGTGGCCCCATATTTTAAGATTATCTTCGAGAAAACACTTACAGAAGGAGCTTTACCGAGAGACTGGAAGGTCGGATATGTCACACCTGTTTTCAAGGGTTAATATAAGGATGATAACCCTGAGAATTACCGCCCTATATCGTTGACATCTATATAGTGTAAGGTTTTAGAGCATATTATATTTAGCTCACGGATGCGTCATCTATATAGATATAGTTTAATAGGTAACAATAAACATGGTTTTAGAAATGGCAAGTCGTGCGAGACCCAACTAGCGCTCTTCACACAAAGATATTTTAAATTTCGGTTAACCAAGTAAGACGCCATACTTTTAGATTTTAGAAAACCTTTTGACAAAGTTCCTCATCATAAGCTTATTAGAAAGTTTAAATGGTACGGGATCAACGAGGAAGATGTGAGATGATAAAACCGTATCTCCGTGAAACAAAGCAATAAAATTAGTCACGCTCAAAGCATCGACCGTTGCGTTTATCTATTATGTTAACTGCGTTACATTAATTGCGTTAAATAATAACCATGGACAGAAACAAACGACTATCAAGCAATATCTATAAAGTATGTTTATAGATACTTGTTTGTTTGTTACATGTTTGTATGTATGTTTTTTATAGCTCAGCAACTACAGCGCGTAGAAACAAAAGGAAGGGGTCATTTTAATCGGAATAAAGGGTTAAGTGGTGTTTTAAAATATTTTCTTTTTTTATTTTCTCCATTTGAATAACATAGGGAAGAGTGCAGCTTATTTTTCATTTGAATTTTAAATTACTTAGAAACATGTTACGAACTCGAGACTAGGATGGTTCTATGAAGGAAAGAACAAAGTTTATTTTTATTGAAGATAGATTCCGAATCCTGGTGGAAATTGCGTAAAGATGCGTTTAGAATCAGAAAAAGACGTGATTTTATCAGTTTTATAACAATATACCAAATACAAACTAACATGACAACTCTTATTGCCAACGAAGTTGAGAGCCCAATGCATTTTTATGGGAAAAATTTTAACGTACGAGGGTCAGCCAAATGAAAACGGGCCGGCATACGTAAATTACCAGCAAACGCGTGGAGCGTGAGCATCGCGAATTTTGTCATAAGCTACTGGCAGCACCGTGCATTGTGATGCACGAGAACAAGGCTCTCGTGTCGCTCACGAGAGAGAAACAGCGCGTAGACCTTGCCAGTGTGGTATTTGCTACCGTTCAAAGCACATGTGTTAGCGATTTCATTATGGAAGGGTCCAAAGAACAGCGAGGGGTCGTGCGCTTCTTGACAGCGGAAGGAGTGGGTGGTAGAGTCATTCATAGACGAATGGCTGCAGTTCATTGTGACTATTGCATGTCCTTGATGCGGGTAAAGGAATGGCACAAACGTCGCTACGGGATGGCGATCGGCCTGGACAAGCACATCGTGTGGTCACAGATGCACTCATTCAGCGGGTTGATGATACTATTCGTGATAACAGGCATGTATGAGAGAATGACATCGCACAGTTGGTGGGTGTTAGCCACGGGACTGCCCACACCATCATCAGAGCGCACCTCCATTACAAAAAAGAAAGATCTGCTGCACTCAGTGGGTGCCTCGCAGTCTGTCGAGTGAGCAAAAGGAGACTCGAATGGGTTTGGCCTTGGAACATATGACGCGATACCATGAAGATGGAATATTATTTCTCAACAGAATCGTAGTCGGTAATGAGATATGGTGTCACCATTTCCATCCAGAAAGCAGGCGCCAAAGTCTGCAGTGGAAGAATTAAACTTCGCTTCCTTCAAATAAATTCAAGGTGACTGAAAGTGCAGGCAAGATCTTGTTGGCGTTTTTCTTCGACCACAGAGGTCCCCTACTGATTGAGTTTCTGGGACAAGGGCACGCCATCAATGTAGCTCGTTACTGTGAAACCCTGAAATCATTGCGCGCATCAACCAAATCCGAATGCCCTGGTTTGCTTTCCGACGGAGTGGTTCTTCTCCACGATAACGCCCGCTCCCACACTGCGGCGCTCACCAAGGACACACTCACAAGATTTGGATGGGAACTACTAGCACATCTTGCGGACATGTCTCCCTGTGACTATCACATTTTTTCTGGACACAAAAATGCGCTGAAAGGGCGATGTTTCTGATCGGACGACGATGCGCAGGAAGCAGTTCGGTCTTGGTTCCACCAGAAGCTAAGGAATTTTATGAGAAGACAATACAGAGACTTGTATCACAGTGGGATAAGTGTGTCAACATTTCTGGGGAATGCATGTAGATGAGTTGATTATTTTGTGTTTTATTTACCTTGGCCCGTTTTCGTTTGACTGATATCGTTTTTCAATTTGTGTGTCCGATTTTGCTTTGTTTACGTGACAAATAAATATTTGTTGATTTATATTGAAATATTACTAATCGAGTGTTTTTAATGATATTTTATTTGGCGTAGGGTTCTCCAAAGCAAACTGTTTTTAAAACTACGTAAGTAACTTAAATAATTAGACGTAGATTTTCTACAAATTGTGATTTCCACACCTTTGAAGATATCGTCACGAGACTTAGCATAGGCAGTGCCGTAACTAGGGCGGGGCAAGCGGGGCACCTGCCCCGGGCACAGCAAAGCAAGGGGTGAAAAATCCAAATAGTAACTAAATAAACTGGAGAAAACAATTTCTTGAAGGCTGACAGGGCACATATTTAGTAGTTTGCCCCGGGCGCTATTATATCTAGTTACAGGGCTGCGCATAGCTATATAATTTTATCCTGCTGGTAACATAGGTTATATGGCGATAAAAAATTTGGGGGAAGGGGGTGCTTAATTCAATAATTATTTTCCCATAAGTTTACACGTAATTTTCGATTAGGTTTTTTTCCCTTCATTCATCAAAATATCTAAATATGGACAGGTTTTCTCCATTTTTCATTTATTCGACATTTAAAACTGTGTACTATATTATTCTTACGATGTTTACATGTTAAACGGTCGAAGTTTTAGATTAACTAAATACGTTGAAATTCAACGGGCACGTCCGCTAGTTAAATATACATATAACAGAATCTACGACGGGTGAATGATAACTGGCGACGTCTGTGACGAAATGCCTTATCCTAACTTTGGCGGCAATTGGAGAGATATTGGGTGAATTACTTTTCATTTTATTAATTTTCCACGTCTTATTTCGCATTTCGAAAGATTATGCCTCTTTCTGAAAATTTCGACCGTGTAACATGTAAGCAGAACAAGAATAAGATAGGATACGGTTTCAGCCGTCGAATAAAGTAAAAACGGAGAAAATCGGTCCATATTTAGGTATTTTGAAGAATGAAGGAAAAAATCCTTGCACTCTGAAAAATCGAAAATCCCGTGTAAACTTTTGGGAAGACGAGCGTAGCGTCGCGCATAGAGAGACAAACAAAAAGTAATCAACAATGAGACTCCGTTTGCCCTCGAGAGAACAGCTTCTGACTACGAAGACAAATGCGACGTGCACACATCCAGGGCCGTCTTATCCAAGGAGCAATTGCCCAGGGCCTAAAGGGATTAAAGGGAGCCCTGTGCGCACTGTGAACGATCTTGTTCAAAAATGGGACCGATTAAAAATTTGCAGAGACAATTATGACTCAGATTCGTCTAAATAATCTTAACTATAATGAGTGGTGAAGCACGTACTTGACTTTACAGACATTAGCGAAGTATTTACTGAAAAAATGCACGAAAAGCAATTCTTTGATTTTAATAAAATGAAATAAATAAATGTAAGAAAATTACAGTCTTCTATTTTTTTACACAAACGTAATTAAGTATTTGGTACGGAAAGCGTATCTAAGTTTGACCAAATACTAAATTTTCCTTTCCCTCGCTATCGTACGCGAGCAGTAATGCATGGATTAAAATGATTATATGGATGGTGAAGGCATTTCCAGAAGAGTTTAAGAAAGTACTTCGGTAGTTACAAATTATAAACGTCCGTAAATACACGTAAAAAAGATAGTATAGCTTCCATGGGGAATGGTCTCTATGGAAACGTACGTACATAGGGGCGGCCCAGTTTGCCCCGCGAGTGCAAAAGACGTCCCTGCACACAGCGCATGATCGACACTAGGTCAAAATACAGGAATAGCACACGGAAATCAATAACTGCCTTCGTAAAGCGAGCTTTAAGACGCGAAGCGGACGATATATCATCAGCAATTAAATAAAGGCCACGCGAAGAAATTTATCGATAAAGACATCACCGCCGAAGAGAATAAAATGTCGACAATAGTAAGATGACTGCCCAGCGTTACGTATTAAAGATTATTTCAACGTGAATAAAAAAACATCGGAGGTAGAGAGAGGTGAGGGGCGTTTATGCCGTTGCAGTCGCTGCTGCACCCTGCTCGGCGTAAACACGAAACACCGCTTCTTCTCCTCTCGTGTGAATCTATTCGGCGCCCAAAAGTCGGAACGAGAACATGGTACATACATACTGTCGTATAATCATGGGAGAGAAATAAACATTTGAAGAAGAAGCAGAGAAGGGATAGTGGATCGGCTAATTAAACCGATCGCCTTCGGCTTGTATTGAGGGCCAGCTTATAACATCTACAGTTCACCCTGCAAGCCACCGCAATGGTGTGTGGCAGGGGGTGCAATAGCACCAAGGGAAAGCGCTTAATAATGAATAGTATCACTCTACGTCGGCTGATTTCTTTTCGTAACTTCTGTTCTGCTCAGCTATCGTTCTAGGGAAAAACGTCCCTTTTGTACCTCATAGTCCTACAGGCTATCTCTCTTATTTTACGAGGACGGTCCATTCTACAATATAAGTTGGCGCTCTTATTATTTCTTCGACATCGCTGGAGAATATATGCGTTCTAAATCTTTCGAGAAGTTTTAACCTAGAGCGTGATCGGCGCTCAGTTAGTGATTCCCATCCTAAGTCCTCTATCAAGCCTGTAACACTTTTGTTTCTATCGTAACAATTTTTGACGAATCTAGCGGCTTTTCGCTGCACTCTTTCTAACTCTGAGATTGATCCTTTCTCGTACGGATCCCATATGCTCGATGCGTACTCTAATAGCGGTCCTACTAAAGAGAAATAACATGTAACCGGCCCAATGCCAATAGCAGGGAAAAGCGGAAAATATTATGTAAACACATTAAGCGCACATGTATTTAACAAAATCAGGGCCGAAAATGTTTCCCAGGCCTACGGCTAATAACCCTTTTTTTTTAGCCCGTAGGCAGAGCCGGGGTCTGCTTATATTCCGAATTCGCACGAAGGAAAATGAGAAAGAAAACAAAACAAAGTCGGTAGCAGGTATACGGAGCGTAAAAGTGCTATTAAATGACCTCGTCACCGCTGCTATTTCTCTCAAATCCTCGCCACATTTATACTAAAGAACATCTTTTAATTCTTAATCACATTCGAGAAGCCAACCAAGAAGGCAGGAACATTTTCGAAAGGATTCGCCTAATTATGCCATCGACGCATTAAAGTATATATGTACGTATGGATGTATGCCGTCGCGTACAAAGTTCGATTCTCGCCGAGGCCACGTTTGCCATAAAGGGACGTAGTTATCGTTCATGATAAAGGGGAAATATTATTGTTTATCTACGACGTCGTCGTAGAAACGCATCGGAATCATTTAAATCAGAGGTTCCCAACCTTTTCGATGTGGCGAACACCAAGTTGTATCTTAGAACATCGAGCGAGCACTACTATATTTATGGAAAAAATAGGAATGATCGTGAAGAAAATCAAACCAACCAATCAAAGTTATTCTTAACGATATTGAATGTTACGTTTATAAATAAATCAACAGAGTCTATTAAATTAATCGTTTCGAGAAATGTGATGTTAAGCACCGTGGAATAACACATTCAGGCTGCCCCAAAGAGCACCATCAGGGGAATCCCTGATTTAAATGCTGGTTCAAAAGATATTAAATGTGAGAGAGAGAGGGAAGAGGTGGTGTCTCTTATAGACGGCGGCGGATGTTATTCTAATGCACCACTCGCTTCCCCTTCGTCGGAGATCTCATTTCCCGGAAATGGAGATTACAATCAACAATCTGCTCTCCCCGCATCTAAATCATTAAAAAGCCGACATTTTCAGATGAAAAATCCAAAACGACATATGTATTCGCAAGAGACAGGCTGACACACGGGGGGGAGGGGGAGGGAGGGGAGCGGGAGAGGGGATGGAGGGGAGCGGGAGAGGGGATGGAGGGACCCCGCTCACACGTCTGTCCGCGTCTTCGAAAGCACACCGAGAGCCGCGACACGCGCGTGCATTGTGACACCTTTTTTCCCCTTCACCTCGCGGTTTCAGTTAATCGGGCTGATTGCCGCGACGCTGGCGTGTCTCTCTCTGCCTACGGTGTGCGTAATGGTACGGCAAAATGGGGGGGGGGGAACAAATAAAAACGTAAAAAAAGCAGAAAAAGACAGAAAGGAACCACCCATGTCCCGGGGAAAGACAATACATGAATCGACCTCCCCTCCTCCACTCACCCTCTCCTTTTCTTCCTCCTGTTAACGTCTCTGGCCGCCACCAGATAAGCACCAGCCCCCCTAGATTCGAGCTGATAAGCGTCGCTGCAGCGGCGCCCACCGTCACGGCAACAACCACCTGTTATTATAACCATGGCGATCGTCCTATGTCACAAACTCTCTCTCTCTCTCTCGCTCCTCGTCGTCGTCGGCTGGATACGGGCGGAGGCCTCTCCCTCTCATGCGCCGCTCGCGAATTTTGCGCGAGATAGCCGCCCGACACGCACGCGCCATCTAGCGGCGCTCGCGTTAATTTCGAGCGAAAAGAGAAACGAGAGCTCGCGCTGCGAAGTGGACGTCGGAGATAATAGCAACGCAGATTAAAAAGAGAGGGAGAGAGGATAAATAAATAAAAAGAACGAGGAGGTCGTTTAGGAAGGCTTTTTCTATTCGGCTCCGAGTGAGCAAAAGCGGTACTAATAGAGCGAATAGAAAGCTCCGATAATCTATGGCTCCCCAAAATAAATTGAAAAGGAATGCAGCAGTCCACGGAAGACCTTCCTTCCATCGTCCAAGGACTCTATATAAACAGTAGAGAAAGTTGGAGAACCGTTAGGAAAGACGCTTATATATATATATACATATTTGGAAACGGTAATAACGAGACGGTCACAAAATAATACGATCGGTTTTTTTTTACGGCTCGCAGACGGAACGTAAAATAGCGAGGAGAATCGAAAATTAAAAATAAAATAAAACGCCGGCTCTCGAATAAAATAAGGAAATGATCGAACACATTTATATGATTCCGATATCGATAAATATTATTAAAACAAGTTATGAAAGCGTACAGCGTGTCGCAAATGGGCGCGTTTCGTGCAATGGAGTACATATTTGAAAGAAATTATATACGTGTAAGTATGTAAGGGAAACGGCATTTTAAAGTTCTTTTCTTCGTCATAAATAATCCATTTTCTTCCTATTTAACAATATATCGCATGCACACGTAAGGAAATTAAACGTTTGTTTGTGAGATTGTTTATGTTAGCAACAATGAAGAAGTAACCATGCAAGAAAATTTCCAAATTCAGAAATTCTGGTTTGATTTTCCTGATAACAGCCACTCCTACGATAAAAATGTATAGGAAAATTTCTACAACTTTTATTTGAAAAATACTTTGATATGAGCAAAACTTGACGAGATATGACGGAAAGTTCATTTTTTCACCAGTAATGTGGTACCCCTGAATGGCTTACGCGATTCATTTACGTGATTTTCTTATTATCTTTGATCGTAATTCCTTAATACCAAATTTCATGAAAATCCGTTCGGTAGAAGACGAGAACGAACATGCGGACAGGCGCTAATAGGCGCTCACGCAGGAAGCGAAACGCGCCTAATAGAGTAATAATGAAGTGGAACTCTCTTTATAACAGGTACGGATAATAGCGAGATAATGGCTATAACCAGTATTTTAATGCCGAAATTTGAGATAGCAAAAATTCTTCGCGCTCATAACAAGCATTCCTGCGTCAATGCGCCGCCCCTGTTATGCTTATCATCGAGATCTACGTTTGAAAATAAACATCGACAAATCTTTAGTTATTTGACACGAGCCATTAGTTTCCTGTAAGAAGGACAACACACACACACCCTGGCAGCAGAATGTTTCCTTCAAGCTTTCTTATCTATTCAGAACCGTTCTATTCGAAACGAATGTCTTTTTCCGATTAAAGGTCTCATTTCCTGTTTGACTTGCAATCGTACTTTAAAATTCGCTTGTGATTTCGTAACACGACTTGAGAGAGTATCGAAACACAATTTATCTCCGATCGCCAAGAGAGAGAGAGGGAGGGGGGGGGAGAGGGAGGGAGGGGGGAGAGGGAGGGAGGGGGGAGAGGGAGGGAGGGGGGGAGAGGGAGGGAGGGAGGGGGGGAGAGGGAGGGAGGGAGAGAGAGAGTGGAAGTTAGACGCGAGGATGAAGGTGGCGTCTATCGTCGTCTAGGCCAGTCAGAGCTATATCAGGGTTTAATATGTGGCTCTTTGAAACTTTGACCGCCTTAAATATACCGTAACTGTACGATAATGATGCACATCCTGATTTACACGCGCGAAAATACAAACATTTTTATCACCCTGTATAATATGTATCTATATTAGGGTGACCAGATGCTTTTGCAGCGAGCACGCCACAGTCCACCAGCTCATTAGAGTCTTAGATTACAGCTCGGATGGATTCAACCGAAATTGCTGCGCGGCGGGGGTACTCTTTGATGTAGAGAAAGCCTTCGACCGGGTATGGCACGGCGGACTTCTACACAAGCTCAGGCACCACAACTTTCCACAGTGGCTTCAACGTTTACTTGCCTCCTACCTCGAGGAACGTAGCTTCCGAGTCTCCTGGGGGGAGGAGGGGCGCAGCATCTCCCTGGCACTAAATACGGGCGAGCGTGCCACAAGGCTCGGTTCTAGGCCCGCTCCTATTCAATATCTATACGGCCGATATTCCACGAGAATTTGGATGGAATACGTTACTCGCCCTCTATGCCGACGATGCCGCAATAGTAACAAGATCCACCAAACCACGGATGGCGGCAAAATACCTTCAGGAGGCCACTGACACCCTCCTGGATTGGTACAAGAAGTGGCGTATCAAGATAAATCCCAAGAAAACCCAGGCAATACTGTTTTCCAGAGGGAGGCGTAGAGAACCCGACGGACTCCTCATAGGGGCTACGGAAATTGAATGGCTGGACAAAGTGACGTACCTAGGGGTCACTATCGACCGGGGACTCACCTTCCAAGCGCACGCAACAAGAACGGCATACAAGGCAACCTCAGCCCGGCTGGCGCTAGGCCCGCTCCTCCGAGACCGGACCATTTCTGAGAAAAGGAGGATCCACCTATACAAAACGGTCATCTACCCGGCCCTAACATACGCATCAGCGGCTACCTGCTGCAATCAGGCCTACACCGATTGCAGGTGGCAGAAAGGAACTGCCTGAGGACATTCTCCAATTGGGGTGGAAAGTAACCAACGAGGAGGCCCTTTACATCCTAGCTGACATAACTCCTATCGAAAGTAACATGGAAGACTTACGACTGCCTGCAACATAAAACGCACGCAACACTCCAAGACATTGGAGTAAGGAAGACGCAACCCTGGGGGGCAAGTACCGCCGACCCCGTGTCTCCACGGTGGAAGAACTCGAAACGGCGGCGGATATAATTGGCTTAAGGTTAGGCAAACCCAAGGCGAGACCACCACTCACGGATAAGAAACTACGTCCTCCGCTTCGTATCTAATGAGATGATACGTGGGATGAGAGCCTCTCTCAAGAGGCGATAAACACACCACGATGGTAACAACCGGGACGAAACAAGTTTTGAAAGGGAAAAACCGGGACATTTTCTAAGAAAAACCGGGACAACGGATATTTTGATTTTTTTTTGTTGAATATTCTAAAAATCGAATATGTTTACAAAAGAATATATAAACTATAACTTATTGAAATAACAATTAAATTACATATTCCGTGATTAATTAAGCAGTATTACAATAAAACATATTAAGTGTAAATGGTGTTTTCAGTCATATTTTAAAGTACTTCTGCCTGTCTTGATCAAATTTTCATCATTTTTAATTATGTCATAAAACCTTTTACAGGTCATATTAAAGTTGAATTTACACATCATTATGGAATTGATGATTTTTATATCCAAGCGGTTTCATTCATCAGACCACTGAATGTCCGTTTGTGAAAATATTCTTTCCACATTTCAATTGTGTGCCGGAATGGAAAACAGAAAGTTACATAGTTTCTCCATTTCAGAGGTCTGTTCTAGAAATTCAAATTTTGAAAAAAATATGAACACCGGCCGTAGCAAGATCTATTAAGCCACTCATCATTCCTTTCTTTCATCTCTTTGGAAATCAAATTTTTAAGCAATGAAAATTGATTAAATAATAAAATTTCGTAAACTTGAAAGCCCATGTCAATAACATTTTTACACATACTTTGCACTTCTTCCCAAAATGGGGAACTTATTAATAGCGTCCATTCCATATACTTCAATTTCAGTAAGGGTTCAACCCATTTTTTTAGATAGTCACAGGTTGTTATGTACATGTCAAATATTTCCTCTTTAAATGATTCTATTTCATCCTTCTGAATATTATTATCAGATAAAACTCTGAGGGCACTCAAAGGAACAAATTTTTCGTTAATGCGTTATGTAAGCATGCCAATCGTTTCATGCAAGTAATTCACTACCTCTATTATGCAGTTTTGCGAACATTAAAATTTTAGAATTTGTTTATTAAATAAACCAAGAATATTAAGCATTGCATGGTAGTATGCTTCATTTACTGGTGATTCAAAAAATTTCACAATACGTTTTGGAGACTTTTCTTCTGAAAAGAAATATGCTTTCAGTGCTTCGAACATTTTTAATACTCTATCAACCGCAATGTATAAACTTAATCAGCGAATTTTTGAATGGGTCAATAACTTTTCATACTTCAAATGTAATAGAGACTAAACATTTTTCAGTCGCTCGGTACGTACTGCATAAGCTGAAAAGTATGAAAGTATTTTTACCACGACCATTTCTACATCACAAAATAATCTCTCAGCTCCCGACTGCAAAGCGTTATGCAAAATATGCGCGAACATCCAACATCTAGTAAACTGATTGTGAGATTAATTTTCTCGCGTAATTTATAAAAGACATTGTTGCAAAGTCCATTCGTGAATATGAAAGCTTCAATAACTTCTCTTGAGCAGATTCAGCAATATTTCGGAGCTTGTAGGTCAGAAATAGGATTTAATTAATTAATTATAGATGCTCGAGAACTGGCAACAGAACTAGGGGCTGTATCAAAATTTATGCAAGAGACGAAAATTCTGTTACGAAGAAAGAACCCCAATTTTGAATCTGCACAGGTTGATGCAAGTTTTCATAATCCCCAAGATTATATCCGAGTAATTTTTTTATCGTGTTGGATCAAACACTTGCTTCGATAAAGGAGAGGTTTCAGCCACTCAAAAACCACAGTGACTATTTTAGTTTCTTATATAACTTGAGTGAACTGAAAATCATGGATAAGAAAATTCGTATTTTCTTAGAAATCAACTGTTAGTGAAATACCACGAGTCTTTGATTTTCCAGCACTTAAATGCAAATGTTTATTGTAAAATAGTATTTGGAATATCGAGTTTGGTTTTCAAAATAATTTCGTATGAACGGGAATAAAAAAAATACTGCATATACCATCACACTATTACAAGAAAAAAAAAACGGGACATTGATGCGTCCCGAAAAAAAAATCGGGACACCGGAACAAAATTCTGAAAACTGGGACAAATCCGGGGAAACCGGGACGCCTGGTCACCCTAATCTATATAGATGTTTTTTTTTAAAGAATAAAATCAATGTAACGCTTCATTGAGTTTATGGGTAAAGGATGGGGAAGGGGGGGGAGAGGCAGTTGGACTCGTGATACCCGTTCTGATTTTAAATATTGCGACATCTCGGTTACTATATCTAACAAGTAAGAAAGAATTGCAGGTCAAATTACATAAGACGCTTTTGTCTATTTACATTCGTTGCTGTGGATACGGCCAACAATACGAAAGCCATAAAGGACCCGCAGAGTTAGTTCATAAGGGATTTTCTAATATCCTCTTAAAAGGCAAACGGACATACAGACGGACAATCCCCAAATTTTTTCCATATCTAGTCCAAATATAGAACTATATATCCTGAAAATTTGGTGTTTGTAGCTTACGTAATTTTTCGGTTATTTAGTACACGGCAGACAGACAGACGGATGAACCGAATACATAGGTAAGCTCTTTTTTTATTATAAAACAAGCTCTAAAAATTAAGAAGTGTGTGAAGTAAGTCATTATGCCTGTAATAACCGTCGTTGATGTCAATAATTCACATTTAACTTTAGTAATGCATTTCTCCGGAATAGGATTTTAGCGTCTTTGACTCCCAATGTAAGGTTCGCGTGTTCGAATCTCGCCGAAGGCATGGCTGTGTGTGCGTATTGACAATTTATTATCGTTTCATTGTTTCTGGAGCTTTTTTATTAAATAAAGAGCTTATGTATTCGGTTCATCCGTCTCTGTCCGTCTGTCCATGTACAAAATAACTCAAAAATTACGTAAGCTACAAACAAAAAATTTTCAGGATATATCTACAAGATCTGTGAAAAACCAGGTAAGTACTCAAAACCAAATTTTACAGGAGAAGGAAAAGAAAGTTTGAGATGAGACGTAAAATCGGGTAATTAAGATAGAAATGTGATTCTCTCAGGAAATGAACCTCATGTATGTCTATTTTGAGGGGAATTAAGTACAATTTGCCACGTCTTATGGTCTGGATAAAATACTTACCTTCCTGTTCTAGCTACGCTAAAATCGTGACTTACCCGGTTTTTGCCGATTATCATTGACACTAATGATCGAATTACACAGTTTTGAGTAAAGTGGAAAAACATATTTTGCATACATACCACAGATTTTGAACGTGACTAACAATTCTAAATGATCAAAATTTAATCAACATCATGAACATAAATTATTCTCAAGCAAGTTTTTTCATTTTTGTAATCACTTTAATGTTTAATTTAGTATCACTGAATGCTTTCTGCATCTGCATCTACTTCTTCCAAGTCTGGATCAATCGAGGGGATGTTGTCCACTTTTAAGCTTCTGTAAAAATCATGAAATACACTGTCAATTAATGGCAGTAAATCTAAGATGTCCTTCTTTTTCTCCTTGCTGATTGGTACAGGACTGTCATGAAGTAATGGTAGAGAAGCGGGCAGTGATTTCCTACCACGTCTTAGGATGGACATTTCTCGAAACGATTCTTCTTCAGCCAGTGAATTTAAAAAAAAATGCTTCCCGATTCTTTTGTGTATTTCAGCCAGTGAGTTTCCTTCCACAGGAATTTTCGTCCTTCGGTGTCAGCTTTCTTCATTTGGAAAGGACCATTCCATTTGATCATGGTTCTAAAGTCAAAGAAATGCTTACTTTCCATAACAAAAACATTCTTACGCCTACAGGACCTCATAAGTTGATACCAGTCATTGGGGTGGTTTATTTTCATTCCTGTTCGCTTCTTCTCCCTCTCAATGACTGAATGACCCGTATCACATTCCATGTGTGTGTGACCACTGACCAAGAACTTATGGTGAATTTCTCGAATATGTGCACTGTTTTGTAAAGCATAACAGAACATAGACGCTACAATACTATTTCTGTTCTGTCCTCCACAAGTATCTGAGTAGAATATAATGCATTGAATATGGGCTGGTAACTGGAGAATAAACTGGTAGAGACATGAAGCTATTTGATTGCCCCCTCTGCCAGATACAGTTTCATCCCACATAAAACAGGCAGCCTCGCTTGTCTTCAAGTTGTGCAAAGTAAGGTTGAAAGTTCACAGTTGCCTTTTGTAAAAAGACACATGTTGTCAAGTAGGGAGTTGGTAGGCACTGCTGCAGATCAAAAGCAAAAACTGCCGTAGTATCATTCCCTTGAGCTAGTTCCTTATCACGTCGCTTGGCTTCGTAAGCTTCCTCAGCAGGTGGTGAGCATCACGTTCCTGAATCACTGTTTCTTTAGCATCTCATTCCACAATATTTATCTTCATTTTCATCAAGTCACACTTGTGGCAGGTATCCTGTTTCGGTTTCTTAAATGCCAGATCGAGTTCGTGGAAACATCTATTATAAAGGGTTAATGATACAGGATTTGTAGTAGTTTCCTTGTATAAGTCATACATTTTGGAAATGGTTAGGTCAGAAGATAGGAATCGCTTAGTAGTCCTGTTTCGGCAGTAATGGCTCTCGTAGCTTGGGAAGGAGAGAATGTGATCCCTAACATCTTGTAGGGCCTCCTCTGATGTTTTGTTTGAAGGAGTAGCCTTCCCTCTACCATCAGATGAAATGACACCGGACTGTGAAATTCTCTTTTTCTGAGCCACCCTTTCTATGAAACCTGTCGTCTCACCAAACGTTCTTCGGAAGCATTCCCTACATACTGTGACTACGTTCTATTAGAGATAGACACAAAGTGTCTCCTATAGATTGTATAAGAAGAACTAATAGGACTTTCGGTGAAAGATTCATTCCGATATCTTGGTTTGTTCTCGAATTATGCGAAATTACATTTGACATAGGCAAAACACGCGGCAGTCTTTACGCCTACGGGTGACACACAGAACATTCGTGATTTTAACTCATTGTAAAGTTCAGTTATGGGAATGCATTCATTACGATTTCAAAGTACATATAAAATATATTCACTAGTATACTCAAATAAATTCCGATAAATATTATTTATTGATTTTTTAATTGAGGAAAGACGATCTTACCGGAAGAATTTAAAGTCCACGAGAATCGCTAAATCCTACACCGCTACGAATTATTTTACGAGCTTTCTTGGATGCTTTTCATTATTTACAAGTGTCCTTGACTAAGTTTTCGTGAAATACAGGCTTAATAAATACTATGCTTGCAATTTGCAAGCACTCTCTTCTAGTAGTGCACTATGCCTCTTGGGCAATTAAGTCATTCAAAATAACTATGTATAGCATTATACTTACCATTGCGGGCTTCATCTCCTTCTCCGGTAACACAATCAGTTTTTTCCTTATTGTTATTGGCGTCAGAATCTCTACTGTATGATCGTTTCGCCAAATTTACCAGAATCCGCGCACGACTAAACATAGCTGAACGCTTGCCGTAAAAGAACAGGACTTAAATGACTCGAGAAAAAGTGCCCAGTAGTGGCGGTGCGGTAAATATGAGCACATGGGCAATAATTGATAGCATGTAACAGTATCTTCTATCTTCTATACTATCGAAAATGTTACAAATGTTACATTGTCGTAAGTCTGCCTTCCCATCTTCCGGCGCACCGCGGCGTTGGAAATCAAATAGTAAATCAAAGTATCCAGACTTGCATGGTTTTTCACTGACGCAAATAGAAAACACAAAACAGAGCAAAACGATGCAACTAGAGTTCAACGCTTTTTCCTGTGTGAGGTTTCTGTGAATGAAATGGTGTAAGTAGACTTACCAGTAATCGTACACCAAAATTGATTTACCTCATTATTTCCAGCAGCCGTGGCATGGCATTAAATTGATTTACGACTTCCCCGGTTTTACACAAGATGGAACTGGTCAAGACCCATCTTTACTCTCAGTAAACTCGTTTTTCATCAAAAGTTGACTTACCCGGTTTTTCACAAATTCTGTAGATATAGTCCTACATTCGGAGTAGATATGGAAAAAATTGGTGACCGTCTGTCTGTCCGTTTGCCTTTTAAGAGGATATTAGAAAACCCTTTATGAACTATCTACACGGGTCCATTATGGCTTTCGTATTCACAGAAACGAATGTAAATTAACAATTATGCTATTAAGCTAAAGTAAGCGAAATTACACAGTTCTAAAATATTATTCTATGAAATATTTTGTCGTTATTGAATTTTTTTACTTTCACCATACATAGTATGGGGAAATATTGTGACCACGAAAAAAATCGACTTCGAGATTTCAACGGATTAGTTTTTGGACAATAACGGTTAACCGGAAGTCGTTTATTCGAAACCCGATTCGGTTTTTGCGATATTTCTCCGTTAAAACATCATTATTGTATATACAATTCCATACAAATGTTACAGAGAAATTAATTTTCTACAACTTTTATTTGAAACAATTTTCCATAGCAGTTATTGTTTAGGAATTATTTATAAATAATCGGTTTTTTCGGTTTCCGTCAAATATCCCCTTAAAAACGTCGTTATTGGTTATCTTCGTGAGGACCAAAGTTGTAGAGAATATTTCTTCCAAGTTTTGTTTGAAACAAATTTTCGTAGAACCATCTATTTCGGAGATATTTGACTTTTTCGAAATTTCCAGTACACAGCGCCACCACCATGTAGCGGCGAATTCTGTAAACATATTCAAAATATACAGTAAAACTCGTTTAATACGTATTTGAGGGGACCGACTCATTGCTTCGTTATAAGCGTGACTACGTTATATACGAGAAACATGGTTTTTGGCCTATACATCCCATATAACACGTATACACATACAGTAAAAACTGTGCTATCCGGCTATTTAGAACCGGCCACCCTTAGATACCGGCAATTACACAAATACAATTCATTTTGTATTCCTTTTTCTTTTTTTATGAATTTTTGTGTAAATTGTATATGTGTAATACCACAACTTCCACTTTAAAATTTCTTAAAATATAAGATGTATATATTACGTATTTACTCCGTATACTTCCGTGGCTGCCAAGTAAGCATGGCGTTTTTGGTTACGTAATTTGCATTGTCTAGATGTTTTGGTGTACTTCTACAATTTCCAGTTTTATCTATTTTTATTATTTAAAAAATTACCCATCCATTGAATATGGCATCAAAATAAATACCTAAAAGCAAGGAACAGGAGAGAAAAGGTTGGTTCAAAGCTAACACAAAAGCTGGAGCTGATCAAACGAATTGAAAAAGAAAAAAATAGAGCAGCCATAGCAAAAGAATTCACCATCGGATCTTCCACGCTCTACGATATCAAGGATAAATTAATGAAATTTGTGTCATCTTCTGAGACGAGTAAATCAATTAATAAACATCATAGGCTTCATAAGTCAACAAGTTAGGAAAGTGTACAACGTATCACAAATGGGTGCGTTTCGTGCAATGGAGTATTAGAAAGCAATTATATACCTGTATGTAAGGGAAAGAGCGTTTTAAAGTTCTTTTCTTCAACATAAATAATCCATTTTCTTCCTAGTTAATAATATTACATGCACACGTAAAGAAATTAAACGTTTGTTTGGGAGATTGTGTATGTTAGCAACAATGAAGTAATCATGCAAGAAATTTTCTAAGTTCAACTCGTTACAAGACTTTCTTGTTTGATTTTCTCGATAACGGTTACTCCTACGATAAAAATGTATAGGGAAGGAAATACTCTACTTTACCAGTTCTACAAATTTTATTTGAAAAATATTTTGATTTGAGGAATACTTTACGAGATATGACGAAAATTTAAATTTTTGTCCCCAGTAATGTGGTACCTCTGATTGGCGTACGTGATTCATTTTTGCGATTTTCTTATTATATTTGGTTGTAAGTCCTTAATATCAAATTTCATGAAAATCCGTTCTGTAGAAGCCGAGAACGAACATGCGGACGGACGGACAGAGACGGACGGACGGACCGACCGACGATAATAGGCGCTCACGCTGTAAGCGAAACGCGCCTAAAAATGGAGGAACTGGATAAAATATTATATGAATGGTTTTCACAGAAATGTTCAGAAGAATTAAATAATTTCGTCCTTTTCTAAGAGAGTAAATAAAGATAAATAAGAAAGATATAATCCAATAAATTCAATTTTGGGAACAGGTTCACTGCCGTATCCCCAAAATTTCCGGACGCCCTAAACTTTTCAATAGTCTTTTTGTTTTGCATGTAAGCATAGCAACGTATTAAATAAGAATGGGTAAATAGTGTCTATATCTAACTACATGTGGAAGAATTAAAATGGAAAATGCAAACCCCATGCGTAGTTATGTTTGGGGAGTACGATAGTGAACCTAAGCCCAATTTTGTTTGGTTATTGCTAAATTTGCGATGTCAAAATCGAAAAAAGCTCCCCTAACCGGATATTTCTCCTAATCGGCTTTTTACAACCCCCAAGATAGCCGGATAACACAGCTTTTACTGTATTTGCAGTCAGTCGACTTCAATGCCGTACTTACATATGCAAAGAGATGCTTATCAGCTTCGCGGCATGCAAAGTGTTCAACTCCTAATGCATACGATTTTTTAAATGGTCAATTAATATTATTATTATGGTCATTAATTTATATAAACATTTCACATTTTTAATATCAATTTCAAAACAAAGGGAGCGTTTAAATTCGTATGGAAGGGGTATATGGAGGAAGGGGACCTCTACGAACAAGTGCGCGGTAAACGGGAGGAAACTATTCATTACTTATCGCTCTGCTCGCCAAAATTCGTTATATATTTGCCACGGGACCAAACATTTGTTCGTTACAGCCGAGAATTCGTAAAATGCGTGTTCGTTACATCCGAGAAATTTAACCAATGCCCTTATGGGGAAGTTCAAGGGACCGAGACATTTCTTCGTTATAGCCGAGATTTCGTTTTAGGCGTGATCGTTATAAACGAGTTTTACTGTAATTTACAGCAATAAGGACGACGGTATTCTTTTACGATGCGAAATAATAATTTTGCCTTATAATGCTATTCATAATAATCTAAATATCTATACCCCAA
Organism: Uropetala carovei; assembly: GCA_036926305.1. Lineage (NCBI taxonomy): Eukaryota > Metazoa > Arthropoda > Insecta > Odonata > Petaluridae > Uropetala > Uropetala carovei. Next base: position 757,749 of record JAXCHB010000163.1, on the reverse strand, counting down.
ATATGGATAAAGTCATGTGTTGGCCACATCAGATTTTTTAAGAAATGCTTACTTGATACGCTGATTATCATTTAATGGTAAAATATATTGCTGTGAGCTCAGTTAATTAATTTCCGAAATAAAATGTGGAAATATCATTGGTCTGAAAATGTATTTACATAATTAGCGTATTGAATATTATTAAAGAAAAAATTTTCCAGACAGGTTGGTCCGTAGGGGAATGTTTTTTAGTATTCTTAAAAGAACTGCCTTGTGTAATTTGCTCTGTAATTCTTTCGGCACTTGTTTCAAATAAAGACTATTGAAAATGTTTTAAAATTATTCACGAGTGTAATCGCTGATAATTATTCCTGAGGACGCTGATGTCGACAGCAGTCATATTCATACTCATTGCTCAGTATGGAGAAAGTCATGCGTTGGCCACATCAGATTGCTCGAGAAAACAGCATTATTATGAATTTCGAAGAGTTTAATTATTGATCGATAACGTGAAAACTGAATAATATCCTCGAATGTATAAATATATAATAAAGTTGCAGGGACTGTATCGTATTAAAGAAATGGCATTAGCTAATAGTCACCAAATTTAAGTAAGAAACGATAGACGCAATTTAGAATATAATTAGATCTGTTGTGCGTCAATACGGATAAACCCGAAGTTGCAGGACAAATTTTGTGAGTATGCTAATTGTTCAAACGAGTAGTCATAACTGCTTTCAATACAATCACGTCCAAAAACTATTAATAGGTTGGTATTCCTGGGCGTCAAGATTAGATGTGGGCGCTAATATCTTTTTATTTGTAGTAGTAGAATTACGTTTAAAAGACGCTCTTAATCAACGCATTCGCCCGAATTTGATGCTTGAGTCACTATCTCACTAAGTTAACAACACAAAATAGTTTAATTGCAAAAGACGTGGTCGGCTATAAGTGCTGTTAGGGTGCAGGAACGTGAGCTCGGATTTGGTTGGGCCTTGGGTCTCGAAGCTCGAGCTCCTAATCCGAGTTAATGAGAGTCCCTAAAGAGGTCAGTTTTGGAGATGGTCCCAGCTATGCACCATCTTATCGGTTTGTTCAATAAAATAATTTGAACTTATGACCTAAGCCAACCTCTCTGGTTTAACCTACCTCTCTTTGGCTGCAGCGCAGAGGAAATGGGACTGTGGAGGTTTCTGAGACCAGGCAGCGTCACGTCTCGCCAATGTTCTTATCCAGAATATTGTGTAACACGAAAAGGATAATTTTCCGAATCGGTTGTGCCGAACTGTCTTAAACCCGAGCACCACTGGCCTACAGCATATAGTAGATGAAAGGAAAGTGATTATCCTCTACGAAGAAATTAAATTAATTATGTTTGTTTTCCTCACTAATATGTACAGACAATCAAGCAGCAGATGATAACACGAACAGCTTTTTTAACCTTTAGTTAGTTCCGCAATTAGGAGAAGAGCTATAAATATAAAACTTTTGATTCGAGGTGCGAATTCGGTGTTCAATTTTAGATTATGAGCTGCGATTACGAAAGGTTTAACTACTTTTCAAAAGACTGCTTTCTCCTAGCTTTAATATTTAATTTAGAAATCTTCATTTTTTGCCGTTTCGTTAAATAATTTGAAAAAGTCGAAACGGAAATTGCATTTTTCATTAACCTTCTACTATGTACTATATCTAGGGGTCAAAAGTGACCTTAGAGAAACCGTTTTCTTTGTTTACTCGATTATGGAGCGCGCAGTGGTGGCTTTGTTAGTCCTCCTACTTCGATGTTCTCTTTCGGTTGACGTTGTAGCTTTTATCATACGCGGTAGTTGATTTCGAGTTATTGCCGTTTTGGGTCACTTTTGACCCCACTACAGTAGTAGTTGTGTTTTTCTCTTCTCGTTATTGGGCAAATGAAAATGTCGGTTGAGGGTTTTCTTGCGGATTTGAGTGAGTATGTACTTGAACAGTGATAACGAAGAAGAAGAGCAAGTGCCACAACCGAGTGAAATAAACTGAAATGCGGGCGTGGGAATATGGTTGGAAAACTAAATCGTCATTTTTTGCAGCTTAAAACCAATATTTAAAAATAAATTATTCAGTTGATTCCTAATTGGATTGCAGTAGAAACCTGGAATAATGAAGAAAAAAACAAGAACCATTATACAATTTTAGAGTTATTTCAGTTTTTCTTTTTTGCAATATACATTTGTATTCGATTTTCTGAAAATAAAACTTCATCACGTTGTCGAGTGTGTGTTCTAATGGAATAACCAGAAATTGAAACAAAAAATTAAAATTTTCTTTTTTTTTAATTTTGAAATAGTTAACGTGATCGAAAAATAACGATATCAGTAGAAGGTTAAACATCCCTCAAAGGTTTAAATTTCCCCAACCATTTAAATATTTGCGTCCCCTTAGGAACGAGCCTTTAACTATCCTTACATTTACCAAAATTCGGATATAAACGGCCATTTTTACCTATCACAAAATAAGCGAGTTTAAAATTCGCAAAACAAACATCACATGAATTTACCGTTAACATATCGAGTATAAACGAAATCTGTATTAATCACTTAAACCAGTGCTTCTCAGACTTTTTGTTTTTGCGGACCGGCAAATTTTTTTTTAAGTTCCAGGGACCGGTAGAGAAAATAATACTGTTATAATATAAAAAATCAAATCTGCAAAGTGTTTTCAGAAATATATTACAAAAATATATATTTAAATATTAGAATAAACAATTTTACTAAATAAAGTAGAACGAAAATTTTGATTATTTATTTTAAACGTAAGCTTTTCTAATTTGAAAGATGAGTCTGCTTATTTTTTGCCAGCTTATCCAGTCGTGGTTCGATGGAAGACAGTACCACGCGTAATGGAGGATGATTATACAGACTATTCCTGTACTTGTTCTTAATAACACTCATGGTTGAAAAGCCAATCTCGCACAAGTATGTTGAAGGAAATGGGAGAAGTCTTAAGAGAAATCTCAGCAAGCTCTGGGTATTCTGCTTTCACTTTTATCCAAAAGGAAGCTAGTGAGTTTGTAGTCTCAAAAATCATCTTAAAACCTTCGTCAGCAGTCAGCTCCAACAATTTATCCTCCATAGCGACAGTTAAGTCATCTTTCAATGGGATAAATGGATTTCCATTCTCTTTCCGTGGATCTTCTTCTGTTGGAAAGTAAAACTCAAAACGTTCTGCCAAATTCCTCAAGTGTTCACTGATAACCTTTCTTAGAGATGTAATATTAATCTCTTCGCTTGCATCGGAGATGACTGTTGCTAAATTGTGAAACATGTCATAGCAATCTCTTGAAACTAGACTATTCCATGCTTCTAGCTTTCGTTTCTGTCCATCGATCTTGTCAGCCATCGTAAAGCATGAAGCCATCCTTCCCTGCATGGAGGTGTTGAGATCATTCATGACGGCAAAGATGTCAGCCAAATAAGCCAGCTTGGCTATCCAATCCACATCTCTGAATAACTTGGTCCAATTTGGTTATTTGTCTTGAAAAAACAGGTCAAGCTCGTTTCGTAACTCAAATACTCTTGACAAAACTTTTCCCCTCAATAACCAACGTACATCGGCATGCAACAGGAGCTGTTTATGATCAGCTCCCATAGCATCACATAATGCAGAGAATAGTCTCGAATTTAAAGAATTCGCCTTTACATTGTTAACAATTTTCACAACTTCGTTGAGCACACTATTTAGTTCTGGTGACAATTTTTTTGTTACAAGACTTTCTCGGTGAAGAAAGCAATGCGTCGACTTGCAACTTGGAGCAAGCGCCTTAATCTGGGTAACGACTCCTGAACGTCCTGTCATTGCGGCAGCGCCAACAGAGCATACGCCTACACTAAATTTGAAGTCCGACCCACATTTATTAACGATGTAGTCCTTCAAAGTTTTGAAAATTTCAGAACTAGTTGTTTTTGTCGGTAGTGATGCAGAAAAATAGAACTCTTCCTTCAAATCACCATTAAATTCAAAGCGCACATACACCATCAGTATAGCCGCATTTGAAACGTCTGTACACTCATCAAGCTGTAAAGAGAAGTACTTTGCTAATTTAATCTGTTCTATGAGCTGATCTTCCATATCTTGGGACATCTAAAATTCGTCTAGCTATAGTGTCATTTGAAAGTGGCACCTGACTCACTTTCTTTGCAGCCTGCTCGCCCAGCATTTCCATGCAGACGTCATTAATACAGCCTTTCACTAACGTCTCACCAATTGTGTATGGATTTTTGTTCTTAGCAACTCGAAGCGCTACTTTATAAGAAGCTCGCATAGCACTTATATTTGTGTGTGACACTTTGAAGATCTGTTTCTGACGGCATTTCAGATCGGCATGCTTTCTTTCAAAGAACTCTTTTCTGCTTTGAACTCATTTCCCTATGTTTTGTATTTAAATGCCTCTTTGAGTTTTGACGGTTTCATTGCGCCGTTAGACAACATATATCCACAAATAACACACTCCGGTTTTGGAATTCCGCTATCATCATCTGTACATAGGAGATAAAAATATTTTTTTATAAATCTATACTTCAAGTAAATACTTCATTTCTGATATTAGGATGAAAACCGAATAAATGCAGTAGGAACTTCGGGACTCTAGTAGTATTGAAAATAGACATTAGCGTCAATGCCAAAGCATAAGCTTTCTAAAACTGTTACAAATAATCATTCGGCAATTCATCAGATCAGATATGAGCGCAAACAGACACGCACGCACATACGAACGTAAGCACTCAGATATGATATTAATAATGGAATAAACCCTCCTCCTTACAATATATCAAACAGAGTTTAAAAGCAAGATATGAGTATTTCGGTAACTACATAAATCTGTACTTTGAAAAAACTAAATATATATTAGTTTAAAAAGTTCGCATATCATGACTTCATCACATTAACCATAAGATCGAACCTCACTCTTAAATATTCAATAAACTGCATGAATTGTTTAAAAAATATGGACACAGGCTATAAAATTCTTAAACATTCAAAAAATAAATATTACGTAGTAAGTATGGTCGTACAGAAAAAGTTTAAATTTACTGATTTACAAAGGCATAAAAGATATCAATATCAAGTTTAATTTGATTAATATACTCGTTTTTGGTAATTTGGTATTGCTTCCAAAAAGTACTTTTCGATACCAAAAACCCGATATCGGTATTGTGTGTCTAATTCAATACCGGTATTAATTCCGGTTTTCCAATACTGGTAGTCATCCCTAATTGGAAGCCAAATCATTTCGTAAAATAAATTGTAACACATTTAACGGCGTCCAACAAGATGTTATTAAAACATACAAATGTGTTTTTTACTCAAATATTTCAGAGTTAGTGATTCTTTAAATCCAAGCATTTTTAAAGTTCATGTTACAAATTTCTAATGCTTTCATATGAAAGATACTGCACATACCGCAGTAGATCATACGATTTAAACTTCATATTATTATGCAAAATATCGGTGATTTTACTTACAGTTATTACGAGCTAAGGTCCTCCAAGGATCGCGATCTCTGAAGAAGCCACACCTCACCTCAGAAAGATCTCAAAGGCAACTGACAATGAGTGAGATATTCCTAACTCTCCTTACTTTAATGGCCTTTTCATCAACCAAGAACAACGCTCCAATTTCTTCGACAGTTGTTTACAAAAACTCAGTTCGATGGATCACTCTTTGTCTCGTGGAGAAAGATAACAAGAAAATAAATCCACGTGAGAATGAGAAATTACGGGACTCTCATGATCGATTTGTTTCATAAAAGGCGAGAACGGATATTTGACTCTGTCAGCAAACGTTTTGAAGTGTCGTGACATTTGAAACGACATTCGGGATAAATTTAATCTGTTTACGATTTGGATTGACCCAAACGGTTGGCCATAGAGCACCCCCGTTCCTCTGTTAGTCGCAGGTGTAGGTATCATTAGCTTAAGTATATGTCTGTTAAAAAGTCCTGCGGCACTATCCAATTTAAATCTGCTTAGAAAAGAGAGGTTTAACAAACGGGAAGGACAACACGTCGTCCCAGGAAAAGAAAAAAAGCTTGCATTTTGCATTAAATGTATATAAAGACATTTATTAATCCAGGTCCGGGTCTCACTCTCATTAGTCTATCTCGAGGAACACCACTTGAGTAGCACTGACTTAAACCGTTTAAACCGAGGATGTGTTTTCCGGAGAGGCGATGAAAAAGGAATGTCTATATATATATATATATATACATATACATACCCATACACATACACACGCATACACACACATACACACACACACATACACACACATATATATATATATAGAGAGAGAGAGTACATACGTCACGAGGAGCGACTTCACTCGTGCTCTAGCCGATAAAGAACAATGGGATGATGACGACCTATGACCCTACAAGAGACAAGATAACAAGAGGTCTGGGGAAAGCAGTCTTCGTCCATTAAAACTCGCCTATCTTGACACTGCCTTCGCAAAGACGATCGCTTTGTAACAATTTTTAAGATGCAAACGCATTAAAATGGAATTACAACGGACAAACCAATTACATGCCAAATCAAGAACATTATTATAATAGTTTACAATAAAGTAATAATAACTAAACGGAAGAGAAAACATCTGATGTGCGCATATCGTATGACTTTTTCCACAATAAGAGTAATTAATTAATGGGATAGCTCTCGACATCAGCGCCCTCAAGAGAAGTTATTGGCAACTAGAGGTATTTCTCGTCAAAAATGACGAATGGACATCTAATTCATTATTAAATTAAAACTGAGAGTTCTCTTATTCACTATGTATGTACCTCTCTCTCTCCCCCTCTCCCTCTCTCTCTCTTTCATCCTTCCTATTTCCCTTCCGTTCTGTCCCTCGCCTCATACCTGTCTCCTCCCGTGTTCAATTCTATGACAACATTAGAGTCAACAAACAAGTTAGGAAAGTATTTTATACTTCGAAAACTGAGATTATAAGGCGATTTTTTACAAAAAAAAATATCTGCCATTGGTCGTAGTTTAATGTTAATGGCACCATCTATAGACCTATAGATATCTATAAGGGAAAGTGTTTGTATGTATGTACGTATGTATGTTTTTTATAGCTCAGCAACTAAAGCATGTAGAAATAAGAGGTGTCATTTAACCGGAATAAAGAGTTAAGTGGTTTAGTCAGGTTTCTATACCGATTTGATTAAACTTTCTAATTTAAAAATATTTTCTCCAGTTGAATAACAGAGGGATGAGTACGGCTTACTTTTATTTTGAATTTTAAAATTACTTAGAAACATGGCACGAAATTGAGACTTGGATGGTTCTATGCAGAAAAGAACAAAGTTTATTTTTATTGAAGACAGAATCCAAATCCTGATCGAATTAGCGTAAAAAAGCGTTTATAATCAGATTTTATCAGTTTTTTTACAATACTCATTATAAGCTACCATGATAACTCCCATTGTCACCAAAGTTGAGAGTCCAATGCATTTATATGGGAAACATTTTAACGCAATATCGTTTTTCAATTTGTGTGGGCGATTTTGCTTTGTTTACATGACAAATAAATATTGGTGCTGGTCGGTTATACCCCCCCACGCAATTAATTACAATTTTATTTATAGTTGCTAACGAAACGCAATTATTTATTAGTTTTATTTACCATTTCTAATAATAAAGGATTAACCTTTTGAATCCAATTCTAATGAAAGGAATGTCGTAAAGATGTTTGGGCACTTCTTTACATGGGTACCCCCCTACTACAAAATGTAAACAAAATGACAAAAAACAAACGGCACTACTGTAGTTGGGCTGCTCCGGGGTTTGGGGGCGGAGCCCCCATAAAAAATAATAATAATAATTATCTGATTGGCCGGTCTCGACATTTACAAACCCAATCTCCGGACAACGTGGAGGGTTTATTTGGTTCCGGGCGAGGCGAAGGGCGCGGTAGCGCCCGGAGATGACTACCCATTACAACAAAGCGAGCCGAAGGCTCGTCAATATATCCTTTCAATGTGGGAGAACGATGAAACTTAAAAAACCGCAACATCATTATTCTATTTTACCTTTGTTTTTCTATGTATATATATATATACATATACATATATATACATATATATACATATATATATATAAATATTTATTGATTTTAACTGAAATATTACTAATAAAATGTTTTAAATAATATTTTCGTGTGACGCAGAGTTCTCCAAAGCAAGCTGCTTTTAAAACTATGTAAGTAACGTAAATAGACAGATTTTCCAAAAATTGTGATTTTCACGCCTTCGAAGTTATCGTCATGAAACTTCGCATAGGTATATAATTTTACCCTGCGAGTAACATAGGCTATATGACGATAAAATAATTGAAATGAGGTAGAGTTTAATTCAATAATTATTTTCCCATAAGTTTACGCGTGATTTCCGATTTTTCAGAGTGCAAGGTTTTTTCTCTTCATTCATCTAAATATGGACTGATTTTCTTCATTTTTGCATTATTCGACGGTTAAAAATGTGTAATATATTTTTCTTGCAATGTTTACATGTTACACGGTCGAGGTTTTGGACTCACTAAATCCGTTGAAATTCAACGGGCACTTCCGCTAGTACATAAGCTTACCCATGTAAAAGCATTGAGCTCGTTGCCATGGCAGTTGATTGTTGAGAAGCAGAAAAACTCCCACTTTTTTCAATAAAAACTAAAAATGTTAGCTAAAGCTACACGGATTTGTAATTCCGTCTTCAAAAATAAGAAACTACGATCTCTAAACTTTTTGACAGTTCAAGTCCTGAGTTCGAATCTTGATGGGAAATAATTTTAAAAAGCAAATACATAAACCTCATCACCGATTTATGTGCTTTTATTATGGGGCAGTAACAATGGGGCAGAATTAGCCCCCCCAAGCAGCAACTGATCCCGGTTCCACCAAATTCTTGCGACATGCAACTCTCATATGTAGTAACTAAATCAGCTCGAATTAAGACATTCTTGTTTGATTTTATCGATAATGGCTACTCCTACGATAAAAATGTATATGGAACGAAATACTCTATTTTACTCGTTCTACAAGTTTAATTTGTAAACTATTTCCATATGACGTGATATGCCGGAAAGTCCATCTTTTATCCATCCTCCCCTCTCACCCCTCCCTCACGATCAATCCTTCCCTTTCCTCCCTCCAATTTCTCCCCATCAGAATGCCGTTTATGGCGGCGTGTCCAGCATTCCCAAGAAACCTCTAACGGAGGCTGGATGTGTCGAGTTGCACGCGCGCACTTTCCTACTCCTCTCTCTCTCTCTCTTTCTTTCTGAGAATTTCGCTCGCTTATTTCTCGGCTGAAATTTTCGAGGAATACATTTTCTTTCGTTCATTTCTTCGTTTTGAGAATTGCTTATAATGATAACCAGTTCTGTTTTTTGCAACAAAAAATAGGTGCCCCCCTCCACCTCTTCCTCCTCCTCTATTGAATTTTTGATGAACTTTTAATAACAAAGTTGATAATTAAAATCAAAATGTTTAACATTTATAGAAGCCGTTTATTACTTTAGGTTTTAATGAATTTAAAAAATGTACCGAAATTAGACGGGTGTCAACATCGCTCTGAAAAAAATCGGTACAACATACATTGTACAAAATTTCTCATATAATAACGCGTCGTTTAGTTATCTTTAGAAAATGAAAATCGTATGAGCCGGTTTTTAGAAAATCCAATTTTTGTTCAAGTTGCCCAAAAATAAACTAGCCTTATACTCATTCATTGTGAAAAATGAAATATGTAATAATATTGCAGACGTGTACTCAAGTAACTGTACGAAATTTTATCGAAATCGTTAGAGCCGTTTTCGAGAAAATCAAATTGTTGTTCAAGTTGCATAGAATATTATATTCATTTTTTGAGAAATACGAATCATTTGGTATTATTTAAGACGTAAACTCAAGTAACTGTACGAAATTTGATCAAAATCGTTAAAGCCGTTTTTGAGAAAATGAAATTGTTGTTAAAAATGCGCAGAATAAACTTCCCTTAATTATTGCGCAATGTCAACCATTTCTATGTATACTCTGCTCAGTAAGATAAAATGCTTAAGTACGAGATTTCATTCATTTTCGCTCTACCGTTTAGGCCCCAGAGCCAGTAACAGACAGACAGACGGCATTGCGAAAACTACTTTTTCAGACTCAGCTACACCTAAAACGTATACTTGTATTTCCGTAAAAATCTCGTGGTCGAATTTTTTCGCGATAACAATACTTTCTCAATATACTTCGTATATGAGAAAGTAAAAAGCACTGATTATAACTGTATTTTAATAACGTGACAGTAGTCTCTGTATTTGTTGGGGGAAGAGGGAGGTGGACTGCGAAAAAACAAGGGAAGGGATTTGGAGGATAGGATAAGGAAGAGTAAATGGAGAATACGGGAGGGAGGAAAAGGGAGGGAGGGAGGAAAAGGGAGGGAGGGTGGAAAGGGGAGATAGAAGAGGAGGGAGGGGTATCGCGTGGTAGACGTCGCAGACGAGCACTTCCGGAAAGTATCCATCCAAAGGTCTTCTGGGAATCACAGCGGTTACGCGCAGCGTAATTCTCCCACCTAAGGAGAACTCCTTCGGCCTCACTTCGCTCCAGATAAAGGAATGTGCAATGGGGGGGGGGAGAAGAGGGGAGGGGGGAGGAAGAGGGGAGGGGGGGAGGAAGGGGAAGGGGAGTGAACGAGTATCACTTAAAGACCTTTTGCATTTCTTTTTGCTTTCGAAGAGGGAATTCCCGATTCGAACGAACGAATGGTAAAAAATAGTTGGATAAAAAAAACAGCTAACCGTGGAGCAGTTGATGCGTTTGTGGGAAGGATGCTAAAATGGGCGTCAGGGGCTAAGGACGTGGCTCTCGTCCAGGACGAGCGCCATTTCCGCCACCGACGATAAGCTGCTATAACGAAAAGTTCTTCGGAACTAGAGAAATGCGAAAGTGCGACGGAGAAAGCGACGGTCGAAGCAATGGGGACGACGCAAGTGCACGTATAAATATGTATACGGCCGAAATGAAAAAAACGGCGGCGGCCAGAATTTCGGTTAACCATCTGATAATAAACGCCTTTTCAGAAAGCGCGTCGAGTAACATTTTTAAGTTTTCGACGAAAAATGGAGGAAACAATACGAGGTTCACTCCGAAAGTTTTGCGTTTTTTATTTCAAGATGAATATTGGTGTGGAGCAGGGGTCGCCGAACCTTTTACTTAAAGGGCCACATGAGGCTTCAACGTACGACTCTGGGGGCCACATACCACCTTTCAAAAGACAGATCGCGCCGCGTGACAATTTCTAAGATTGTTTTCATTCTGTAATGTCATACGCCTATATTAAAAGTACAGTAAAACTCGTTTAATACGTATTTGAGGGGACCGACTCATTGCTCGTTATAAGCGTGACTACGTTATATACGAGAAACATGGTTTTTGGCCTATACATCCCAAATAACACGTATACACATACAGTAAAAACTGTGCTATCCGGCTATTTAGAACCGGCCACCCTTAGATACCGGCAATTACACAAATACAATTCATTTTGTATTCCTTTTTCTTTTTTTATGAATTTTTGTGTAAATTGTATATGTGTAATACCAAAACTTCCACTTTAAAACTTCTTAAAATATAAGATGTATATATTACGTATTTACTCCGTATACTTCTGTGGCTGCCGAGTAAGCATGGCGTTTTTGGTTACGTAATTTGCATTGTCTAGATGTTTTGGTGTACTTCTACAATTTCCAGTTTTATCTATTTTTATTATTTAAAAAATTACCCATCCATTGAATATGGCATCAAAATAAATACCTAAAAGCAAGGAACAATACTTTCTCAATATACTTCGTATATGAGAAAGTAAAAAGCACTGATTATAACTGTATTTTAATAACGTGACAGTAGTCTCTGTATTTGTTGGGGGAAGAGGGAGGTGGACTGCGAAAAAACAAGGGAAGGGATTTGGAGGATAGGATAAGGAAGAGTAAATGGAGAATACGGGGGGGAGGAAAAGGGAGGGAGGGAGGGTGGAAAGGGGAGATAGAATTTCCAGTTTTATCTATTTTTATTATTTAAAAAATTACCCATCCATTGAATATGGCATCAAAATAAATACCTAAAAGCAAGGAACAGGAGAGAAAAGGTTGGTTTAACGCTAACACAAAAGCTGGAGCTGATCAAACGAATTGAAAAAGGAAAAAATAGAGCAGCCATAGCAAAAGAATTCAACATCTTCCACGCTGTACGATATCAAGGCTCATAAGGCTAAATTAACGAAATTTGTGTCATCTTCTGAGACGAGTAAATCAATTAATAAACATCATACGCTTCATAAGCCAAAAATTGAGGAACTGGATAAAATATTATATGACTGGTTTTCACAGAAATGTTCAGAAGAATTAAATAATTTCGTCCTTTTCTAATAGAGTAAATAAAGATAAATAAGAAAGATATAATCCAATAAATTTAATTTTGGGAACAGGTTCACTGCCGTAATCCCCAAACTTCCCGGACGCCCCATACTTTTCAATAGACTTTTTGTTTTGCATGTAAATAAGAATGGGTAAATAGTGTCTATATCTAACTACGTGTGGAAGAATTAAAATGGAAAATGCAAACCCCATGCGTAGTTATGTTTGGGGAGTACGATAGTGAACCTAAGCCCAATTTTGTTTGGTTATTGCTAAATTTGCGATGTCAAAATCGAAAAAAGCTCCCCTAACCGGCTATTTCTCCTAATCGGCTTTCCACAATCCCCAAGATAGCCGAATAACACAGCTTTTACTGCATTTGCAGTCAGTCGACTTCAATGCCGTACTTACATATGCAAAGAGATGCTTATCAACTTCGCGGCATGTAAAATGTTCGACTGCTATTACATACGATTTTTTATATGGTCAATTAATATTATTATTATGGTCATTAATTTACATAGAAATTTCGCATTTTTAATATCAATTTCAAAACAAAGAGAGCGTGGAAATGTGCGCGGTTAACGGGCGGAAACTATTCATTGCTCGCCAAAATTCGTTATATAAAGGGCATTTTTTGCCACGGGACCAAACATCTGTTCGTTACAGCCGAGAATTCGTAAAATGCGTGTTCGTTACATCCGAGAAATTTAACCAATGCCCTTATGGAGAAGTTCAAGGGACCGAGACATTTCTTCGTTATAGCCGAGATTTCGTTTTAGGCGTGATCGTTATAAACCAGTTTTACTGTATTTTGCATCTAGACACTCGGAAAATATCGTTTAGATATAAAAAATTATGAAATCACGGCGCGGGCCGTAGTTTGGGAACCCCTGGTGTAGAGTATTATTGATCTTTCCCGCTTTGCATTACAAAGTTTCAAAAATTATCGACGGATATCACTGGAGTAGTAGGCTTTCAAAATAGAAAGCGAGGCTCGACGTAAACAAAGGACACTGATATCTAACGGCTGAGGAGGAAACGTCTACGGGGATGCCACGGTACAGTTGGACGCTGGGCGAAGCCTGCGAGATGAACGGAACGGAGAAAGCCAACCTCCATGACCAACCAAGCAGCGGCCGCCCAACATCAACAACGTTCGGATTGGCACCATTTCGTTGGATCGACCTTCCACGCATAGGGAGTTGTCACTGCAGACCGGAATCGGTATGTTGAATGCGATAAAATTAAGCAACTGGAATATTTAAAGCCGTGTCCACGGGTTTATTCCACTACAACTGACGGCAGAACATAACGTACAGTGGAAGGAAATGGCTGCTGAGCTACGAGGCAGATGAGGGAGACTTTATTGCAAGGATAGCGACTGGCGAAGAAACATTTCGAGCCAAAGAGGACACGACTGACTATCTGAGGAATGGCCTCACTCAAACTTCCCACCCACGAAGAAGTTCAAAACTGTTTTTCTTCATCGGTGATGGTCACTGTCCTCTGGCACATGAAAGGGGTTGATTCCAATCGACATTACGGAGAAAGGAAAAATCATAAATTCTGAGGCATACATCGCTAACCTTGCAGAAACTCAAGAAACAAATGCAGTGAGATAAATTATATATAACACAACGTCACCGAAAAAATGCATCTCAGTGTGTTCTGTCTTAAAGTTCAAATAGTTCTAAAATTTCTATAAAACTTAGTTGACATTCATTTCGTAGTTTTCAATGTATCGTTTATTAAATCACCATCACAAATTACCACCTCAATTTCGAACTTCCGAATTTTTCGATTTCGAACCCGACCAGCAGAAAATCTATGGACTAATAGGAAAATCCAATAGGTGGAATTTTCATAGACTGATGAGAGATATCTAACTCGAAAAGAAATTCTCCAAATATCTCTAAAAAATTTTAAAAAATGTCTACAGACTTACAGAGGGACGGACGACAAAGTGACAACAATATGCCGTTTTTTACATTTTTTAAAATGAGCTAGGAATCTATATCTATAAACACACGAACAAGACTGCCGAAAATAGGAGAATACGGAGAACCAGGTTTAACCCTGAAAAATCACACGAACAGGCTACTTTTTGCCATTACGACATAAATGCATCGCAGCTAAGTGCTACAGCAAGCTCACAGATGACAATTACCCTTCGGCGAGCCGCTGGAAATGTCGTAGATACGTACCTATAATGGAAAGCTATTTGGGTAATACCTACCATTCCAAGGCTACAGAGATGAAACGCTCTTATTTCACTTTCCCTCGAGTGTTTCAATCTGTATGATTATTTTTTTAAAACAAAATGCTCGTACAAAGCTCATTTTAATGTTTTATTTTAGGTACAAGTGTTTTGTGTGTTAAATAACGTCCACAATAATCGTATCTGTTACTGACACCATTGGACATATTGGAATATGCCCCATAAAGGGGGATCGTTTCGTTACGAGCCGCATTTTCGATAAAGGGACTTCTGATGCAAAATGCTGTCACCGGAGTTAACGGTTCTTCCGAAGTGCTTCTTACTTAAGAGGTACCCCCTCTACAGAGAAACACCGACGACGCGGGCGAAGCGGTTGTCACTTGTTCATGATGTAAATTAACGCAACCAACACTTCACGAATATCCGTTAATCCTAAGGGCACGTAACAGACTTCTGTGAGAGCATAAAATATGTCCGCAGAGGGCTTTAGCGCGAGTTTATTAAAGCCCCCGAAGGACGGTTCTCCCCGAGATTGGGGCGGAAATTGGAATATTCCGCAGTCGAGTCACAATCAATTCCTCTACGAGGTCAAGGACATATCGCGGGAACGGGAAAAAATAAAATCGATCGCGTCGCAACCCGCGATCTCTCGAAAAATTCGTCTGTCAGTCGAGGGGGAGGTAAATGAGAGAAATGGAGAAAAGAAATGGAGGAATAATGCGGATAAAGGGGAGAAATGGAGGGAGAATAAGTGCCGGGGAAGGGAAGGAAGGGGAGAAGAGGTGGTGGAAGAGGGGGGGGAGAAAAACTGCCGGAGAAAGGGAAGGGAGGGGAGGAAGGGGGGGAAATGGAGGGAGAATAAGTGCCGGAGAAGGGGAAGGGAGGGGAGAAGAGGGGGGGGGGGGGGAATGGAGGAAGAATAAGTGCCGGAGAAGGGGAGAAGAGGTGGTGGAAGAGGGGGCGGGGGAGAAAAACTGCCTGAGAAAGGGAAGGGAGGGGAGGAAGGGGGGGGAATGGAGGGAGAATAAGTGCCGGAGAAGGGGAAGGGAGGGGAGAAGAGGTGGTGGAAGAGGGGGGGGGACAAATGGAGGGAGAATAAGTGCCGAAGAAGGGGAAGGGAGGGAAGGAAGGGGAGAAGAGGGGGTGGAAGAGGGGGGGGGAGAAATGGAGGGAGAATAAGTGCCGGAGAAGGGGAAGGGAGGGGAAGACGGGTGAGGGGGAGAAGAGGGGAGAGGGTAGAAGGGAGGGAGAATACGCCGGATAAGGGGAAAGGAGGAAAATGGAGGGAAGGGGGAGAGGTAGAAGAGGAGGGGAGAGGAAGAAAGGGGAGGGGGAGAAAGGGAGGGGAGAAAGGGAGGAGAGAAAGGGAGGAGAGAAAGGGAGGAGAGAAAGGGAGGAGAGAAAGGGAGGAGAAAGGGAGGAGAAATGGAGGAGAAATGGAGGAAACAGTTATACGACAGAGCAGTTGTACTTGGCCAGTGGCTCCCGACGTTTATCATCTTGTGTTCCATGACACATTTTGTAATAAAACCCGTTAATAAATTCAGTAGTGTGTATGTGTGTGTGTATATGTGTATGTTTGTGTGTATACCATTCTATAAGCACTCTTCTTACATAGGAGGATATACGATATATATATATAGGATATAGGAGGATACTAATGTCTGGCCCAAACTATAATAGCTGGAGAGCAGGAATTTAATACATAGGTGAACCGAAAAAATTAATCGGAGGAATAATTGGAAAATTGCAACGTTTATTTTCTTGGCCGGTGAAAATTATAAACAATTTTACTAACATTTCATGGTTTAGGTATTTCTAAATGCGCTATAAAGCTGAAATTTTTTCTACCTATAGAATTCGCCAAATAATGAAAACGGGAATATAGAAATTTGAAAATTTTTATTCGTTCGGACGTAATAAATTCCTAAATGTTTAAAAAATTGACTAATGTTTATGTACTTTAATTAGAGCCAGGAAGCTGAAAATTTTAACCAAGTTAGGAAATAATGTTCCGGTGGAAAATAACATTTGAAAGTTTTATATTGTGGCTGTTAAAAATTCATAAATTTTAAACAATGAAATTCTTATAAATGCACTTCTAGAGGTGCTATATACATAAAATTTTGCATAAATGTGAGGTATTCCTAAGAAATGCTAAAAACCTGTTTTATAATTATAAATTTTAGGAGTTGTTTATACCCCAATATTTTCAAAACAGAAAAACACGTAATTCGCAGCCGAGATGTGAACTTATGCATTGAAAATTATTTTTCGGCTTTTATTTTCACTTTAAGGTGATAGAAAATGCTTGCACAATGCAAGCACACATTTAATTGTGTGTGTATATATATATATATATATATATATATATATATAAGGAATGTGTAAATGGGAAAACGAATAACCTTCAATGTTGTAATAAATATGTCGATAAAAGTTATTTAAATAATTATACGGAAAATTAGTGTCCCACCTAGAAGACCTTCACGTCCTGCCTCTCGAATAATACTAAAAGACTCCTTCGCGATTGCTTTCCTAGTGATACATTGTGACGTGGGGCGTCGGCCTTCCTCCTCCCAACCCTCCCCCTCCCCTCCCACAATTCCCCTTTTTGCGCTAAAACGTCAACCGCGTGACGTCAATGGGAAATACAGCGTGCGGACCCTTGAGATTTCCTTCCTTCCTCCCTCCCCCACCCCCAAGGCCTCAAAGAGTCTAACCAAGGACAACCGGGGGCGCCAATATGGAGGATGGACACGCTGTTGGGTGTGGAGGGTAACGGAGAATGAAGGTGGACGGGGGGGAGGGGGATAGAGGGGGATAGAGGGGGGGAGGGGAAGGGGGATCCGCGGTTGCAGGTGACTTCGCCGCCCTCAACCGCGGATACAGCAGTTTATCCGAATCCAAATCAGATTACAAGGAAATACAATGGACTATTAATGGATCCGGAAAGAACCGCGAATTGTTGCAACGAAGCCTCCAAAACAAGGATGTGGAACCCTTTCCACGTGGCGGGCCGCACAGGTGATGGCGAAGCCTTCGAGGGACCGTATTGGAATTCGCCAATGCTTTAGGGGGACCGATTAATTTAAATTGAAGTTACTGAGAGATCATAAGGTATCATATAAGTGGACGTTACTTCCAAATAATTTCAATATTAAATACTTAATTTTGATTATTTGGATTAAAAAATAGGACTTTATATGTTAAATTTTTCGTCACCACTTCGCGGGCTGCACATAACACTCTCGGGGGCCGCATGCGGCCCTGAGGTTCCCCACCCATGCTCGAAAAGTTCGGTTGGTTCGTCGAAGGAATCGCCAGCGCACGTATTGAAACTCCAGCCTCGAAAAGGGAAGCGTTGCAGTTTCCTATGGGCTGGCGACTGAATGTCGGGCATTGGAGGTACCTACCACCTATAAGGAGTGGATGGCAATATCTCTCCCCTCCCTTAGACAGGAAGATAGCGACGTGCGAAAGTGTAAACAGGAAGGGGTTTACAATCTAGTCTCAGGACGTGCTTCTTAAAATTTCCATCTTGGAAATTATGTCGAATGCACCAAATTAACGTATCTACCATATTTACTCGCGTAATTGCCACACCCCCATTTTGGAGGAGGAAATAAAAGATTATGTTTGTAGCACAATTTCCTTACTTTGACACGATGGTTATCGTTGTTTCCGCTGTCTGTCTGTCTCTTTTGCTTCCACTCTCATTCCCAGAAGCAGATTGATGGATTGATCCGATTCCGTGAAAATAATAGCATTTGCCCAACTTTGCATTTAAAAGCTATTGGAGCCAACGATATCATATATACCTACTACTTAACTTTGTATTGTTTACGTTCAGTATCCCTTTTGATTTCCCTCCCCATCTCAATGGAACGATGAATAAATCTGATTCTCTGCTGAAATAGTCTTTGCCTGCCTTTGTAGTGGATCCAGTCGCCAGGTTGTCAACTTATTATTGTTATTACTAGCATAAGTGCCCGTTGAATTTCAACAGGTTTAATGAATCTAAATTTTCGTCAATGCAACATGTAAAAATCGCAAGAATAAAATGGTGCACTGTTTTAACCATCGAATATTTCTATATTATAAGTCTGTTTTAATTAATTAACTAAAATCTCACAGAAATTCCTTGTGAATAAAATAGTACCTTTCTTTCTACTAAAATAGCCACTGTTATTGGTTTTAAATTGATTATAGCATTAGGATTTCAATTTCATTAAATAAGCAGAATTCCGCTTCCAAAAAAATTGTCCTATTTTCAATTGCCTCTGATAATACTTTAAATAGATTTTGGAATATAATGTACCTCAATATCGTCTATCGTCTGCTCAGCACTCTTGCCTTCTCATTTTCCAAAACAACCACTTTCACCAGTTTTAAATGGATTTCAAACTTAGAAGAGAACTTAATTCAGTTAAAATAACCACATAACAAACTTCTTATTCCAAAGAAAATCCTTTTATAATATGCAGTGTTAACCTAGAATTCATTCATTCTGAAAAGTGAATAAAAGTGCCATGTACATATATTTCTTTCAACTAAAATAGCCATACTTAACAGATTTTATTGGATTAATGCTTTAGCATTTCAATTTCATGAAATAAGCAGAATTCCGGTAACAAAAAAATTTGTTCAATCTTCAATTGCCTCTTATAATACTTTAAATAGATTTTGGAATAAAATGTACCTTAATATCGTTTAGCGTCCGCTCACCACTCTGGACTTCTCAGTTTCCGAAACAACAACTTTCAATAGCTTAAAATTGATTTTTGCTTTGAAATATACTTGAGCCAATTCAGTACAACTTCCACTTTACATACTGTAAATTCCAAAGTAACTCATTTTATAATAGGCAATGCTAGAATAAAATTAATTCATTCTGTAAAGTGAATAAATAAAGTTCTTTCTTTAAACTATAATAGCCACTGTTATTAGATTTAAATGGATTATAAGCCTTAGAACTTGTACTAAATTGTATTAGAACTTGTATTAAATAAGCACCAAAATTCCTTTTATAAAAACAAATCAATTCATTAAAAGATCCACTGTTGTTTCTTCGAAAAATGCCTGTTAACAGTTTTAATTTTAATTGAATTTTAATTTATATTCGTTTCCAAACTTCGGCCAATGTTACTAAATTAATTCGAGGAATAACAACATAAATTCGTAAGTACGTATGGTTTACAAAGAATTTAATTTAAGAATGCTTTTATTTCCAATTTTTCTAAAATGACACTGTTATTACTTAAATTTTTTTATATTTACGTTAATATACTTATTTTCCACAAAACACGCCAATCTCTCCCCTTCCTTCCTCTCTCTCTCGTATTGAAGCACTCAAGGCACGCTTATTCCCAGAAGGATGTATACAATAATAGTAATTTGAGGTGTAACAATGATAATGGTCGACATAGCAACATCACGTTAAAATGGCGAGATTTCCACAAAATATGCAAATTAAACTTTTAACATGGAATACTGTGGGCGAAAAAAGACGAACGGAATAGGAAACTTTATAAATTTTTCTTCAAAATGGTTCAAATCCGTAGTCCTCTGTTAATTTCTTCTAATTTTAATTTCCAAATGAATAAAGCCTGCAAGTCGGAAAATCGCGTTTTACATGTTAAGTAATGGGAAATGGAAATGCCTTTCTTGTAGACGAACCAAGGAATTTTTTCGCGATTTAAAATTGTCATTCACTGAATAAGTGTTAATCAAGCATCCCTACGAAATTTCGAGTTTCTATCATTATTATTTCTCGAGTTATTAGCATTTGCATAGCGTGACGACGGCTATTATTATACTAAATAAATTATTATTGCTAGATGTACCCGCGCAATCTTTGGGTGGTTTTTTCAATTAATTTATAAAAAATTAAGAAGTTTGTGAAATAAGTTGATCTCAATAGTTCACATTTAACTCTAATAATGCATTTCCCTGGTGTAAGATTTTAATGTGACTGGCTCCCAATGTAAGGTTCGCGGGTTCGAATCTCGCTGAGGGCATGACTGTGTGGGCGTATTGAGAATTTATTATGCGAAGTCAGTCAGAAATCTGCGTTTTAAAAGCCACATTAGAGGGGAAATGAATGCTATTTATTTTGATTGAATTATATGTCCTTTATTTTTTTATATAACAATCAATGTAACCGTTCATTTCTATTACCATGTAATCTGTTTAAAAATAGCGTGTCCCTATTCTCATCAAATTTTAAATTTATGCGTGAGCCTAATTGCGTTAATAAGAATTACAGATGTATAATATAATGGTTTTACTTACCTATAAATCTGATGTGGCCAAACACATGACTTTCTCCATATTTGGGGTATAGGTATTTAAATTATTATGAATAGCATTATAAGGCAACATTATTATTTCGTATCGTAAAATAATACAGTCGTCCTTACTGCCGTAAATTACGTATATATTGAATATGTTTACAGAATTCACCGCTACATGGTCGTGGCGCTGTATATATTTGAAATTAAGAAAAAGCAAAATGTCTCCGAAATGGATGGTTCTACGAAAATTTGTTTCCAAAAAAACCTGGAAGAAATATTATTCTCTACAACTTTGGTCCTCACGAAGATGACCAATTACGACGTTTTTACGGAGATATTTGACGGAAACCGAAAAAACCGATTATTTATAATTAATTCCTAAACAATAACTGCTATGGAAAATTCTTTCAAATAAAAGTTGTACAAAATTACATTCTCTATAACCACTGTATGGAATTGTGTATACAATAATGATTTTTTAACGAAAAAATATCGCAAAAACCGAATCGAGTTTCGAATAAACCTCGACTTCCGGTTAACCGTTATTGTCCAAAAACTAATCAGTTCTTCGTGCTCATGCTAAAGTGTTAATATGACAAGTACTTTTTGAGTTAGAGCGTCCACAATCACATACATCCACACAGACACACACACAGACATCATTCCGAAAAAACGTGTTCTAGGGGCCTCAAAACGTGTATTTCCGTTGAAATCTCGAAGTCGATTTTTTTCGTGATCACAATACTTTCCCATTACTACGTATGGAGAAAGTAACAAGAATTTTCAGGCATTGATAAAAAAATATTCTAAACCCTTAGTCAATTTTAGAGTTATTTCAGTTTTTCTTTTTTGCAGTATTTATTTTTCTGTAAATAAAACTTTCTCACATGTTCGAGTATTTAGTTCTAATGAATGACCAGAAACTGAAACCCAAAAATTAAAAAACTTTTTTAATTTTGAAGAATGTGGTCATATTTGACCCCGCGATGGGAGTTACATGATCGAAAAATAAGTAGGAGAAGGTTAAAAGACAGACAAACAGACAAACGACTTTATTTAGGGCGAAACTGAGACTGCGAAGTCCCTTCTTACATTTAACCCTTTCGTCAGGTTTGAATATTATATACAAGTTAATTACATAATTACACATACATATTGATTACAGATTTTGTTAGTTGAACATAAATAATTACCATAATGTTAGTTTTGTGAGTTGGAAAAAACTGTAATCGCTTTGTCTAGCGAGAGATGCGAAAGTCATGTATGGGTAAAATGTGCCAAACGACCTCAATCTTCCCATTAGTTGTAAAATTGAGGGTAAATGTTTCCACTTAAAGGGATCCATCCTCTCTCCGCACTTGGATGCAATGAGGAAAATGATCGCAA
This sequence comes from Uropetala carovei, assembly GCA_036926305.1. NCBI lineage: Eukaryota > Metazoa > Arthropoda > Insecta > Odonata > Petaluridae > Uropetala > Uropetala carovei. The sequence continues at coordinate 735,433 of JAXCHB010000163.1, read as the reverse complement.
CCGCGCGCGCGCGGGGGAATCACGGTGGTTGTCTTGGGTTTATCCTCACAACCAAACTTTCCCACTAAAAAGGACAATTTCGACGCAGTAATATTCCAGGAAGCGCCAACAGGAGGACAGCCATGGGTTTTTCCCTCCTTAGACACACGAGGTGCGACATCGGAACTCATCACGCACCACAGCACCTAACCCCCTACCTCTCTCCTAGGAGTCGCGGGACCCTTAAAGTGACTTTTCAGAATTTCGCGGCACCCCTATCCACCATCAGTAATAATCGTGTTTTTACTTTCTCCATACGTAGTAATGGGAAAGTATTGTGATCACGAAAAAAATCGACTTCGAGATTTCAACGGAAATACACGTTTTGAGGCCCCTAGAACACGTTTTTTCGGAATGATGTCTGTGTGGATGTATGTGATTGTGGACGCTCTAACTCAAAAAGTACTTGTCATATTAACACTTTAGCATGAGCACGAAGAACTGATTAGTTTTTTGACAATAACGGTTAACCGGAAGTCGAGGTTTATTCGAAACTCGATTCGGTTTTTGCGATATTTTTTCGTTAAAACATCATTATTGTATATACAATTCCATACAGTGGTTATAGAGAATGTAATTTTGTACAACTTTTATTTGAAAGAATTTTCCATAGCAGTTATTGTTTAGGAATTAATTATAAATAATCGGTTTTTTCGGTTTCCGTCAAATATCTCCGTAAAAACGTCGTAATTGGTCATCTTCGTGAGGACCAAAGTTGTAGAGAATAATATTTCTTCCAGGTTTTTTTGGAAACAAATTTTCGTAGAACCATCCATTTCGGAGACATTTTGCTTTTTCTTAATTTCAAATATATACAGCGCCACGACCATGTAGCGGTGAATTCTGTAAACATATTCAATATATACGTAATTTACGGCAGTAAGGACGACTGTATTATTTTACGATACGAAATAATAATGTTGCCTCATAATGCTATTCATAATAATTTAAATACCTATACCCCAAATATGGAGAAAGTCATGTGTTGGTCACATTAGATTTTTTTTAATTATCATATCTGAAGCATAAAATCAACTTTTATCATTATTTATTCTGCTAGTCATTAGCGTTTCCTAGTTTCTACAGTTAATTACAGGTATTTACACCATACAAACATATTTGCTTTGGTACATCATTCACAAGAAATTAACTTCGCATCAGTATAGGAAATGCTACTTTTCTGGGTAAAATGTGGAGATGAGTACACTTTTTCTTACTGTGAACAATTTTGCTGAGAGGGGGGAGGGGAGGTGGGAAGGGGAAGGGAAGGGGGGGGGGGGGGAGGTGTGGAGGGGGGGGGATGCTGACAGCCAAATTTACGTTAAAAAAACTGACAAGACAATGAAGCACAGTGGTGGCGGGAGAACGATTCAGCTCAATCGAATCCTTTGAAACGATTGATCGACAAAAAGAAATATTTAATCCATTTAATCGACTGAACTTGCAATTTCAACGGGGAAGGCCTATTAGTGTCCTAATGCATAAGCAACTAAATCGATTCACCTTTGATTCGAATCTTTAAAATCCTTTAGTTCAGTGAGCAATTGAATCATAAATCTCAAATGAACGATATAAAGTTGAACGACTCGTTCGCAAACGTCTTACCTCTGAGGAGTAGCGGGATTGTGACTTAATAACGATTATCAAACTCCTTTCTTTTTCTGAAGATTGCTCTTAGCACTTTGGCATTACTATAGCAGTGGTACTACATGCAATTTTTATCTTTATAAAAAAAGGTGGGGTGCGTCGTGCCCCCGCGTTCCCTTAGGAAAATGAAAGCAACGAGTATAGGTAAAGATAAAAATTACACCACTAGTTAAGGGACATTTTATGAATTCATTCCACAAAGAAAAAAATGGAAATTAGTAGGAATGAGGCTAACAATGGGAAAAAAGAATAATTTTGGCGGCACCCATCAGAACACTTGACGGCACCCCACTGCCCTACACCCCTCCCTTTCTCCTGCTTCCTCTTTCTCCCTATTCTTTCCCCCATCTCTCTCCCCTATCCCCTTACGTGGCCCCCGGCTGCCTCTTCCCTGGACTTAAGGGTTCAATGGAAGAGTCTCAATTTCGCCCTCAAAATCATTCATCTATCTCTCGGAGTTCATGGAAAAAGGGCGCGCAGTCAGGTAACGAAGAAGAGGGTAGGGAGCAAAGAGAGAGAGAGAGAGCAACCATCTTCCTCCGATTCATTATTTTCCGGAGGCCGTAAAGCGAATCGTTAGGTGTTTCGATGCTAAAATAGAGCTCAGAGACCAGAAATGAGAACAAAATTTGTTCCGAGTCCGTCCTAAAGCGACTAACAATAACACCATAATAAAGTTAAGTAAAAAAAATATTTTTAGTGTATACACACACTTTTACTTAAAATTGCACTCAAAGGAAGAGAATAATTTTTTCCTCGACAAAAAATATTATTAAAAAATGTGTATGCTTCGTAAAAGTGGGTGGCATTAATGTGTATATATGTTAAGTAAGTGGCCAACAATAAGAACTAATTTATGAGGAAGATGAAATATGAGAATAAGAAAAGAGAAAAATCTGATGTGGCCAACACATGACTTTCTCCATATTTGGGGTATAGATATTTAAATTATTATGAGTAGCATTATAAGGCAAAATTATTATTTCGTATCGTAAAAGAAGACACGTCGTTGCCGTATATTACGTACATTTTGAATGTTTACAGAATTCACCGCTACATGGTGTTGGCGCTGTAGGCTGGTATTAAGAAAAAGCGAAATATATCCGAAATGGATGGTTCTACGAAAATTAGTTTCAAACAAAACTTGGAAGAAATATTATTCTCTACAACTTTGGTCCTTACGAAGATTACCAATAACGATGTTGTTAAGGAGATATTTAACGGAAACCGAAAAACCGGTTATTTATAAATAACTCCTAAACCATAACTCCTATAGAAAATTGTTTCAAATTAAAACTGTAGGAAATTACATTCTCTATAACATTATTATAGAATTGTATATAGAATAATGATGTTTTAACAAAGAAATATCGCAAAAACCGAATCGGGTTTCGAATAAACCGCGACTTCCGATTATCCGTTATTGTCCAAAAACTAATCAGTTCTTTGTGCTCATGTTCAAGTGTTATATATGAAGTTTGGTAACGATATGGCATGTACTTTTTGAGTTAGAGCGCCCACAATAACATACACACAGACATCATTCCGAAAATAGTCTAAACGTGTTCTAGGGACCTCAAAACATGTATTTCCGTTGAAATCTCGAAGTCGATTTTTTTCATGAATGCAATACTTTCCCATTACTACGTATGAGAAATAAAAAGCCACCCACTTTTACGAAGCATACAAATTTTTTAATAACCTAACCCCGCGCTCAGTTGCCAACTTAGTCGTGGTTATGTTGATATAGTCGCTTAAGTGCAATTATGATGTTCAATAGTAGTAAATTTTACGCTGAATCTTATAATGCATAGTTTAATTTTCTGAAAATTCGGGAAAATTGTTCAAAGTTAGAGATACTAAACAGTTCCCCAATATACGTTATTATATCTCTTTAAACATAAAACGTCATATCTCGGCTTCTATTAATCCAATAGGAACAATTGTTTTGCTATATCTCTTGGAAGACTGCTTATATCAAATGTAGAAATCGAAAAGATGTATTATTAATCAAACGCCTTTGAAAAATTGATAACATTATTCAGTCACCGAAATATTTCGTTGGGACATGACAAAGTCGGTCCTCAGAAACCTTGCTTGAAATGTGATACCATTAAGGACATATAGTCAAAGAAAATCACATAAATGAATCACGTAAGCCAATCAGGGGTACCACTTTAATGGTGACAAAAAATGCCAAACCGTCATATCTTGTAAAGTGTTAGTCACATATCAAAATATTTTTCAAATAAAACCTGTAGAACTAGTAAAGCGGAGTCTTTATTTTCTTAAACATTTTTATCGTAGGAGTCGCCGTTATCAATAAAATCATACAAGAAAGTCTTAACTCGAGTAGGACTTAGAAAATGTCTTGCATGGTTACTTCATCATTGTTGCTAATTGTAAGATAAAAAATCTCACAAAAATCCTATATCTAATTCTACAAGTGTCCGTCTGTCTGTGCCCAATTGTATCTCGAGAACCGTTCATCGTAGAGATATGCGATAAACGGCGTTTTGTTTCTACTAGCTAGGAGGTTCCTGGAAAACTATTTTAATTTTCATAAAGTCCCGGGTACGAATCTTAGGAATCATATTTTCCCATAAGTTTACACGGGATTTTCGATTTTTCAGTGCACGGTTTTTCTCCTTCATTCATCAAAATACATAAATATGGACGGATCTTCTTCGTGTTTCCTTCATTCTACGGACAGAATTGTAGACTATCTTATTATTGCAATGTTTACTTGTTACACGGTCGAAGCTATCAGACACGCAATTGTTATCGAAAATTTGCGGATATTTCGTACTCTATCCGGGCGTTGCATAGGCAACCATCATTGTTGCTTCCGATTCAATTAATGTCAATTAAAACTTCAAATAGGTGAAAGAGTAGCGTTATTCGCTTCGCACTTTTGTTTAAGCATCGAAATTATTGCTGTAGCAACGTCACACTTTATACATAGCAACGTAAATATTTACGGATAATAATTCAATTAATAGCTTATGGGAAGCGTTTCTGACGATTTAATCAAAGCAACTGAGTCTTCTTTCATCGTTTGAATGCTGGAATCTTGCCTTTTTGTAAGTAAAATAATTATATTATACATCTATAATGATTATTAACGTAAATAGGCTCACGCACAAATTTAAAATTAGATAAGAATAGCGACGTACGTTATTTTTTTAACACATTACATGGTTATCTTCTCTTCACTGATACTCCAAATAAACGGTTGCATTGATGGTTGTAAAAAAAAGGACACACTTGAATAAAAACAACCAAAGAAAATTAAAATTAGCGGGATTCGAACTCGCGAACTTTACATTGGGAGCCATATACATTAAAATCCTATACCGGGGAAATGCATTATTAGAGTTAAATGTGAACTATTGAGATCAACTTATTTTACACACTTCTTCATTTTTTGTAAATCAATTAAAAAGACCGCGCAAACATTGCGCAGGTACTGCTAGTACGTTTAATTTCCTCACGAATGCATGCAATATTTTTAAATAGAAAGAAAATGGATTATTTATGATGAATAAAAGAACTATAAAACGCTATTTCCCTTACGTACGCGTATATAATTTCTTTCTAATACTCCATTGCACGAAACGCGCCCATCTGCGATACGCTGTACACTTTTCTAACTTGTTTTGTATCTCAACACGAAGAGGATTTCGTTGTGATAAATCATCATCAATATGCGGACAGTGTTGAGATATTAAAAGTGGAAAATACAAATTTTGCTATTTTATTCGTTCATCGTGGAATAGGTATTACGCCCACCACCGTGGATTTTATTCCGCACGAGTTTCTAGCGTAAACAAACATCCGGTTGCTGATAAAAACGAAACCACAAGTACAAAAAGGAAACGCTTTACCTTCATTGTTCCGGAAAAGTCACAAGTCTTTAATGGAATAATGATAGAAAATAATAAAACTCAACAAATAATCTAAGTTTTAAGCATAAATACATTGGAACTTCTATTAACTAAGTCGAACCTCAAGGGAAACAAAAAAAATCGGTACAATATAAATCGCACAAACTTTCTAAAATAGAAATCCTATTAGAAAGTATCAGTTGCATACCGTGACAGATAGCAATATATTGGTTTATGAACTGAAAAATTACTTTCACGTACACCTCGGATTAAACCATTAACATTTGTAAATAAAACATCCAAGTTTCGTGATTGGTTGTAGATTCATCCGAGGGTAGATCTACATTTAAATTGTACTATTTCTGCATTACTTGACTAAAAAATTATTGATTTTTGTTAATCGTGTTAAAGTCTCCCAACATTACAATTGTTCTGTTGACACAGTTTTCATTATTCCTCTTAATGTTTCTTCAAATAATTATCTTGCTGTGGATGGTGATTTATAATCGCAAATCACGTAAACATCCTCCGATTTGAAATACAGATGCTGAGTCCGATTATCAGTCTCATCTTAGGCGGTTCAAGTCTACCAATATACAAAACATTTTTTATCTCTAAAATTTTCTCTTGCATACCGTGACAAAGGGACAGAATTGTAGATTGTGTCAACTAAAGTGAAAGTACGGAATTTCATCAAAATCGTATGAGCCGTTTTGAGAAAATCAAATTGTTGTTGAACTTGACCAAGAATAAACTAGCCTTATAGTGATCTTTAGAAAAATATGAACTATGTAGAATCATTATAAACATAAACTTAAATAACTACGAAATGTGATCAATATCGTTGGAGTCTTTTTAAGAAAATCAAATTATAACATTCCCTTAATTATTGAGCAATGTCAACCATTTCTTCATAGATTCTATTCTGTATGATAAAATGCCCGAGTACGAGATTTAATTCATTTTCGCTATACTGTTTAGGCTCTAGAGCCGCGAACAGACAGACACACTGAAAGGCATTGCGAAAGCCACTTTTTCGGACTCGGGCACACCTAAAACATATATGAATTTCCATCAAAATCTCGAGATCGAACTTTTTCGCGATTACAATACTCCATACTATGTATCTGAGTAAGTATAAATATTCGACTTATAGAAAATTCGAGTTATAAAAAAATAACACAAAAAAGATTTTGCCCAGTAAAATGAATTCACTTCGAGTTATGGAGAATTCGAGTAACAAACGTTCGGATTATAGAATTTGGACTGTACCTCCTGCAATTTGGGGTGTAAATTCCGATTTTAATCACTTCGTATTGGATCCAACTAAATTCAGATGGAAATTAAGCCGGAATTTGCACAGTTGCCTAGGAAATATACTTAAATGCTTTATTTTATGCACTCTCTCACTCTGCCAAGTAAACACACAAGTAAAATAATTATTTTGAGCCGCCTGAGAAAAAATACATCCTTGACAACGGGAAAAGCGACACTCACGTAGCGACGCTTACGTTTTTAGGCGCGTTTCGCCTCCAGCGTGAGCGCCTATTGTCGTCAGTCGGTCTGTCTGTCTGTCCGTCGTCCGCATGTTCGTTCTCGGCTTCTAGAACGGATTTTCATGAAATTTCATTTTAAGGACTTACAATCAAATATAATAAGAAAATCGCAAAAATGAATCACATATGCCAATCAGGGGTACCACTTTACTGGTGATAAAAAATCAACTTTCCGTCATATCTCGTCAAGTATTGCTCATATCAAAATATTTTTCAAAAGTTGTAGAACTGGTAGAGTATTTCTTATACTATACATTTTTATCGTAGGAGTAGTTGTTATCAAGACAATTAAACTAGAATGTGTTAATTGAAGTTGAACCTCGAAAATGTAATGCATGGTTACTTCTTCATTGTTGCTAGCATAAACAATCTCACAAACAAACGTTTAATTTCCTTACGTGTTCATGCAATATTATTAAATCGGAAGAAAATGGATTATTTATGACGAAGAAAAGAAGTTTAAAACGCTATTACCCTTACCTACAGGTATATAATTTCTTTCTATCACTCAACTGCACGAAACGCGCCCATTTGTGAAACGCTGTACACTTTCCTAACATGTTCGAAACTTATATAGTTGCCAATTTCCAGCATGGTTTTGGCAGCGATAGGAGAAATGATATTTTTGAAACAAAAGAAATGGAAACTTCCATCGAGTAGCAAACGGGCCGGAAAAAATAGACGCGCCACCCTCCTCCTCCGCCGCCGCTTTGAGCACCACTCCCCCCCCCCTTCCCCTCACATCCACACTCGCCAAATTACTTTTTAAACGACCCATATGACGTGCCTCGAACACTGACGAATCCTTCGCTTTTTTATTTAGAACATGTAAGTAAAACACGAAAGAATCTAAAGATGCAGCGCTAAATTATATAACACGATATTATAAAAGCATACTTTATGGCTAGGAATAAGAAAGTCCCAGGGAGCCACGGGACACCACTCTTTTAAGAATAGCCACGAGGGAGAGAATATGGCGAATCTGCAAGCACCCACTAACAAAAGAAGGCGGCGATGGACGGCGTCCTCCAAAGGTGCGCAGATCAGTGGACGAGGTCGCGTGTATATAGGAGTGCGGGATGGATGATGAGGCAAGAGGCATAATAGGTACTACTTATGACAAACGTGGTCGCGGCTCTGGTTTTTTTAGGGTGGAAAGCCTGAGCCACGACCAAAAAAAAAAGAAAACGAGCGAGCGAGATCCAGAAATAAGCTCACGGATCAGTCGGCTGCGACAAACGTGGATGAGTGGACGAGCCGAGGAATGAGGAAGGTATTCTCGATGGCCGCTCTGAGGACGAGAGTCACGCGAATTGCGATCGAAAAAAATAACCTACGCGAAAATGGAAGGCGGGAGCAGGATCGTAAAATGGAGAAACGAAGAGGCGAAAAGGGATCGGGAAAGCGAGATTTAACAAAAAGAAGAGAGAAAGCAGAGAGAGAGAGACCCGAATACATACGGATGGTGGAAAATCGCCTCAAGACAACGTATCACAAAGAGAAAATTCGAAAAAAGAACGCGTAACCGCGAAGAAAGAGGTCGAACCCCCGCCGCCATCGCCAAAGAATGCAAAAAATACTTGCGCCGACCCGAAAGTCCTTCCGTCCGACGCATCCAACGACGTCATTTCCGGTAGGCAAAAATGTTAAACGAATATAAAAAAACCTCATCATACGATCGGATATTCCTCAGACGCGAGCAGGGTTTCTTCCTATTATAGGGAGGGAGGGCTTTCCTAAATAAAAAAATCACCGAGTATGTATACAGGGCTCTACTAGTGCAACAGGCCGTCGCCCTTTGATAACGCACCGTGAGAGGACGGGAGTGCGTGCGTAGTAGCACGTCACGGAGGCTTCTAACGAAAGGATGGAAATACGTATGCAGAAGGAGCGGCAAATTCGAAGGTTTTTTTCGTGAATGACGCCGATGTGACGTGACGAAGCGTAATCATCGATTTCGAAAACAAACGCCGTTCTGATTTCTTTTACGAGTCCACAGGAACACCACTCCGATTCCATTTAATGCGTGCACCGACATCAATTCGTAATCCGAAAATTATGACGACCGTGGAGGATGGATTCCGGTCACGTTTAACCCTGCAGTGCAGTGCAGTGCAGTGCAGTGCAGTGCAGCGAAGTGCAGCGGGGTTCTAGGCGGATTCGTCGAAAATCATTTGTAATTATTCCAAAGAAGAAATGTTAATGAAAATGATTTTCATTCAGACTGATTAATACAATCGAGATTTAAACTAACGCTTCGGAACACTTAGTTTTGAAGACAGTACGTGGAAAAAGGTTTGTAAAATTTGTGAAAATGAATTTATCAAATGGCGAATGGTAATTTTCATATTTATATTATTCATTCACACGAGTTTCAATGGAAACAAAATCCTTGCAATGCATTTGGCACATTTATGGAAAATTAAAACACGATTACTAAGTACACATTTTATATATATTAGATATAAATCGTATATTAAACTAATTTCTAAAACAGTAATAATTGTAGTACATATGTACTATTTTCAAAGAATTTTCACATTTACAGTGGAAATAACACATACTGGCGGTCTTACGAAAGAAAGGGTGTGCAAATTTGTGTGGTCGGGTGCAGATATCTATTTCATTATTCCCGTATTTATATTATTCTGAGTTTGGTTTTATTAAGATTAGCTAAAGAAATTATGTAAAGCAGCAATGTTCATAATATATGTATTTCCCGCGTCACCTCTTAAAACTAAAATAAGTTTGACGGTTTTCATTTGATAAACTGATTTTCGACCAACTCGTCATTTTCGACAAATTTGCCTTTCGATGAATTGATCGTTCGATGAATTTGTTTTCGATGAATTTGTATGTTCCCGTCGCGTGGACTACTATTGTATATATTGCTATAAGTCCGGAGTTCACGCCCGGTTACGGTATATATATAGGGCAACTAGGTGTTGAAGAAGCCCAGTGAGCACTTACCGGAAGGAGAACCGCTGCGGTAAGTGCTCACTGGGATTCCTTCAACACCTAGGTAGTTGCCCTAAATATCCTCATTTACCTTTCCTCCTCCGCAAGTGTGTGTGTGCGCGTGCGTGTGAATATAAGTTGTAGATATTATTTTTTCTACAACTCTTGTTTGAAATAAATTTTCATATGAGGAATACTTCAAGAGATATTCAATTTTCTTCGAAAATGACGGTTAGTGGACAGCTCACGCACGCGGTAGCGACGGCAAAGTTGAATTTACAAAACAATTGAATCGCTAGCGCTGAAGTGTGTAAGTTAAACTGTTCCTATCGCCCTATATATTTGATTTTATTTGACAACTTACGTATGGAGAAAGTCATGTGTTGGACACATCAATTTTTCGGGGCTGTTTTTCTCTATTTTTGCACCATAGAAGGATACAAAATTATGAGGCATTTCCAGATGATCTAGAAACTTGAAAATTGGTAGGATTATAGGTCTTTGGTCACAACAAATGGGGAAAAGCCGACATCGTTAAAATCCTAATTTTTAGGGGTTGTTTTTACCCCATTAATATTGAAAGTAGGCTGAAATGCTTTCAGAAGCACTGTTTACTAGTCTATAATACATTGACGCTTCTTACATAACATACATTAACGAAATAATGTTTGCACGTCAAAAAGTAATTTATACGAGTTACCTTTTTGGAGAAAAGTAACTATCCTCGAGATTCGATAGGAATACCAATAAAATTTAAAAACTTCTCGAGAAGTATACAATGTCAAAAGCATATTTCCATCGGTGCTGCCCATATATGGGCTTAAAATATTTTAAGCGCTAAGCAAGTATAATCACAGGTATTCTAATATATATAAAATCAATTCTGAAGAACAATAGACAACGTATTATTTACCGTTACCCTTTAAATTAATACATTTCATAATCGCGGAAAGTAATGAAATTCAAGATGAAAGGAAAAGAAGACTTGACAGAGGAGCACAAACTCATTGGAGATTTCGCCAAACGGAAATATTGCTGAAGCTAGGAGAAGAGAAACGGAACAGGATATATACAGAAGAGACTGAACGATCAGAACAAATGAAAAGCGAGGCGTAGAGTTAATGAGATAACAGAAGCAACAGTAAATCGATTGACAAACAACAGATTTACAGATGCAAAAAAACGAGCAAATGAAAGTTCATTACAATCCGAATGGCGATTACTGTGGATTAGGTTATTTATATTTTCGTAACAAAATTGATATAGAATTATTTAGTATATTTAACGAATACATATTCATTAATATACAGCAAAACTCGTTTATAACGATCACGCCTAAAACGAAATCTCGGCTATAACGAAGAAATGTCTCGGTCCCTTGAACTTCTCCATAAGGGCATTGGTTAAATTTCTCGGATGTAACGAACACGCATTTTACGAATTCTCGGCTGTAACGAACAGATGTTTGGTCCCGTGGCAAAAAATGCCCTTTATATAACGAATTTTGGCGAGCAATGAATAGTTTCCGCCCGTTAACCGCGCACATTTCCACGCTCTCTTTGTTTTGAAATTGATATTAAAAATGCGAAATTTCTATGTAAATTAATGACCATAATAATAATATTAATTGACCATATAAAAAATCGTATGTAATAGCAGTCGAACATTTTACATGCCGCGAAGTTGATAAGCATCTCTTTGCATATGTAAGTACGGCATTGAAGTCGACTGACTGCAAATGCAGTAAAAGCTGTGTTATTCGGCTATCTTGGGGATTGTGGAAAGCCGATTAGGAGAAATATCCGGTTAGGGAAGCGTTTTTCGATTTTGACATCGCAAATTTAGCAATAACCAAACAAAATTGGGCTTAGGTTCACTATCGTACTCCCCAAACATAACTACGCATGGGGTTTGCATTTTCCATTTTAATTCTTCCACACGTAGTTAGATATAGACACTATTTACCCATTCTTATTTACATGCAAAACAAAAAGTCTATTGAAAAATTTGGGGCGCCCGGGAAGTTTGGGGATTACGGCAGTGAACCTGTTCCCAAAATTAAATTTATTGGATTATATCTTTCTTATTTATCTTTATTTACTCTATTAGAAAAGGACGAAATTATTTAATTCTTCTGAACATATCTGTGAAAACCAGTCATATAATATTTTATCCAGTTCCTCAATTTTTGGCTTATGAAGCGTATGATGTTTATTAATTGATTTACTCGTCTCAGAAGATGACACAAATTTCGTTAATTTAGCCTTATGAGCCTTGGTATCGTAGAGCGTGGAAGATCCGATGTTGAATTCTTTTGCTATGGCTGCTCTATTTTTTTCCTTTTTCAATTCGTTTGATCAGCTCCAGCTTTTGTGTTAGCGTTAAACCAACATTTTCTCTCCTGTTCCTTGTTTTTAGGTATTTATTTTTATGCCATATTCAATGGATGGGTAATTTTTTAAATAATAAAAATAGATAAAACTGGAAATTGTAGAAGTACACCAAAACATCTAGACAATGCAAATTACGTAACCAAAAACGCCATGCTTACTCGGCAGCCACAGAAGTATACGGAGTAAATACGTAATATATACATCTTATATTTTAAGAAGTTTTAAAGTGGAAGTTGTGGTATTACACGTATACAATTCACACAAAAATTCATAAAAAAAGAAAAAGAAATACAAAATGAATTGTATTTGTGTAATTGCCAGTATCTAAGGGTGGCCGGTTCTAAATAGCCGGATAGCACAGTTTTTACTGTATGTGTATACATGTTATATGGGATGTATAGGCCAAAAACCATGTTTCTCGTATATAACGTAGTCACGCTTATAATGAAGCAATGAGTCGGTCCCCTCAAATACGTATTAACCGAGTTTTACTGTGTGTATATACATATATATATATATATATATAGCAACTAGGTGTTGAAGGAAACCCAGTGAACACTTACCGGAAGGAGAGCCTCTGGGGCGTTGGAGAGACACATTTGTAGAGGTTAGAGCTTTCGGAATGATCCCTTCGTCAGCACAAGAGAGACACAATTGATTTGGCAGTGACACTGGGGCTAAGGTGTGGGGGTGGAAGGAAAGGGAGCGTGGATTTATATCCTATCCGACAGATCTAGTCCCGCGATCGAATCTTGACGTGAAATCATTTTAAAAAGAAAATATAAGAACCTCTACCCCGATTTGTGTTTTTCTTATGGAGCAATAAAGAGGGCAAAATAGCCCCTAAAAATTATAATTTTAACGATATCGAATTTTTCCAATTGGTTGCGACCTACAACCGTGCCAAATTTCAAGTCTCTAGCTCTAGTCGCGGCCGCCAAGGAAAAATGCATTTATTTAGGATTTTAGATTTGAAGATATAAATTTGAAAATATATGCTGTCATATATACATGTCTCTCTATATTATAAAATCGTAATGGTCATCATCATGGTCATGCGTAAAGTTCTAATTTTGTCAATAACTCGATTAGAAATAAACTTAGAAGCCTGAAATTTCTCAGGATTTCAGTGTTAATGAATCTTTACGTTATGACTAAAAAATTTCGAAAATGTCACGGGTTCGACCCCAGAAGATGAATGTCGTTTCCCATAAGATAACACGTAAAAATCACCTTTTTGGTTTGAAGGCTTCCATTCTTTTACTCTTTATAATATCTTAAAATTAAGTTATCGACACGAAATTTGCGCTAAAACACGCCAAAATGAATGAGGATTCTTATTCTTACCGTCGAATACTCAATCTCATTCGAATTCGTTCATATTTTGAATTTATACTCGATTTTTGGTAAATTTTGTAACATTTCAATAATAAGATTCCTTGGTTACCGGTATTGTTGTCCTCGGTAATTTCCGTGCACATGCACTTAAATAAAGGCTTAAAGATCGAAAATACTTGATCGAAATGACTGAAGATATGAATTTAATGCAAATAAATACGCAGTATTCATGTTATTTATATTTTTTATCTATATAACTAAAATCCTATTTCTGTCTCTCTCTCTCTCTTTAACGCTCTATACCTCAGCCATTTTTAATCTCTGGGAATTTCAGCCCTCTAAGTTTATTTTTTATAGAGTTATTCAACTAATTTTCTTACTTCGTTATTAAAAACCAAACATGTATCCCTTATGAAATATATTCATTAAACTCAAATTCAAAACATATTCCCGTTAAACTAATCTAAATCCAATAGGTACATAGATGGTAGGAACGAAGAAACAGCTAGCTAAAGGGGAGGGGGGCTTGCCTCCTGGTTATTATAAAGTATAAATTGCTTAAATGATAATAGATAATTTAATTAAAATTAATGTGGAACTTGGCACTGCACTTCTTCAATCATCGAAATCTGAATTATAAGATGAACACCCATCTCGCAGACAATCAATTAGATTTGTACCTATCTGTGTCTGGATCTATTCTTTAACTGTATGCACTTCATGCTAGAAAATAATGATACCTACGTATGTACGTCGACCCTTAGTGCTGCGCTTCTTAACAAAGGAAACCTATTATTGTCAACCAGATTGCAGAAATCATTATCTTTTTTATACGACTGTAAAACAATGTCATTTCAATGTTTAAAATTTCAAACTCAATTTCTGCAATGTCTGCTTGAAATAAGTTTCCAATTAATTCCGAAATCTCGGAAATATCGACTGTATCGAATGGAGTTACGACTGGTTCAATTTTCTTAAAATCTCAGAAGAACCGCCATCTTTCTTTAGCTCTTCGAGATGATGCACAAATGGCTGATGATCAAAAACCTTTCCACTGGCAGTTTCGATGATTAACTTTTTCAAATAAGGGAATTGTAACAGAGACTATTTTGTCGTGTCAGATACCCACAAGATTAGTTTACTTTCGAATGCACTGATTGAACTAATCATTTCAGCAATATGTTTGTCTCTTCCCTCAAGTTCAAGACTCAATACACAGCGTCATCGAAAAAGAATTTCGGGTTTTCAATGTTCAATACATCGGTAAAATCGGGTCATGCAAACATGACTTTTGATTTATTAGAATGTGTAGAAACCGTCCAAGTTTTATCTTCACCTTTCTCGCGCAACGCTATATAGTGTCGCTGTGATTTCAGATGCGCATTATTAGTTGCAGGGTGATATTCACGCTACACTCCAATCAGTGAGATGGCGTCAGTTCAGCAGAAAGCTCAGTGCGTGCTATAGTATGCCGAGTTCAAGTCAATTGTGACTGTCCAACGTAATTTTCGGCGTACGTATGGAATAAAAATAAATGCCTACTGACAAAGCAATTTCACGGTGGTTTAATCAGTTTAAAGAAACGAGAAGTGTTGAAAAGTAGAAATCAACAGGAAGACCAGGAACATCCGAAGGGACTGTGGAACGCATCAGACAGTCATGTGGGCGGAGCCCAGAAAAATGTATCGCTCGTCGCAGTTTGGAACTTAGTGCGCCTAACACCACCATTCAGAATGTGCTGCATAAGCGCCTAAAATGACACGCGTTCAAAATGCAACTAATAAGGGGAGGACCAGGCCTCTACGTCACGAACCGTGACCAAACTTCGCTGGTAGATAGAAGGATAAAAATAAACAGACACGTGTCTCGGCTTTTGGTTCCATAGACACTAGTTCGCAAGAAAT
Organism: Uropetala carovei; assembly: GCA_036926305.1. NCBI lineage: Eukaryota > Metazoa > Arthropoda > Insecta > Odonata > Petaluridae > Uropetala > Uropetala carovei. The sequence goes on along the minus strand of JAXCHB010000163.1, from coordinate 719,711 downwards.
CGGGGGTCAAAGTTTATTGCAGATTACTGCGCCCCTTAAAACCTCTTAATGGGGAATTCATTATAATGTTGTCAAGGCGGTCGAGTGGCTAAGGCGCTGAAGTACAAAGTTGATTTGAGATTCGAATCCCTGATTTCTTCGGAAATTTTTTACTTTCTCCATATTCCTAGTATAGAGAAAGTATTGTTTTTTAATTTCTTTTTGGAAAACTGTTTTTCGAAGGTAAACAGTCAAATTTACCTCTAAAAAATTGAGAAGAGGTACGTAAGGCCTTACTCTAAAGTACGTTGACCAAAAAAGGTTGGGAACCACTGTCCTATATCTATGTAAGAATCGCCAATATATTAGATAGTTTCTTATGAATCTTACCTATTGTTTGAACACATAACGAATGATGACAAAGGAATAGTAACTTGAAAAATGAACCAAATATGGTAAATTATTAACTAAAACATAATTATTACTTTAAATAAAAAGTATATATAAAGAAAAATAATTAAAATTCTTGTTCAAAAAGATTATCATAATATTTACATTTTTAGGTGTCAATTGATTTCTTTTTTCGGTCAATATTTTCCGAATTTACAATTTTATAAAGGAAAACCAGAATAGCACTTGAAAAAAGTGGGGTGAAACTTATCAATTGTTTAATTTCAGAATAAGACATGTTCATGAGTGAATCCTAAATAAATTGCAATATGTCTCAGAAATCCATGCTATACACGCTGTTGATGTGGATAGGCTGAAGGTAGACCACATGTCTATTCTAAAATTTACAGTACCAAGGCACAGTAAAGAATTTTTATTATTTAAATTTGTAGTACTTCTTACTATGAATCCATAAATTTTTAATGCACGATTAGTTATGATTTCAATATGATGATTAAAAGAAAGATCATAATCAAAAAGTACAATAAAGTCACAAAATTTAATAGTTAATAAATAACAGTTTTATTAACGATTAAAGTTGTTGATATAAAGTTTTAAATTAAAAATTCTGAAAAATGAAACATATATCAATACAAAAACTGTAACATGCAAAAACATAGAAACAAATCACAATCCAAATATCTGAAATGGTCAATAGAGACGAAACAGTTCAAATTAAATCTACATAGGTTAACTCAAAAATTCAAATTTGAAATATATAATTATAGATTTTGGATGAAATGGACTACGATGAAAATACGGGTATAATAAAGTTTTTTTCTGGAATATACAAATTATTGCATTAAGCAAAAAATACTCAGATGTACATTAAGTATTACATTCAAAGCATAACACTGAGAAACAAAGAATTCGATAAACACTCACTAAGTTGTTTAAATTGACCTAAAGAGTAATAATAATAATAGCACATACACATATCAATCGGTAATTGAAGACTGACCTGACAGACTGCTCAACTCAGAAATAAAAATTGCATGCGAAGGTAATTAGGATAGGAGATTCCTAGAAAATATTATTTTTTATTAGAATAAATGTGAGAAGGGAAATAACATAGAAGGTTACTATATATATGTATGTATATGTACAGGGCCATGCCCAGACATTTTGCCGCCTGAGGCGAGATATAATATGGTGCCCGCTGGCCTCGCTGGCCTTATGAATTTATTTGCAACTTCTGTTTTGGTGCACTCCATCTTATCAACTGATTCAATGATTTTGAGTTTAGCATCCAAGCATAACTCGTTTCGTTTTTGCTTTATACCCATGAGTACAGCGGTAATTTTCACTTTTGCTGCAATCCAAATGTTTACTTCACTAAAAAATAAAAGTGGTTCAAAATGTTAAAATCTCACTTGCACAGAATAACTTGTTTGAAAACATTTACACTGATCTACATATTATGCCGATGCTTACAGCTGTAGGGCGAATTATGCAACTCGTGTTTCAGCTTGCCTTGTGTTTCACACTGAAACTGACGGCTCTGATTCCCCTCTCGGCAAATAACATGACCTTGACAGCTAGGGATTGCAGCATACATTGTATTAACCATACTGAAAACTATGGTATTAACGAGGTTTTCCCATACTTCCTCTAAGGCTGCTGTAAATAACTTAGGGGACATAGTATCTCCTTGTTTCACTCCCTTTTCGGTCTTAAAGGCACTCGTTTCTTCATGCAGCTGGACAGATGTTGTCGCATTTTTGCAATGTTTTTGATCAAGGTTATGTACGTTTCTTCTACTCCTTGTTTCTTTAGTGCACGTAACACCGATGAAGTTCGGACAGAGTCGAATGCTTTCTCGTGGTTGATGAAACACATACATAGAGGTAATTCATACTCATTAGTCCGACTGATTACCTCTCACACGACTTGGATGTGATTCATCGTGTTATACCCACTGCAAAATCCAGCTAGCTCTCTGGGTTGGGCAGAATCAAGATGGTTTTGAAGGCGCATAGTGAGTATTTTGGTGAATATTTTGTAGACTGTTGGGAGTAGGCTGATCGGTCTGTAGTTATTCAAGTCTTCTTTGGAACCTTTCTTGTGCAGAAGGATAATACATGCGTGGTTCCATGTTTCTGGTATCTTTTTCTTCCTCAAACACGAAATAAAAATCTTAGTGAGAATCTTTTCCAAATGATTACTCGTTGCTTTGAATACTTCTGCTGTGATACCATCCACTCCAGATGCTTTTCTCCATTCTTCATACTTCTGGTTGCGTGTCTCACCTCTTCCGGAAGGATATCTGGGACCTCTTCGGTGGGCATCATCATTTTCTAGAGGATCCTCATACAACTTGGTGTAAAATTCATGTACCCATTTTAGGATTAATTTCCTACTATGGGTTATGGAGCCGTCTTCTAGTATCAAGACCACCAGTCCTCTCTTTCCGATCAAGAGATGTTGTTTCATTTTCTTGTAGCTTCTATTGTTTTCTGTCGTTTTCTTGATTACCTCACAATTATATTTCTACACATCTTCCTTGATGCACTTTCTTGTAGTTTTGTTTAGCTCTGCAAAATGGGTCATTTCTTTAAGACCATTAGTAATTTTCATTTTCCTTCTTTTTTCCATCAGCAGTCTTGTTTTTTCGGTTAACTTTTTCTCTGGTTTGTTTTAACTGTTCCGTATATTTCTTGAGTGGTTTCCTTGAGTATCTCTATTAATTGTGATTCAACTTCTTGGTCTTCCAGCGCAATGAATCAATTTTTCTGTTAGAGCTGAAATTCTTCTTTTCGTTCTTTTAGCAGTTGTGTGTTGATAATAGACTTAGGCTTCTTCTTTATAAGCTTCTGTCTTTCCAACTTTGAGTTGAACTTTATTCTGCATCTTACCAAGCAATGGTCTCTTCCAGTTTTAAACTGGTTGAGGACGGAACAGTCTTCAACCAATTATGTACTTCTTACTGACTAGTATGTAGTCAATTTCATTTTTGGTACCATTGGGTCCTTTCCAGGTCCATTTCCTATTGGGACTCTTCTTGAAAAAAGTGTTCATTATATATAGACTAGTACATTCAGCAAAGTCAGTACCCTCGTTCGTTTCTGTCTCCATAGCCCCATTTTCCAACTGCGCTGTCGTCTTCCTTTTGTTCTCTTACCTTGGCATTTAAATCATCCATGACCACTTTTAGATGGCAGCTTCCTTTGTCGTGCAGTTCTCCAACTTCTTGGTAGAAATCTTCCACTTCCTCATCCGAGTATGATGGCACTGGCTCATAAACTTGGACTATTTGAAGTTGATATCTTTTATTTATTTGAAACACTAGTCTAGCTGCCCGCTTGGATGAACTTTCCATTTCCACAATATTATTCTTCGATTATTTGTTGACAATGAATCCAACTCCTCCCGTTCTTCCAGTGTCAGTTCCCCTGTAATAAAGAAGATGTCCTCTCTTCAGCTCCAATAGGTCTTCACCTTTTCTTCTCACCTCACTAAGCCCTAAAATGTCCCACTTGATCTTCTCCAATTGTTTTTGGATTTCTTGAAGTCTATCTTCGCTGGACAAAGTCCGGCAGTTAAAGGTAGTTAGGTTGAGGTTAAAGGAATTGGGTAAGGATATATATATATATATGCATGGCCTGTAATCTCGGTCCCGGTAATTTCAGTATGGTAATCTCAGTCCCAGTAATTTCATTCCCGCTCTTTTTCACTTCCAGTAATTTCACTCCCACTGACTTCATTCTTTTGTAAATAAACAATAAATGTAACATTTAAAATATTTTATGATAGGCATAAATACTAATCAATGCCTTTAATATGAATTTGTTGAAAGCAGTTATTATTGATCCTTTTAACATTAAAAACCCGATTTTTCACATAGAAATTTAGTTAAATGTTGAGAATGCTAAACAACTCAAGAAATAAGTTTCTTTAAGGATATTGCAACCATTGAGTAATAAATACACTTATACAAAATTATTATTGTTTTGGATAAGCTTTTAATTTTAAGAATACGATTTTTCGCATGGATATTTAGTGGAACGTTGAAAAAACATAACTAAAAAATACGTTTATTAAGTTAGTTTCAATCATTGAACAATAAATACACGAGTACAAAATTATTATTGTTTTTGCATAACCTGATTTTTCAAATGAAAATGTAGTATAATGTTGAAAACACCCAACAACTCAAAAAGTTAATGGCTTTTAATCAAAATATGTAGCAGAAGAATGAAAATGGAGGGGGTAGAAAGAGACAGAAAGACAGACAAACAACTTTATTAGGGCGAAATTGAGACTATATAGTCCCTTCTTACATTTAACCCTGCATCAACAATTACAAATGAGAATAAAACAGTAATAATAGAAAGTGAGGGAAAAAGGGAGAGAGTGTAACAAAAACTAAGGAACCACAGCCAACATTGGTATCGATCAACTAAGAATTTTATAACAATTACAAATATGAAGCAGAAGAATGAAAATGGAGGTGGTAGGAGGAGGGAAAAATATATATATATAATAGAATGTGTTTGTGTGTTAATACTGTAACTCAAAAACCAATAAACCTAGAAAGCCAAAACTTGGCATACATACTAATTGTAAGAGCACCCTGAGGATGAGCACCTCAGGCTTTTTTTTTAATTTTTGTCTTGGAACAGCACCAGGAGGCAATTATGTTTTCCCATAAGTTTACGTGGAATTTTCGATTTTTCAGAGTGCAAGGTGTTTTTCCTTCTTTCATCAAAATATGTAAATATGGACCGATTTTCTTTATTTTTGCTTTATTCGATGGCTAAAACTCTATACTATCTTATTCTTGCAATGTTTACATGTTACACAATCGAAGTTTTCAGAAATACGCATTCTTTTTTGAAATGTTTCAGATTTTTGATACTCATTCCGAACGTTGCCAAGGAGACACTCACTGTTGTCTCTGATTCAATTAGTGCCAATTAAACATTCAAATTGACGAAGGAAAAGCGTTGCTCACTTCAAACTTTTGTTTAAGCATCAAAATTAATGATGCATATTAATATTTAAAGATAATTATACTGTTGACTGCATCTGGGAAGCGTTTAATCGGTTTAATAAAGGCATTTCATCATTAATTTTATGCTGGAATCTTACCTTTTCGTAAGTAAAACTATTATATTATACATCTGTAATGCTTACTAACGCAAATAGGCTCACGCATAAATTCAAAATTAGATGAGAATAGGGACGCACATTTTATTTTTAATATTGAAAGTTACATAGTTCTTTTCTCTTCGTAGCTACATTTACACAGATAAAGTTGTACATTTTAATTTATCATATAAATAAAAGAAAATATGTGTTAGTTTGTTTGTGTGTTAACGCTGTAACTCCAAAACCAATATACCTAGAAAGCTGAAACTTGGCATGTGTACTTAGGGAAACCTGAGGGTTTGCACCATGGGATTATTTCTTTAATTTTTGGCTTGGAAAGGGGGGAGGGGTAAAAAAAATTAAATAAAGTCATAAAAACTAAAGAACTTTAATAGAATAGTTTTATATGGGGATGTCATTTGCACCATTAATTGATTCACATTATTATTAATAAATTAATTGAAAGAAATCTGCGTAAACATTATGTGGGTACAGCACCAGCCGGAATGCCTCCTCATGAACTGAAGCCGTTATCATGGTCCTTAGAAACCTAATGACATTGAGAGGACTATGTAATGGTACAAGACTTAATGTTACTCAAATACAAACACCCATAATCAAAGCAACAGTGATCAGTGCAGCAAATGGTACACGGTACTTATTCCAAGAATCTCACTCATTCCATCAGACACAAATTTACCATTCAGTTTCAAACGAATACAATTGGTTTTTTCAATAACAATCAATAAGTCAAAAGGCCAAACATTTGATAAAACATGCCTTTACCTACCTAAGCCTGTTTTTATCATGGACAATTATATGTTGCTCTATCAAGAGTCAGATCGTTTGATTCACTTATCTACTGTAGTGTCAGGAAAGGACCCAGAAATTGACAATTGTGTCTTTAGAGAAATCTTTGATTAAAAAATATGTTCAAAAAAGTAAATAAATGCCTGAACGTTTAATTAAGAACCTTTAAGATCCGCTAGATCGGCGTATGCTACGCCAGGTATAGCTACCAGTATATGTATATATATATATATATCAACGAATGCAATGCTTTTCAATGGGAATTGACAATCTATATTGCAATAGCGTCGAATTGAAGCATTTAATGGAAATCAGTATGCTCTTCAAAGTAGGCTGAAATGCAAGCACCATCTAATTGTTTATTAATATCTAATGTAAATTATAAACTCATTGACCATTATGAACTTTTTCCGAAATTGCTTGATTTTGCAGTAACAGCTTCATTTTTTCAGACTGCAAACACAGGAAAATAGAACAGAATAAAATTTATATTCACAGTAAGCACTGTGATGCTGAAAGGGAAGAATTTAGTTCAGAAAGAAAGATTTGTTACAAAGTTAATGAGATATCAATGTAAAGGCATCATGGCTGTGCCTTGGTTATTAGGTGACAAAAGATTGCTATAAATATTGTAATTATTTATTGAGGGTTTTACTTTTGTGTATGTGTCAAATAATTTTAATTTTCCAAATTTACGTCACTGGTACAATTAAAACCACGTTTGTTATTTAGGATGCTTTTTATTTAAAAATCTTAACTATGATAATATGAGAAATAATGAATAAAGTAAAAATCCAAAAGGTTTCAGAGTTTTATGTAAATGTCCTTGAAAAACTCCATCTGCCAGCACCTACAAATTGGATTTAAATTCCATACAATAAAGCTCAATGAAATTAATTACAAGCAAATAACTTCTGTATATATAATACATTCAGAAGGAAGAAACTGCTACTATAAAGGAGGATATCCGTAAGAATTTAGCCAATAGAACAATTTTCAGATTATAAATACCTTGGAAGCATCGTAATGAGAGAAACAAAATTTACCGATGAAATCAGGACTAGAATAACGAAAGCAAAAGCCACTCTCAGAATAAAGAAACTCCTACTAACGGGGAATAAAAAGGAGGATGTCCGGAAGAAGTTGATAAAATGCTATGTATGGAGTATAGCTTTGTATGGGTCAGAAACATGGACGCTAAGGAAAAATGATATTAAATACTTGGAAAGCTTCGAAATGTGGACATGGAGAAGAATCCTGAAGATAAAATGGACGACAGATAGGATGAAAAATGAGGAAGTACTACGAAGAATACAAGAGGAGCGAACGATTATAAAGACTATAAAAAAGAAGAAGGCGAACTGGATTGGGCATTACCCGAGAGGAGAGAGTGCATGATTAAAGAAGTGTTAGAAGGAAAACTGGATGGAAAAAGAGAAAGAGGTAGGAAAAGGTTTCAGTTGATAAACGACTTGAAAGGGAAAGAGAGCTATCAAGACATGAAGAAAATTGCGGAAAATAGAAGTATATGGAGAACCAAGTTTAACCATGAATATTCATGGACCTGTCTACAGACAGACTATCTATGATGATGATGATGATGATACATGGTAAATCCAATAGACACGCACATGCAGAATAGCCAGGGACTTTCTGGACACCCTTTATATACTTAAAATGCAGTGCGTGGGCTTGTAAATTCTATTACTATCATATAATCTCTTGCGCCTCTAGGCTAGCGATGCATACTAGGGTGATGCAACTGACTTTTAGGAGGTGCCGCAAAAAACTCATGTTAGTACATAAATCAACAATTTGGATACTCTGATAGGTAATTAAGGCAACAATTTTTCCTGTAAAAATTCATTATGAGGTAGTAGCAATGAACGGACTAGTTCAAAGGTTGTAATACCTGTATGTATATATATAAGAATCGTCTTTCAAGGTCGTGACAGTCTGCTTAGCACTGAAAGGGTGTCATATCTACAAAACATTTGGAAACCACTGATATAGGCTATCACCTTGGCCACCTGGATATACATTCAGCTCTGACTACAGGTTTTATTATAATTTTTTCATATTGGACAGGCGTATACAGTTAATTCTGAAGTTTTTAATTTTTAACTTAAAGGATATAAAATATTAATAATGAATTACTCCTAATATTCACTACTAGTAGATTATTAATTTTGCTGCATCATTATTACATTACTGGAACATGGTAAGGCAGTAAGTATTCGGTTATAGGGACTGCTTTCGGAAGCTGGGATGAGTTGGTTTGAGTAGAGCAGGAGTTCACAAACTTTTTCAAGCCACGGAACCGTTATATTCAAATATGTTATCTCGCGGAAACCTAACTAAGAGGTGATAAGCCAAATTTCAATAAAATATTATAATCACTGTAGTTTTTATTTACATGGTTGATGTATCTTACAGTATACAGTTTACAAGTGAGGCTCATATTTTCTGCTGTAAATAAGAGAAGGAAAAGTGAATCAGATCTCTTTCTCTGTATATCACGGAACCCCATTTAGCTTCTGCTGAACCCTTGGGTTCTGCGGAACACAGTTTGGGAAACCCTGGAGTAAAGTAAGATTGGGTTATTATAAGATAAAACCAACCTAATGCTTGCCAATCCAATCTGGCTTTCATTTATTTATTTTTAACATTTTCACAAAAACCTGTTTCTAGACTTTTACGAGCGTGATAACGATGAGTATCACATACAGCCACTCAAACCCATGCATTCAAACCTAGCACTGGAGCGAGAGACATGTTAACCACCTTTCTACCAAGGCATGAAACAGCCATGCCCAACCCAGACTTCAAAATATATAACCAAGTAGTATGTTTAGGAACTTTTTGGTTAAAGATAAATGTTCTAGTATCTGTTAAATCTATTAATTTTTAGTCCATGTATATATACAAAGTATATTGTGATCTTCACAATGACACTTAGTTGAATTCACAAGAGAATTATCGAGATTACCTTCTTTTTAGGCGCGTTTTGCTTATTTAGAATCTACATTAGATGCATCGCCATTGAGGAAGGCTGTTTTGTAATTGAAATATGCAACAGGTTTCTTACAACCTTGTTATGACTATTGGATATACTTAATACAAATATGTAATTTTTTATACTTGTACTTATTCTTGAATTTGATTCCTCAAAATCCTACGAATCTTAGGAATACAAGCGACTCCCGAGATTCGACCGTTCGAGATTCGACCAACTAGAGAATTCGACCGATCGAAACCCGCTTATTCGACCCAGCCGATCGGTCGGTCGAATTAGGAATTAATTTACGCGAAGTAATTGTCGGCCCGCCCAACCACGAGGGGTTAAGTTTCAGTCTAGACTTCGTTATTTCTGCTGAATTTGTGCTGATTCGACTGCTCGAGATTCGACTACGGTTTCAGGACCGCATCCCGATCGAATCTCGGGAGTCGCCTGTATATGAAAATCAAATACAAGAGCTAAATAATAAATGCCTTTGTCCAGGAGGCAACTATCTCCATGAAAAAACTAACTGCACCGTTCTATACTGGAAGGAGAAGCCGAAACAACTCGAGTCCTTGAGTCACAATACTTTCTCCATAGAAAAATATTTTTCCGAAACTTCTAACTCTATTAAAAAACTATTACCGTATCAGTTTAAAATTTTTGTATGATATTATAATTTTAAGGTTTGAAAATTACATAAAGTAACTCTGTTATAAAGACACCCATGAAATACACGTGATTACAAAATGAATGAATGTTCGTAACATTAAAATTCACAGGGAGGGAAACCTTTCGTTCAATTACCGCAGTTCTTGTTAAGAAAAACATGCACTACGATGGAAGCGTAACAGGAGGAATGATGATTCGAAGACTACGAACCAAAACGAATGGGCAAATTGAAATGGACAAATTCATCACTGGAAGAAAACTCCAAATTAAAGTAAAACGCAACTTGCGGCAAATTTGGATGAAATCGGAAACATTAGGTGAATTGAGATGGCAGGTTTAAATGTGAGGTGCTCAATAAGACAAAAAAGTTTAAATAACAAACTAGAACCCTTAAAGTACTTTGCCGTAAGGAATAAATTCTTACGATAAAGATCATATTATAATTATGGTTCACAGTCATACTAATAGTTACTAAATTAATCTTCAGAATAAAAATAAAAACTAATTGATGGTGAATGACGAACTCCGATCGCCCAAATATACATCAAGAAACTTATAAAGATACTTAATCAGAAAATGTAATATCTGAAGCTAAAATACTAAGTTTCACCGACACTTAAAGAAAAGAAATTATCAAAGCAATTACAAACAGGCGTAAAATATACCTTCAGATGAATAGAATAGTAACAATAAAACTAATCCGAATATTAATTATACGACTTAAACACTAATTTACACCTAATAAACCATAGAGAAAGCACATTAGCGAGTTAAAACTTTGCGTAAATAAAACGTTTCGTAAAATCGATCGCAGCGATCTCCGAGCTGGACCAAGTAACGAATAACTATTTAGAGGCATATAATTTGGCATTAATAATAAATTAAGCACACATTATCCACTACTAAAAACGAGTCGTCGTACTTCCTACTCATTATGTATACGGTTCATATACCATTTCCTGCGTTACCTCGCATTTGTGATGTGTTAAGTTTTCAATATAACCACGGGTTAAGCGTTCATTCCCACAAAAATAAATAAAACAACTGGTTATAAATCCACCTTTAGCATGTCAAAATTAAAGGAATATCAAGTTTGATTGAACTGCTGCTTCGTTTACAATAAACTTTAATTATATGGTACAACATTACCATTCCGACATGAACTGTTAGAATTTCTCAATTAAGACTCTGACCCAAATAACGAGGACAGGGAATGCGAATATAAATAGCTTGAACATCAATAAAACTATCGCCACATTGGCTTGCATTAAAATAACCTTGAAGACAGAAAAATTATAAATTTCATTGCCCATCTAAAAGATGTCTTTAACCTAAGTTTGAAATGACACTTTTATACGCGTACATAACATGCACATCAACGGCGATAAAAATAACCAACAAAAAAATACAAATTAGCTAGCTCGATTACCTATTCAGGACATTCTATAGATGGTGAATGCATATTTTCAATGTATACTTAATAAACTACGGGAATTATCATAGCGTTTGAGTACATCCCAAGAACGGTATGTTGCTAGAGAAGTTGATATAATTATAATAAAATATGAATTTGCGCCTGAAAAACCTTTATAGCATGATTAATCAGGTAAATTGTGAGAAGAAAGTTGGAACGTGCACTTATAAGAAAAGAGATACCGACAGACACATTTTTCATGCGTTAACAAGAAACATACCTTGGTTTATCCTTGGTCGACTTTCCTGATTTCTTCACCATTTTCTTAGCACTTCACAATAATTCCCAATAAGAGAACACTCATACAATCTCAAAACACTGCTGAGGAATGTACGGTATTCTCATAAACTACATAAGCACTATTTACTTTCTTTTCGAGATGCACAGCTCTCACGAGCTACTTCAAAGCCAGCTGACGTCAAACGTTCTACTGCCACCTAATGGGTGAAAATTTCATTTCGAGCTACGACTGATACGTCTTTAGCGGTTCCCGAATTCTAACGAAAAATTTGTTTTTTTATATCTACTCTTAGTTAAATTTTTACAAAATGTAAATGTTTGAAAATTTCTTGACGAAACTGTTAACGTCTCAAAAGTTATTTTCTAATGTCGTTCAATCGCCCGAACTTCAAGAATATAGCATTATAAATCGGCAACAGTTGCTAGAAACTAAAATAACGTGTGCATTCCATCTCCAAAAAACGTGTGTTCCGCGGATTACATTTCCTTCACCTACTCAAAATGATTAATTTGAAACAATTTCGTGACCAAGTTTTAAGTTAACGCTGTTACTGGCACGACTCATTTGCTGTGTACTTTTTTTAAACTCCTGCGATATCTATAGCTAAAACAAAAATAAACACGTTTAGAAACAATTTTATCATAACAATAAGTTTAGAAATATTTAATTTCAATCATGGTTGTACAATCTACTATTACTTAACAAAGAAATGAGACATGGTGACACTTTGTGTACCCGATAGGCACACTTTCGATCTTCGTATTGACCACACAAAATCAATGAACTATGAACTTTTACGTAAAACTTAGAGAGACAACGCAGAATAGCCTGGCAGGTTTCCGAGTCAAACTTCATGACATCAACTTGGATGGCACCACCAACCTGAAATTTGTATAAAAAATTTAGATAGTATATCAGACCGATTTCACAAATCCAGCAGGATAACATACTTCTCCAAAAAGAGACCTGAGGGCCTGGGTCACATGGTTCTTGAAGAGATCTGCAGTTATAAGAGAAACTTTTCCATCTATGTCTCTGGTGAAAAATGGACGAGTGTTACGGATTTTAATACAAAAAAAATTAAAGCTGGTAATATCTCACACACTTACAATTTAACGTCGAAGTAACAGTACGGATTCATATTTTCCAGCACATTCTCGAGTTTTTGAGTGTATTTATTGTCATAGCAAATTGAGTTTCGAATTTTGGAGTTCATTTGTTTTACGGAGACCGCGAAGCGGTGCTTTGGAAAATGAATATCAGTACATGTTGCTAGAGCTTAGGTCAACTTAGGTGGAGTGCAGCCCGACCCCTGTGATGGGAGTGCCGCGGCGAGGGCGTCGGCCTGCTACGCTGAGTATACCCGGTGCGAACCGGGTACGAATCCTGCGAAAGTAGGAGTTTTTCAGAGGTTTAGCGGCCCCCTATTTGCGTGCTTAGAGGAGAGCACGCGAATCAGCGCTCCGTCCTTCCGAAGGGACGTAAAGCCGTTGGTCCCCTTGGTGTTTCTCGTTAAGAGTAGACTAATGCCGGCACCGGGTTTATCTCCTCCCTTGCCTTGTGACACAATAACAACAACTGAGCCTTTCCTGCTAAAGGTTACCGCCACTACCTGATTACTTACCCAGAATCCCACTAATACCCAGACAGGCTCATAGCGCAAGGCTGGCAGTCTGAGTATCCGGGGCCACCTGCTGTGGTTCCTAACCCCCCAAGACACTCACCCCTGTGATCAGTGGATCGGCCGCCCCTGCTTGAAGAACTTGGAGAAGGCTACCCTTTTCAAATGTTTATAAGCAGAACTCAGATAGCTTTAATAAAGCGTCCACTAACTCATTTCGTTTTATAGTTGATGTAGCACATCATCTTAAAGGCACAGACATCATGAAAGACGGTACAGCTCTTATGGAATACCAATGGGGAATGTGTTTAAAAGTTTTAAGCACACCAGCAACCCATACTGCTGACTCTCATGATGACTTCAGTTAGTATCTCATATGGAAACACAGATGTGACTTCTCGAGTGTTGCATGTGCTTTCATATTTTAAACAATTTTAATGAAAATTTTAATCAAAATGGGTGATAAGGGAAACATAAGTGCAAAAAAACGGTATACCATTTCCTATGAGGAGAAAATAAGCAACATAAACATAGCTTTCAGAAAAAAACGAGACTTCACAAAGGTTTTTTAAAACAAGTGAAAGTGAACCATTTAATGCAAGTTGGGGGTGGTTTCGAAGCTTTAAGATCCGTGTTAGGCTGCATAATATCAAAGTGACAGGTGAAGCTACAAGTGCAGATGTTGATGCAGCAAATGAATTTCCAAGGGCCCTGGCGAAAATTATCGAAGGAGAATTCTGTGCCCATAAGGTCTTCTTTAAATTATTATTTTTAAGTTTTATGATATTTGTTTTAATATACTGTATGCATGTTTCAATTTGTTGTTAGTTCATATAAAAATTTAATGGTGCAATATTCCAACTTGATGTTGAGTGAAAAAATACGGGCTTTTACATTACAGGAATGCATCTCCATTTATAACATTACTTTTTATGAAAAATGACCATCGGCTTAATGTATGGGTTTTCAAGAACGTAACCTGTACATTAAGTGGACAGCCTGTATATATAAATACTCGTGTCTGTCCATCTCTGTTACGGTACTTTTGGGCATTTCATGTTGGAATTAAGAGCTGAAACTTTCAAAACCATTAAATCTCCACAAGGCAGTCCCTAGAAAGATCAAACAACCCGGAAAAAGTCCTGGGTTCGACTCCAGGAGACGGTTAGTATATTTTCCCACAAGTTTACATGTAATTTTCGATTTTTCAGAGTGCAAGGTTTATTCCCTTCTTTCACCAAAATACCTAAATATGGACCGATTTACTTCGTTTTTGCATTATTCGATGGTTATAACTGTGTAATATTTTATTCTTGCGATGTTTACATGTTATGCAGTCAAAATGTTCATAAATACGCAATATTTTTCAAAATGTTGTGGATTTTTCATACTCTTTCTGGATGTTGGCAAGACGACCATCATTGTCACTTCCAATTCAATTAGCATCAATGAAGTCTTCAAATAAAGGAAATTTTACCATTATTCGCATCGCACTTTTGTTTAAGGATATAAATTATTCGAATTCTGTCTTTGTTCTTTCCTACATACAACCATCCATCTCAGGTTCGTACCATGTTTCTAAGTAATTTAAAAATTCAAATGAAAAATAAGCTGCACTCATCCCTATGTTATTCAAATGTAGAAAACGAAAAAAAAAGAAAATATTTTTAAAATTAGAAAGGTCAATAAAATCAGTTTAAAACCCAGACTACGCCACTTAACTCTTTATTCCAGTTAAAATGACACCTTCCTCTTATTTCTACATGCTGTAGTTGCTGAGTTATATAAAAACATACATACAAACACTTTGCTTTATAGATATCTACTATAGATATCAGTGGCGTATCCTGATTATTGGACTGTAGACATGGCAGCTGCTGTGAGTGATCAAGTTATTGATACAAAAAGTTTCCACGTTAATTTAAAAAATTAAAGTTAGTAATGCATTAATTTTGCATTCTTTGTTATCGGTGACATAACTGAATAGAATGCAGTACTAATTTTAATGATGGGAATGAGAGCCATAGGGTGAGGCTGTTGTGCCCAGAGCACAGATTCGTAAGGGATAAGCAAATTTTCTTCGGAGAGAAAAAATACCTGCTGAACTGGCAAAAAAAGAAAATTTTTAAGATGAAAGCTGGAATGCACATAATGCTGGATACATTACATCAGACAATTAATTCTTGAGATACACAATTGACGGCTGGATTTACATGTATAAATGAAATTGATATAACTTTAAATTTCTAAGTTGCATTTATTTAATATGAAGACAGAATTAAAACTTAATGCAAAAATGTTGCTGGTGTGTATAAAACTGACATTGATGGATGTGAATTAATCAAAGAAGTTCACAGTTTAAATCCAATAAAAAGTGAAAAAATTACAGAAACGAGTTTTTCACAAATGTGAACTTTTATTTCCTAAAGCAGAAATTTTACTAAGATTTATCCTCACATTTCCTGCATCAATTTCTACTGGCTAGCATTTGTTCAGTAAATTAAAACTAATCATCAATTATCTGTGGTCGTCAATGAGGCAAGAGAATTTCTGATATGGCCATCTTATCCATTGAATACAAAATTACCAAAAATATAACTACGGTGGCATTAAAAATATTTCTGCTGAAAATCAAGTTCAAAAAATAAAACTTTTAAACAAATGTTTTTTCATATATCCTTTTCTAAACAAATACTATTTTTTGTTCATTTTGGGATGCAAAAAAAGCTGCCCAGGTAGCCAAATGAGGTCACTAGAGCTCTGGCAGGAGTATGTAATATTCCATTAGCAAACGTTTTTTGCACTTACTGTTATGCAAATTAAGAAACTATCTGAAAACGTCAGGTGATCAAAATCAAATTGAAAAAAATCACTAAATCCATAGTGTGTGCCATCCTTAAGCTCAGGGTGGAAACTCGCGTCTTCCTGTATTTGAGCAAGGTATAAAATATAGCTTTCAACAATACATTAAATAAAACAGTAACAGTTGCTTTGAGAATGTAGATATATTAACAATTTTATTTACAATATTTTGAGTTAGATATATTCAAAAGCAAAAATAAAAATATTTACTGCAAATATTGCAGTCAAACACTGAAAATTTCTTAAAATTTTGATTTACAAGTAGTTCTCGGCAAAGACTATACTTATTAAAAAAGATTAATCATGCAATCAAATATTTATTAATAAAGATTACTAACAGTATCAAATGCAATGCGTGCAGCAAGTTAGCTTCATCGAATCAAGTCATTTCTGAACAATGATGCTTCTAACAATTTCCGAGCACTTTGCAATTATAATATTGTCATTAATTATTGATAAACGATAAAAATATTTTCCACTGTCAATACAAAATATAGCTCATCATTAATACTTGTTAATTTTTAATAGCGTTTTTTTATTTTTTTTAAATTAGCCTTAAAACTAGCTGAGTGGCTAAGAAATTATCATTTCATTTTTTAATGCATAAACATGTTACCCAATGACAAAAGTAGAATTTTTTATTAGTGGAATATTTCATCTTAAAAAAATTTCATCCTTATCTGGAATGAACAATTACAAGAACGTGAAAAAATTAAGAAAACCACAACTTCATGAAAGACTTAACTGTCAACCTTAACCATAAACACATTAAGGTTATGAGAAACACCACATTTCTCTTGGCGAACATCGTAAGTGGAAAAATAAATACAGTAGAGCACCAATTATCTGGCACCCTATTATCAGTGGGAGAGGTGGGTTATCCATGGTCATGTGCAGGGAGCCGAATTATTTCCACGTTTACTTTGTTGGAGTCTGATCTTTTATTCGCACTCCATGTTACATTTTGTTTAGTTTGTCGTCGTTTTCTTTGGCGATTTATTTATGCATTTACAGTTTATTTTATTCTCTGAATAAAAGACTCCAACATGCGAATAAAAGTGTGGGTGAGTGAGTTATTAAAATTACATTTCAACTTTAGTTTGTCGCCATTGTTTGTCGATGTATTTAAAGGTTTACATTGTTGGAGTCTGACCCTGTATTCACATTTTGTTTCAATTACGCATTCTATTAATGTAACACTAATCCAAATAAATACATTCAATTTTGGATAATCCGTGTTTTTAGATTATCCGGGTCCTGGTTCGTCCCAATTACATCAGACAATTGGCTCCTTACTGTGTCAAATACTAAATTGTTATTGGGCTGGCAAATTTTTGAGCATAGAAAAAATTGGCACTTAAACTTTGGCAGGATCAAAATCACAATGACTGCTCTTTCAACAACGAGAAGTTCATACAAAATGCTACTTCTAGTATTTAAAAGACAATAAAAACTTGAAACAAATTTGAGCAAGATCTCTAATTAAGAAGTTACAATACTGAAATTTCTGACTGCAAAAGCAGGTTTTACTATCAGCATTTATTATGCTTGTTACACCTTACAGCTGCAAACCCAAAAATAATTATTATCTTTTATTTTTAACAAAACATGTAGCAATTCATTCATTTCTACCAGTATTAGTGGTGAACCTAGCCTCACTTGACAGCTCCATTAAATGTATATAAAGTGAATTTCATTACAAATTCCAAATTGTGATAAAATTATGATTTTTTTCCAAAGATATTTTTATACTTTGGGTATGGATCAATTTTATGAACCGATTTGCCATTTCAAAATCTATGCATGCTTGTTGACAAGGAGTATAACTGAAACTTATCAAATTATTCCTCTAATTTTAAACATCTATACTAAGTGGCTTGAGTGATGAGCAGGTCTGATAATTGGATATAGCTTTAATGCGATATTCAAATACTTCAGCAATAAGCGAAGCCATTTTCCTTGTTATATGTATCAAGCTGTTTCATATGCTCATCTAATAATATGAACTATAACAGAAGAAACAAAAGTTTTCCAAAACTGTAAAGATGATAGACTGTGCCAATGGCAATTAACCAAGTTCCTAAATAAAACTCCAGAGAATTCATCATAATACCAAAACAAGAAATTTCAACTTCTTTGAAAAGTAATACATTTAGGTAATATTAACTAGGATAGGAAATATACATGGAAATTAAATTAAACAGCAATTTAAACTAAAATATACTTAGTACTGAAAATAGTGACTTATTCCACTTTAAATTTTATATCTCATTAATTGGTAAATATATTGATGACAGAAGAATAAATGTAACTTAGAAATATATATCTATAAATGCCACGGGACTTTAAAGTCTGATATTTTTATAATTTTAATATCACAGCAGGATGCTTTCAGCATTTAGTATTCTCTTAATATAATAAATTACTAGTTATGCCAAGACATCCATTCACAAGTTTAGCAAATTAACATGATTAATTTAAGTTTTCTGAAGCCACAATATGTAGTATGGAACATAAATTAGAGCTCTTCATGGCGAATTTGTTATTTGCCAAATACAAAAATGAGACAAATAGTGTAGAACTAGTCTCCATTCGGGGTCGTCTCAATGGGTTCGGGCTCAGTAATTCTTACCTGTAAATACAAAATTACCATTGTAACATTCAGTTCAGATCTTATTCTATACAAGGTTAACAGCCTTTAAAAAAATTATCCATGAAAATCGAGACACTATATATTATGAGAAACCATCTCACGATTTTTTCATGATGTCTAATTCGCCGTGGGTGCTCAGAAACATGAACTAGTTCAAAATCTGCGGCGCATAAACAGCGTACGAAAATAGTCACGAATCCCAACATCCAACTAACAGCATTCACCCAACCAAATATCTTCATCATAGAAAACAAGACAGGCAGTGTGCTAGCAATAATGTTTTTTAATAAAAATAAGTCTTTTGTGTCAAAATTAAACTAGTTTAATGTAAAAAAGGCTTACCTCTGCAAAAATTAGGCCAGATAGTGAAATATACTCGGTGGAGTGAAAATGAAATTTATAATGAGAAATAAGCTCACAGTTGTCTATATGCATGTTTCGAGTAAAATTGATGCAAAACTCTCGGAACCCAGTCGTTAATAAAATCGCTGAAGAAAGTGACACAACTGAAAAGGCTGCGTTGAAAAATAATGCTGGGTAAACAATTCTCCATGGCCGAGAAAGCCTATTCAGTTAAATAATAGTGTTTTTAAAGTCAAGACAATTGTAATAACATACACTACTGTTCATAAGACAAACTACTTCAAGACGTGCATAATTACATTACTCTCAAATGAGAAATACAATACACCGCATTAACAAAATCAATACATTCGCGATATAGAACTAAAGCTTACCCCCTATGCGTGTGTCCTCCTTTTCCGCACATCAAGAAGAATGTTGCCCATGATAAACCAAAAAGAATTGATACTACAGGAACGCATAAACAGAACGTGCAAGATATAGATTTACCCCACTCACTATTGGCAGCATCAAAGGCTATTGTTGTTAAATTTACAGTAACCGATGAATTAAATGTAAGACTGCTGAATAAAATACAGTTGCCTCCAACACTATCTAAGAAAAAAGCAAACGAACAGCTGCAAATAATTCCACTGACAATGGCTCCTAAATAAAATAGAATTGAAAATATTTTCCAAGCTAAAGAAACGTTTTCGGAATCTCTTTCGACCAGTTCAAAATAACTTCTTCTAATATTCATTTTATAAAACCCATTGTCAGTAAAAACATCCGACTACCTACCCTACATACCCTGCTGTAATTTTATTTATAAAGATGACGTCTATACTGCTCTATACGACCAATGGCGTGAACCGCGTGACCGATCGTTCGTGAGGACGCCCAAATATGAAACGTTTGTTCTCAATGCCTTATCTTTATCCTGCCAAATAATCAATGAAAATTCATCAGCATCTGAAAAATTGTTATATTATTACGTAGTTTATTAGAGGAAATGTAGAATGAGAAAATAACAAAACGTCTAACTAGTATAATTTTCAAATAAATTGCAACACTGAAATTTTAAGCACGTACGTATTATGATATGTAAAATGAACTTAATATCGGAAATTAGATAATTAATCCCTTGGTTACAGCATCATGAGAGTTTTATTAAGAATTTTATTGAATATTTCTGTATGTAATAAATTAGCTGGAGGTACACTTTTAGCGTTTTACAAAAAGTTTTCGAAAAAGAGTACCTTGACGATCTTAATTATGGCCCTTCCTCACCCGGAATAACCTGTCATTTTATCGTCGCGCGAAGCGTAACATATAACTGGAGTGGATTAAGCGATAATATCAGGAATAGTTACACAACAGGTTAACGGAGCTAAATCTCAGCTATTGCTAACAAGTGAGCCAAATGATTTTGTGGAAAATGTTTTTTCTTTTAATCCTGTTAAAGACTCGAATAACACTTACGCATCATTTCATTAAGACCACTGTTGATGCATCATCTTATGGAAACTTACTTAATTTCAAAATACCAGTCAAAGTGATATCTGACAACACATTGGAATTGGCTACCTCTTTCTCTCCTATTGTTGCTCTAAGAAGAAATCGTAAAAAAAGTACTGATGGTAACTGTTAGTGATTAATATGAAAATCTACAGTAAGATAATCGTTAATACACCCAATAATATTATTCAATGAATTTTAGTAACTCCTAGGATTTCTAAGCTGGAAATCATAAAAAAGAGAGGAAAACTAACATTCCCCTCTTTGGAAACATCTCTGCTGTCGCTTTGCTTCTTAACTTTTGCAGTATACTTGGTCAATCTCATTCAGGTAATAAATTTGAAATAAATACGACAGCAAGACGTTGTAATTGTTTCTAATAAATTTGATCTTTAATCATAACATTCCTTCCGAAGGTTATAATAAAAAATATGCAAGCAAAGCATAATAGTGGCACCAATTGACAATCAAGTAAAATTCTACACATAAAGGTCTCCAACTGCAACCACTAAATCTTCTAGATTATATATTCATTAATTGTAATTTTTTTCTGATAAGTATTTTTAAATTTGGATTAAAATTCATCAACAGAGTTTTTGGAATGCCCAAGGCTAAGCTGAGCATGTTTCCTACATCAGCACTGCACTTGGGTGCATGGGTTCAGAGGATGTAAATAATTATGTTATTATACTATTTTTTAAATTTTACCATATTTACCCTACTATAAGAAGACTTCGACTGTAAAACAATCAATTTTAACAAAATATTTTTTAGGAAAAATATTTTATAAGGAATTCTGAAGAAAATATTTAAAACAAGATATTGGAGTAATTTTTATTAAATCCCTAAAATTTATCTTCACAATGTGTGGTGCAAAGATAAATGTAATTTAAACCATGCTAGATTAGCCATAATAAGTTACTATTTTTATTTGTTTCTTTGTTAGCAAATATATTAGGCAATCCATAACCTTTGATTTAAAAAAAACAAAAAATCTTGCCTTATACATTATACAGTGAAACTCAGTTATAAGGAGATCCAAGGGACCGAAGAGTATTGCTTGTTATAACCGTTACTCATTACAACCATTATAGTAGGGAAACAATATATACCAATCAGAGGCATATATTCTGGGTGTGCTAGGCATGCCCACCAAATATCACGATATATACGTATATGTATTATTATTAAAACTATGGGAACTATGAAATGCGATTGTACTGAAAATGTTACATGCACGAAAATATGTTCACTGGAAGATCTCTAGCAAAGTCGTGCTATCGGACATTGCATGATATATAGCGTTTAACTAAATAACGGAGCGGACTGAGGTTATGCATAGTAGACTACTGCCTGGACTGGCCTGGTCTCATGAACACCCATGTATAGCGACGTGGTGGAGAGAAAGTGGAAGTTCTTAAGCTTAAGTCAACACTCCAGGCAGGGCTGTTTAGAAAGCGCACACCTTTCCCCTCTGAAACAGCTTGCGCCGTAGACAAGCACAGTGGAGAGATATTTGGGTTATGCACGTTACGATATAGCCGTCTGGGCATGCTGCTATTTTAGCGGACCCAAGTGAAGTTGCAGTCTTTGGGATTATCAACTGCATTATGGATAACATGGTCGATAATCCAGCAGAACGAATATTTTCCACTTTCTCGTCAAATTGTGTGAATTTTCCTTTTCACGCCATCCATTTCAAGGTATAAAAATGAAATTTAAGTTTACACAGCACGAAAGATAAATCTAGCATCTCGTAAGGTCACACAGCTACATCTGTCATTAAAATTCTGATATCTTTCTTAAACTGTAGGAAAAATCGACATCTTGTTATGCTGCTTTAACAATTTGCTTGTTATACCCGTGAAGGTCGTCACTACCGTGCTCATTATAAATGTAAAATTATGCTCTTAAAATACATTATTTCCAACCATTTCTTTTTTATTTACTCGCAATAGCCGTGATCTCGTTATAACCGTGCTTGTTATAAATGAGTTACACGGTATATCCTATTTAAGAAGCAGTTTCCAAGTTGGATAAATACAGTATTGGATTTGTTCTTTTAAGTTATTATGAAGTTATTCTTGTTCAAGATTTATTAATAGAAAAGTGTCAATAAATAATTGATTTCTACTCTTGAGTTTCACATGCATCCATAGTAATATTTAAAATCTTTATGTAAATCCAGAAATTTTTGCATAATGACCCTCAAAGGATTTGGTACAAAACAGAAAATATCCAATACTGCAGTTTTTTCAAAGTATGGTCCGCGGCTTAACAGTGGGCTACAAAATGTTCAAGGGCCTCAAGAAAGGTTCAATCCAAGATATTTTAATGCAAAATTTTGTCTAAATTGCTGCCAAGTTAACCAAAATCAACTAATGGGATTTAAAGGTTATAAAATTGTAGTTTTGATTTTAAATACATCCTTAGAAACTCTTACTTAACAATATTTTATAAGGTATAATTTTGATGGGCCGAACAACATACTTTCTTTTATAATTAGGCCCCAGAGAAAAGTGTGAAACCCCTGCAATAATGTATGTTTATTTGGTGTATGAAAAATGTTAACAGCTAAAATCCTTATTTATGCTCATGCATTAAACTAATAGATATTAACCAACATTTTATAAATATTCATTATAATAGCACAATGAAACTGTGATTCAACATTCATCAAAGTTGTTTACACATCATTTTGGAATTCAACCTATATTTCATTATGCTATAGAACTTGTGTTAAGGATATTTAGTGAATTGGGGTAAATAGTATTATCATAATCAAGAGGAATTATTCTGAAATTGTTTTAATTTCACCATTACATATAATTTTTTACTATCTAAATTATGATGCTGATGTATAATAATCATCATTTGTGCTTGCCAGCCTATTTATTTTATGCACGTTTTATAGCTGGTAATTATGTTTTTTAATTATATTTTGTTCAATTTTAATTGTCCCATTAAACAATGTTGTTATACATGCGATCTTGTAATTTAATTTTGCAAATTGGATTTGAAGATCAAGAATAATTGTAATATTGACATAACAAAGAAAATAAAAAAAATATTCAGTTAAGATACTTAAATCATAATTCTTTTATTTTGGGTAAGTTTATTTTGATAATCATTATTGTATAATTTCTTAAGTCAAATGAATTGAAATGCTTGGTTTAAATATTGAAATAGTAATGTGTGAAGAAAAATACACTGGTTTTCAAATTTAAGTAAGAAGTAAAGTTGTATTCTTTAATACTTTTGCATACCTCTACTCTGCATGTGTACCCGGTTGAAAACCCCTGCTCATAATCCTCCTCATTATCTATCTCAGTTGATTCTGGCTTCAGATATTTGCAATATAATTCCCTGATACACTCTTTCCATCTCTTCCTCAATAAATTAGATTAAATTCTAGTTAAAAATATCAAACGCCAATAAAATCGGATTTGTTGATAAATCTGATATACAAGTCAATTCTGTAGAAGCTGTCAGAAAAAGAAATGATATATTTTCACCAGGTGGATATCGGTATGCAACATTCGCCTTGATTTAGCGTTCAAGTCATCTCGCTACGTCATTAATGGCATTGCCATCTGGTGGGTAGACAAGCTTACATTATCTTGACCATGACAAAGTAATGAATCAAGTACACCACAATTACCAATTTGTTTGTACGATGAAAAGTCTTAAGGAAGTTGTGCTGACATCATCTCACGTGAAGCATTAAGTGGCAGCATTTTTAACATGATATCCATTTATCTATTCGTTTATGTAAGTGTATTTCATTTGGAAAGAAAAAAGTTATTTATTTAATTCTGTGATAGTTTGTAACCATGGGCACTAAAAGGAAGAAGCTAACTTAAAGTGAAAAGGTTTCTATTATTCATCATGACGCCCATTCAAACGTTATAAGAATAGAAAAACTGGCTTTGTCTTCTTTGAATAAAATAATGATATGAAAAGAGGTAATACTGGAAGCAGACAATAATGTCGTGTGGGGCACAATCTAAAAAGAAGAAGAACATGAAGAATTCTCCACGCATAGAATTGGAAAAAATAATGCTGCAGATGCAGTCAGAAAATGAGCCCCTATTGCCGCCCTGAGGCTGGATGTTGACAAATTTAAAGCCTTCAACAGGTGGTTTGACTGTTTTAAGAAGAGGCATGACATCCTATACAAAAGTGAATTTGGTAAAAGTGACAGCGTAGCTGAAGATACGTACTGTGCATCATTGAAAAGAGAGCCTCAACCTGCTTGATAGCAGGTAGAGGCTCTCTTTCCAATGATCCACAGTATCTTCATCTGATTTCAGGGATACGAGCTGAAGGACACATACAATGCAGAACAGGCCTTTCTAGAAGCAAAAAAATCCACAATCCACACCTTTGAGAACTGTATGATGCAGAGCTATGAAGAGTCAGAAAGACGATCTTCAAAATCAATCCTCCACATAGTAGTAACTTCACCAACCCTCCTCCTCCTTTGCCATTATGAAATATAGCCATCTAATTCTGTGGTGAGTGTAAAATAGTCCGTTTTAAAATTAAAAGTCAGCCTCTTAAACTGTGGATATAATTACTTGTAATAGACAAAATGACCATATAAACATTATTATGCATGTTTTAAATAAGTTATTCGAAAATTTAAACTTATGTAGGTATGTGTATTACTTAGAAAATTATGTGTTTAAAATTGTGGAGGTATCCCCTGCTATAGAATGGTGGCTTATGGAAAAATGAGTTTCGAGATACATTGTTTCGAGATACGGTGTGCTTTCGAGGGATGTATCTACGACGTATCTTGAGGACTACCTGTATCTATATCTTCTTTAAATGGAATTTACGAATGACCTCCACTGGGTAGAATGGACCCGTCTCGATGATGCTGTCTGTCATCAATGCAGCAAAATCGTGTACAAAAAGAAATCCATTATCTCCCAAAAACTTTTTGCTTTGTGTAAGACACCGGAAAAGACCAAATGCCAACTGCTTGATCAGTCAGACAATTTAGCTTCACACAATTTCAGTGACAAAATAGTAAATTTGTCTCAACATAAATTCCACTCCAAAGAAATAACTCGGCTGGAAAAAGGTTTATAATATGTGCCAAACATGTCATTATTGCCTCAGGATTAAAAAAAACCTTTCGGTAGATTGCAAATTAATACTCTGCAAAGAAGATTCCCGTGCCAAGCAAAGAATTGCTTGCAAAATCGGGAAAATTTTTCCAATAAACCGTTTTTCCCAGAGCTCAATCAATAAACCTCCTAACATGCCAGAACTCTGTATTGTTTTCAAGATACCTGCTCCTCCTTGCACTTTGATTCTAAGCCCTTAATAACAAATTTCATGAAAATACGTTCAATAGAAGCCGAGAACTAACATGCGGAAGACAGATAGACCAAAACTGGAAGCGAAACATGCCTAAAAACAATCTTTTTCAGGTTTTTAACAATGAGAAATGTAAGTTACTCTGACAATTCCCATTGCCGTCATATTTATGATTCCAATGCTTTCTATGGGCAATAGTTTAAGTTTAATGTTATGCATGCTTACTTTCTGCATTTTTCTTTTATCATTTGTATTGAAATGACATTCGGCATGTAAATTTTATGCATGTGCACGTGTGTCATATTGAGAGAGATGTTTGTTTCTTTGGCTAATGAGCCTCTTGGACTATTATAGCCATAATTCCAGTTCACTCTGGATACACACAGAGAAGGAAGAAGGGAAACCTGCAGCCGGTATTAGCATTCTCTTTATGAAGAGCAACAATGGGGACAGAGCGCTGGCTTTGCGCAGTATTCTCAAACCACACAAGTAGGAGACAGGATGATACCAGGTTTAACGGTCCGAGCTCCCAGATTTGAACCTGGAACTGCTGCATGGAAGGACACTCCATAACCACAGCCCTATCCTAAGAGAGATAGTTACATTTTGGGGGAGGAGTGAGAGGGAGGGAGAATGGAAATGACTTCATTTCAATTTAGTACTTCATTCATGCATGATTTTCAACACTAGTACCTATATAAAGTCAAACCTAAAAAATGCAAAAATATTTTAATATTTGTTCAGGTTTATTGTCTTTCTACTCTTCCCTGTGTAGAGTCCATGCATCTTCAAGCTCTACTCTATTAGAGTATCCCCAGAAAAAAATAGATCTCCAAGTTCCTTGGCCAATCTAAAGCCCTTATTCAGTGACAGTTTTGATTTCATAGTCACCATCACCTAGTTTTCAGTTTTATTGTCATCAGTGGCTGACTGAATCATCTCCTCTTGGCTCTTATTCGTTAAAATCAGTGTAAATGAGGTGCTAGTATCTCCTTTCCCTTTTTTTGCCTGGGGATTGTCAAATCCATCCCCTCTAAAACAACGGCCAATCTCTGCCGTCTTCTCCACCTCGTCTCACACTGCTGGGAAACTAAGGAAATCAATTACTGCCTCCTCCATTAATGTTTCCAACATGAGTTGATTGTGGATGACTTCATTTCTTTCAGCAATTCTACTATATTATTAACACACTCCATGATAGTCTGATATTTCTCTTCCAGAAAAACCAGTCTCATCCAAATTGACAACTTGTTTGCACCCCTTCTCCTTGATGTGTCTGACCAGCTCCGAAGAAAACTGCTTTGCTGCCTCATGGTCTGCTGATGCCACTTCACCATGGATCTTCATGCTCTGCAGACTGCGCCGCTTCTTCAAACCACCCCTTGATGGCTAGAAAACGAGCTTCTCTGGTCGCACTGCCTTCTCCTGAACTTGATGCATCTTCCATCTTTAGTTGATCTTTTGGCTTTCTCTCTCGTCAGTGCTCTGTCCAATGGAGCCCTTTTCTTGCTTTTACCCTTAATCCAACCAATCACCACCTTTTCCGTCTTCTGTATGGTAATGTCACCGATATAAAATGACATTTTTGCTGCACTTTCAGCAACACTTGATCGTATTTTCTCATAATGTTTCTTCATTGCATGTATGCTCACCGCATTGAGGCCCAAAGCCCTAGCCACAAATGTTGAGCCTTCACCCTTAGCAAGCCTATCCAATTGCTTTTAGCAAATTTAGGGATTTTTTTGCCTCTTCACAGTTGGTTTATCACTTTTGTCTTTTCTCTTCAAACTGTTGTTTAGGTTGATAATAATAAAAACATAAAATAGTGAAATATTTATTTAATATGCTTCATGCGGGCTTTAGCCACATTTTTTTTCTTTAAATTACAAAAACTTGATTTATGACTTTAAACTGAAGTATCCTGAATATCTTGAAATAATTTTAACTTTCAGATTCACTAAAAAGCTTAATATGCTTCTTAACAACAATACCCACATACATGTTCTGCTTATCAGATGAGGGGTATCGCCAAAAAATGAATGAATACATAGGATATAAATAGACAACACTAAGAAATGGTTCATATCACTTAAGTGGTGACAAATACCAGACTTGACTGAAAGGGGTGCATTAAGTCGGAGATAATTAAGTTCTGGTGGCCATGAGGTTGCATAGTGTAAAAGTGAATCGGTATCATGTATACATTAGAGTCGCATGTGCCTATGTATAAGTGATATCATGTGAATGGAAGGCAGACTGTTTACACCTACAAGTGAACAATGACTGTGTTTCATTTAAATTTCTTCACTCCTTTTTAAGAGAGAAAAATATTAGGTGTTATTTTTCAGGAGGCTATCATATTTCCTTAAAATCTCCCAATGATATTTTCATGTTGAAATTTCAGGAATAATGCAAAAAACAGTGAAAATAAAAGAATTTGGTAGTATTATGTTATAAGTTTATATTCAAAGTAATTACATAACAGCGTAAATGGAAAATTAATGATTAAAATGCTGTTGACAGCAGAATAAATTAACATTTTAAGCAACAAAGTATTTACAAGTGAATAGGATGATCATGGAGATCACAAGAGACCTCTCTAACTCAGGATAGAACATTTTAATGGCGTCATAAAGAAATTCAGGTCAAAATCTTTGGAAAACAAAAAAGGACACACCAATCCATCTACATATTTTAACAAATCACTTGGCCAAAACCTTAATTTATGCAGAATATTTAAAAAATCCAAAATTAAAAGAATTAAATGGATATCTTAATAATAAATAATAATGAAATATTATTTAATATACTGCAACAATAATGAAAAGTAAGATAGCTATAGACATTATCATCACTGGTAAATTCAGTGAAATAAGCGGAGCTTCCAATGGAATATAGGACTACCAATAGCTTGTATTACATCAATTAATGTTATAAACAGACAGAGTGCTCCAAAAGGAAGCTCCAGTTTAAATTGCCTATATTTACTAATGACACACAATTGATTTTTCTGTTCCAGAACACAAAAGACTTAGGAAATTGTGTGCCTCCTTGTAGCAGGATTCCTGAAACACTGGATGTCCTCAACTAGCACTCATAGTTGCCAAAATAAATTTGAAAATGCTGCTAAATCCACCATAAAAAGTTGCTAAATTCAAAGAAAATGTAGCTAAAAAGTTGTTAAAATTAAAATATTGTATAAATATTTCAAATAATTCCTATTATATCTAATTAGTAAACTTATTATCTCTTATATAAATGAATATCTATTAAGATAATATTTAATTGATTAGCATTGAATAAGGGAGAATTTTTGCAAGCCTTTTATTAATTAAAAACATGGAATAGACATTAACATTTAGAGGGTAAGCTTATTTTATAAGTAGAAAAATAAAAGATATTATATGTTCACGGGTCCCATGAGAGACAGCAAGTTGGAGGGAATGACACACACTTAAAGAAAAGAAGCAAATGAGGAACCTCAGACTTCAATTTTCCGTACACTCCATCATTAACGCCAGTCATGACTGATGCATTATCAGTCTCAAGCATGATTGTCCTCTGCAAATTTAATCCATTGTTTTTTAGAGACAGTTTTATAGAATCACATAGTGCATCTGCATTGCACTCAATTCTGTAATATCTATTAAGGACACTGCAAATTTCTTTCTAGAATTGGAAAAATATCTAATTATTATACCTTAATTTAGTTACAGAAATGTCATTAGACTCATCCACTTAATATTAAAACGTCCAATAAAAATCGGTCTAATTTCTACATTGAGAAGAATACCTTCTTTAATTTTTCATAGAAATCATTTTTTCTATAATTTAACTCCGTTTTATGATGTTTTATAATGAGATCTTTCAATATTAGTTTAAAATGTCTTAAATATCATAACTGGGGAAGTAACTGTAAAAATATTTTAAGGTTTATTAAAACTTGTATAGATTTTAATAAAGCTATCATAAAATTAATTTCTTTGGTTTATATTGTATATTGCATGTATTTCTGCTTACAGAAGGCAATATTTAAAATTGTCACTAGATTAGTAGAAAACTGCAAAGTTAGTGACATGTCACTAAACTCTAAAAAAAAGTTGCTAAAGGAAGTAAAAAGTCACTAAATGTAGCAACAAAGTTGTTAAATTGGCAACTATTGTGTTCTCTCTCAAATTGATTTACTGGACGTTTAGGGTATGGGTGTGGTCCTGGTCATCATACTCTTCAGACGTATGTGATCACTCATATGGAGAATGTTGACAGAAACAAACTACATACAGTTGACAAATTGAAGGAAGAAATTTCATCAGTTGTGATTACCATAAATCAAGAAATTCTGGCTGGAGTAATGAAGGAACAGTTTTCAATGACTTTATGTGGTGTTGGAAATGTTTTCACTTAACTGAAAACTTCTCAAATCTTCTATTAACAGAAAAATCAATTCTGTATGTCCTGTCATTTCGGTAAAAATATTTAAACTAGAGCATCTTTTTTGTAGCCATCTATACATTGAATTATAGCAGATGTAAATTAAGAAATTAATTTCAATAGAAGAGTAAATAATAATAAGTTTTACTCAAGAAATATTACTGACATTAGAAATAATCATAAAGAATTACTTAAAATCATAAAAATGTTACAGAATCATTATTTACATTACATAATTGATTAGCATAATGATTTACAAAATAAGCAAATTGCATACAGACAAATTTATAGAATTTCCCATCATATAAAAACTTGCTCACTAGCCAGGCTGTCAGTAAATGGTTTTACAAATTCTCTTGTAGCAAAATAGAAAATGAGTCCAAATGTGATGGAAATTGGCAATGCTGGCAAAGCTTTTTTGAATATAGCAAGTAGCAAAAGAGTTAAACAAAGACCCTGAAATTAAAAAGAAAACTGGCATTATGTCAAGTTCAATGAATGTCAGCGACAATATAATCAAGTATAGCATATACATACAATCAGAATAGCAACAAAACAGGCAAGTGTGGTATTCCAGTCTCCGTAAGAAGAAGCTTTTCCAACGAGAACACTGTAAAATATGAAATCTCCAAGGCCCAGCTTCACCCCTCCTATAAACGTGAACATTTAAATACCAATATAACAGCAACCTTCAATTCTGTGCATTATAAATTCATTACCTTAAAAACTAACTTACTCTCTTCCTCTTCCAGTTCTCTGTATTCTTGCTGACTCTGAGGCTGTACTGTGGCACCATAATTACCCGCTTGACCTCCTGAAGAAGCTTGGATTATTTCTCTTTGCCGCTGTCTAGAACGATTTTCAGTTGTAGCCATCCATTCTTGAGAAAACCCACCCTCAGGGTCTGCTTCTACAAAATGGTATTAGAGAAAGAAATTATATCGTGTTTATAAACTTAAATTTAATATTAAACATGAAGTTCTCACGGTGATGGTGAGATGAATGCGAGTAGAGCACTAGACACTTACTAACTGATTTTAGCTTTTCCTATCCACCACATATACCTAAGAGATATATCCCAACTAGGATTGCCAACCTTCGGCTTTCGGGCCGGAGATCTCCGGGTCATCACCATAATATCCGGTCTCCGGGTGAATAGCACAAATCTCCGGTTCAATTTCGATATCAGCAGAAAGCCCTTTTTATGACTTTTTGTGTTTTTTATAAATGATTCGAATAAGATAGTTTGCACTTTAATTTCCATTGTATTTTGTTTTATATGAAAAACAAATTGACGATGCTCTTACAATTTCGTTAATTAGTGATATTTAAAAGAAAATAAATGATTTTTAATCATATGTCCTAAAATCATGAATGCCTTTAAGAATATTGAATATATTTATCATTACATTTAATACCTCTTGGGTTCCTTCTCAAGTATCCAGATATCAAACAAACTCCGGTTCATGAAGATCTAAAAGTTGGCAACCCTAATCCCATCCCACTAAATATGGTCATATTTAAAATGTTCACAAGGGCAATTTTAGGAAGCATTTTCTAAGGGAAAAAGTGTGTCTTATGGTCCAGAAAATACCATTTTAAGGCCCTCGAGACATTTTTAAAGTGAATGGTTTTTCTTTCCATCTTTCACAGGTTCAAAGCAGAGCTGCAAACCACTTCAAAATTTGGAGTGGTTCGGTTCGCGGTTCAGTTCTAAATTTTGGTTCATGGTTCGGTTCAGACGAGAATTTTGCCAAGTGGTTCGGTTTGGTTTGCGGTTCGGTTCAACTAAATTAATCATTTGAAATACTATTCAGAAATAATTTATCCAATATATACATTACACATTCAGTATCAATCTGTAAGTAAATCAATCAGCAGTAATTATTATTTTAAATGAAAGAATTTATTTAAAGAAAGAAAAAATTTATATTTTAAATATATTACAATCCCATCATCATCTTCATTTATTTATATTAAAAGAAATGGTATTTTGGATCCTAACATGATTTTTATGTTCATTGTTGTTTACATATCAATTAAAAATTTTCTGAATGGATTCACTTCAAATTCATTTACCAACATACACAATCATACATAATCAGAAAGAAAATGCGCCTCTAGCTTAAACCGCTTTTGAGATTATCCCTGGATGGACGGACAAACCGAAAACATAAAAGTGTTTTAAAGAAATCATTAAAAATCAAAGAAAATTAGTTCCTCGAGCATTTGATTTCTTTTTCTTACCTGTAATACACATCATTTAGAGGAAAAAAGATTTATAACAAGGGCCTTACCACCCGTCTCCCAATATTTAACCCCTTTAGTTCTACCACCTGCACTTGCCTTTATTTTTCTTATTCCCACACACATACCCATTGCCGCATTGATAATTTCCTCCCTCCTCTCTCTGGGGTTCACCTTCTCTCCGTCTTCCACAAGACCTTTCTTTTTAGTCCTTCCCATCTTTTCCCAAAACCTCCCGAGATGGTCTCCCTCCTCCAGCCTTTCCTTTCCCCTCCCCCTTTATCCCTTTACAACCTACCCCCCGCAGTAACCCTCTGAGATAGGTTCCTCCTTTCCTTCCCCTCCATTCCTTTCCATCTTACAAACTACCCTGCCCCCCCCCCCCCCCCTCTCTACCCATTTCTCTGTATATACTTTCTATTCTCACCATATTTGCACCTGACTATAGCATTGTAATGTCGTAACCCGGGTCGTAAGAGAAATAGAAACAATGGAGGTTACAGAGCGTTATAGCTTTGGTTCATTTATAAGTTATATTATAACAAATAAAAAAAATGTTCGCTATATTTATCAAGGGTCTAGTAAAATTCACCGACCACAATTCATCGACACACAATTCATCGACTAGGAAAATTCTTTTCCGTAAGCCTTTATTAAGATTTCCTTGATTGAATGATAGATTTAATTATTGAAGTAGACAGTTTCTTGCTTTCCAATGGCGATGATGCACGGCATCTCAATTTTTCCAACTTTCAATAATAAATTTACGTAAATAAATTATTTTAATTAGTTAAATAATATGGAATAAAATATTATTCCGAATGAATTTATGATATGTAAAACTCTAATAAATTCGATTATTAATTCTTATTATTATATAATAAATTCAAAAAGACACTTTTAGCTCGATTCAAAACATATTATATATTGCTAATTTTTTTCTTTTGCCTCCTTAGAAAAGTAATCAAAAACTCAATATGATAGTAAAATTACGTTACAAGAATAATTTAAAATTAATCGACAGTTCGGGGCAGATTATTCAATATACGAAGTGCGGACACTTATGATTCAAATCAAATGATTATATAACGTAGAGTGACCCTCTTTAAATAACACTAACATGTTAATTTTATTTCCCTCTTAAATAAAGTTTACTAAAATATTATTAAAAATACACACTTCAGATAATTCAAGGAATTCTGGGGAAATAAATGCCTCCGATCCAAGAGATCCGCCGAAGTCCTCGCCTGTTTTTGTTGGAATATAAACCACCAAGTAATGGAAATATCATAGAAGAACACGACAGGAGAGTTGGAAAAGGAATGATATCGTTGAAAGCTCAAGCCGTTGAGAGCTACAATTTGAATTTTTCCGAAGAAAAAGATATGAGGAGAGTTAATGGTGTTCTAAGAAAGACACAGCAGGGCATATTTTCTCAGGTCTGATAATTACAATGCTGAAGGGGATGATGGTGATGGTAAGGGCATGGATTTTTCTCTCGGCACGAAAGCAGATTACGGCTCCTTTCTAGGTCTTTGTAAAACGACCATTTTGCCTGCCTTCAGATAAAGATCTTTCTATATTCTGTTGGTCGGTTTCTGCCTACAGTGGTTGACCCAGATATTGTCGCAGTTGGTGTCCCCATAACCCTCACCATAAATGTTGCCTGTGGATAACAATAGTAGCAGAGAGGAAAGAGATAGGCACTCTTTCCTTTGAAGCAAACCTGCTGGTTTTTCCAATGGAAATTCCTGATCTTTTTGTTGGTCCGCACTTTGTGGATTGAGATCGAACCGAAACCGAACCAGTTTTGCAAAAAATTAGTATGGTTTTCGGTTCAATGAAAGATTAATCAGTTGTTTCGGTTCAGTTTGCGGTTCAGCAAAATGGATGCGGTTTGGTTCGGTTTGCAGCTCTGGTTCAAAGTATACTTAATTATACAAAAAATAAGTGATAGCTGTCATATGACAGGCTATCTTTAGTTATATTTAAAATAGTTGCGTATATTCTTCCACAAAAGTGAATGAATGTATATTCAATATAACACCGTATTTACTCGGATATAAGCTGCCACCACATATAAGCCACACCCACGGTTTTTCAACATTGAAAATAGAAAAAAAACTTCATTTGATGTAAGCTGCGTTTCGAACTCAAAAATATGTCTACAGTTGGAAGCTCAGGAAATTTTCTTATATTTGCTGTCCAATTGAAAAGTTATGGTGTAGAAGTTATGACTGCATTAAAATGTTCATTTTCGATTTTCTCAGCTGACTTTGCCTGGGTGCATACACAAGAGATTCGTGAGTTACCTCTTCTTCTCCCTGCCTGCTTTAAATGAGTAAGATTACATGGCTACGGCAAACAAAGGAAAACTACGCTTAAAGAAATAATAGAAAATTTCCCTATTGCATATTTCAGCGCATGCATTTTAACTAACAAATTTTCATAAAATTTAAATTTCTATGGGCCATACCAATAATCCATCCTCCGAAGGAGAGTTTCCCATTCATGTTGAAGATCATCGTTCCGTGTTTGCATTCTAGGCATTTTTCCTCCTGATTTTTTTTACCAACATGGCAACTTTTTCATTCATAATATTTACATATAAATTTGGTTGTACATTATAATAGGGTAACATTAAGTTTGTTACTGAATGGTAGTGATTTCGTAATGGTACGATTCAATGAATAAAGTTTACAAATGTGAAGATATAAAAGAAGAAAAATTCTAAACTTAACAGGGAATCAAACCCAGGCCTCCTACTTGTCAGTTAAGTGCTTTAACCAACTAAGCTATCAAGCCAGTCTTAAAATAATAGAAATTAAAAATATGGAGTAAACAATATTGTTCTTTAGAACTGACCATATGATGACATTCTGAGTGCTTGTGGGTCCAGATTCCAGGACCACAGACGGCATTTCACGAAGGGGAGAAGAGTGAGAGCAGTGAGGAGAAGTTTCAGGGTGCTAAGGGGTGATAGAAAAGCAGAGGGTCGAGGTGGGAAAACCCAAATTCAAATCTGAGAAATGGGAAAGGGAGAAAATGCTGCCCGTTGGTATCAGTTGCTATCGTTTGCCTTGCACCCACATCTTGCGAAAGGAAAATCTTACGACCGATCCTAATACCGGGCCTTGGGGATTTCACCCCGGTATCCCCACCCTCTCGGTGGCCCTGAGGCAAGGCAACATCCTGTTAAAATGGCAAGATTTCCCCAAAATATGTGAATTAAACGTTTAACATCAGTGATTTTGAACTGCAGGCAGAAAAAGATGAACAGAATAATAAACTTTATAATTTTTTCTTTAAATGGTTGAGATCCGAAGATCATAGGTTAATTTTTTCTAATTTTAATATAAAAAAGAATGAAAGCCTGCACGTCAAAAAGTCGATTTTTACGTTATTTTATGGGAAATGTCTTCCTCGGAGTTGAACCCAGGACTCTTTTATAGATTTTTTTGTCATTTGCATTTTTATAGTCATGGAGCGTAGAGTTATATCAGACAAAGTACATATGTAAAGATCGTGAAAACTATACGTATTATTATAAGAAAAAATCCTTTCCGTCTGTGTCTCACAGGTTCCGCCTTACAGAGAGACATTTATATGAAAAATGTTATCAACTAATATGATTTCCAGCTTTGGCAGGTTTCCGCTAAATACAGATTCCTCCTTTTACAGGTTTTACTTACGGAAAAAGAAAGATTACAGGAGCAGAATTTCAGACATTTAGGGATTACCATAAGTGGACAAGAGATTAGTGAAAAATGTTGGCATAAAATGGTTCTAACGACATTAAATACTGTATATTCCGGCGTATAAGTCGACCTTTGAAGTCGGAAAAATTTTTCCTAAAACTTAGGGTCAACTTATACGCCGAACATAAAAATGTTAACCTTACAATAAAAATGAATAATATTGATATTTAAGAAGACCGTAAATCTTTCGGTGGAGGTGATCGCTATTTTGAATCAGCTGTTCCAGTATTTACATTTTACAACATTTACCGTATTTACTCGTGTACCCCGCACACATTTTTTCCCGAAACGCCGGGAAAAAAGGGGGTGCGCGTCTAACCTGAGGATTTCTGAACAGGTTATATAAATTGTGAGTATCGATAGTACATTCTCTGCAATATGCTTGTGTCTACGTTTATATTCGTAAAAGACGTCAAATTCTACGAAGTATACGCGTATTTAAGCGACCAAGCAAGCGTGTAAGTTACACCTGCGCTGCAGGCAAAAACTTGCAAAAGTAGGCAGAAAGAATACGCTGACTAACTGATAACTATAGTTCAATGAATACTGAGGGTTTGCCGGCTTGAGAATAGGTAGGTTCAAGTTTGGTCCTTTTTCCTCATCCACTTCAAGGAATCTGAAGTGGTGAAATTTTGTTGCGAATGAAAGATTTCATCGTTTGAAAGGAAGACAGAAATCCACATCTCAAGTGTTTAGACTCGTTTGTTCTTAATCTTCCAATATTTACTCACGAGACAATACACAAAAACCTCCCCATCCATGTAGGGAAGTTCCCGTTCATAGATGACCAAATATTTCGTGAAGCTCTGCATTGGTGCGTAATATTTCATCAAAAACAGTGAAGTGGGGATGAAGTTGTGTAATATTACAACAAAAACAGTTAAGGCGTTAACAAAAGAGGACTACCGGTGAGGAGATTTCTGCTGGTATCATCATAAAGAGATAATCCAATAAACTGCGTCATGGAGAAGGGAGAAAATGATTAACTTGTGTGGAACTTGTTTCAGGGAGTGGGAATTGGTGACTTAAAACTTATTCTGGCTCAAATTAATTTTTTCCCTCCGAACCGGCCCAAAAATAGGAGTATGCGGGGTACACGAGTGCGCAGGTTATATGAGTAAATATGGTATTTTAGAAGATTTATAATAATTAATTTTAATAGGTATTGTATTTACTCACGTAATCCGGGTCCTCATGTACCACGCACAACCCTATTTTTGGACCAGTTCGAGGAGAAAAAAATAAATTCGTACTTTAATAAGTTGATGTCTACGGCGGCGGAAAATTAGAAAAAATAAAAAAATGTGGGGATTCCCCGTAGGTGTGTTCTCTCCATGGTTCCCTCTAAGCTGTGCGACTGCGTAGCAGTTTTTGAAGTGCCACACACTAAATTTTTCAAGTGCACACTATTGTGGTATTTTACAATATATCGGAACAGGACCGCACCAATCCCGGTGCATATCCGCGCACTATTGTCTTGTAGGCACGCATAGCGATATTCATTCCGCCCATGGATAAAAAATATAAAGAACTATGGTTCTCTCCAGGGTTAAAGGAGCATCAGCGGCTCACGATGAGTATGGCGAATAGAGATACCAGATGCCAACTTATTCCAGCAAAAAGTGTAGGTAGAAACTGATAGTAAATTTTTAATGACAGAACTGCTTTTCTTGAGAACAATAATAAACTTAAAATTCAATTAAAAGATACAGCTTTAATATTATAAAAATATAATGTCATCTCAATGCTGAAGCTGCACCAACGGCAGTATAAACAGTGCATTTAAACCCTAAACATTTCTTGATGGTGTAGATACGCGTAAACTTAGTAGAATTCTTTGTCTTTTGCGAGTATAAATGTAGACGCAAGCGTGTTGCAGTAAATTTACTATCAAAACTCATAATTTTTAAAACTTCGTCAGAAATCTTCATGTATGACCAACATTTTGGAAAAAAAGGTGCGCGGGGTACACATTTGCGATATTTTATTGAATTTCGCCACCGTAGAGATCGATCGCGATCACTAGGTATAGTTCATTTCGATAGTATCATTAGCAGCTGAAATCAATTGAATTATAGGAAACTTTATTTAGTGGGTCAAGCTCTCCAAAAATAAGTTTCTTAATGGTTGAAATTAAAAAAAGTCACATGGAATGCTCAAGAAGAATAGCATGGACTCGAAACAATATTTATATATATTTTTGTTTTTGTTTATTTCTGATTTGTTAAAACTTGGATTGTACATGACTTTGATTTTGTCTGAAAACGGTTTCATGAGAAGTATTTTTAAGTGAAAAAGTGGGGGTCGACTTATATGGCGAACATATGCCTAATCATGTATTTTCATCCAAAAAAGCAGGGGTCGACTTATACGC
The DNA here is from genome assembly GCA_036926305.1 of Uropetala carovei. NCBI lineage: Eukaryota > Metazoa > Arthropoda > Insecta > Odonata > Petaluridae > Uropetala > Uropetala carovei. Next base: position 680,856 of record JAXCHB010000163.1, on the reverse strand, counting down.
CGGAATACACGGTAAGTAAAACTAGGCTCCTTACCGGACACATTTTCAATGGGATTGGTCTCAAGTTGTGCTTGGTTCTCTTGAGTTCTATCTTCAACTTGTGTCGTCCTCTCAACGTGACCTCTATTAGTCCTTGGAGGAGGAGTAGGTTCCTCTTCCTCACCATTAATTACATTTATGTATGAATACATGAATGTTGCTGGAAATACAATAATTATTCAATTTTCAATCCTCAGAACTTTATCCTTTAATATAATAGTAATGAATTTCTATTATATGTCCTGTGTGAGTCGTAAATTAATGTTTCAATACCATTTCACCCATTTCTACATTTAAATAAAATTGAAAAATGTTTATAATAAATCAAAAAATCTCTAACCTAATAAAAATAATTACTATTATTTCTTCAATTTTGAAAACTATGTGAGAACTCTTAAATGGCTAAAAAAAAAGTTCTTGCAGAATCCTAAAAATAAATAAAATTTTTCTTAATAAAAATTGAGCACAGTAAGTCCCCGACTTACATGGGTCCGAGTTACACATATCTGTAGATACATGAATACATGACATAACTTATCAGCAGGCTCGACCGTTAGTTAAACTGCCGCTCAATAGATGGCGTTACTAGTACAGTAATCCCTCGGTATTCGAGCAATCAGTGTATGGGTTTTCGATTATACGAGATGCACAAATTAATACCTGTTTTTCAATTTACGAGCCAATTTTCGCTTATAATACAATTTCCTTCCTCTCGCAAACCGATCGTTTTTCCCGGCATCTATTCTCGGCTTTCGTCGGTTCCCAAATCTTCTCGAATGCGCAGAACGTCACGGCATCCCAACCTTAATGATTTAACTATCGTTTATAAAATTTATAACATGGGATGTATTGGGAAATTAATTTCTGTTTTACGAGCAGCTTTTGAGGAACAAATTAAGCTCGTAAACTGAGGATTACTGTACATTGACGCATAGCTGACAGCATCGCTTTCGCCATTTAGATTTGTTATCCCGTGGGTTGAAGTTTTCTTACAATTACGTTTTTATATATGTACTGTACCGAATATATTTTCAGTTTCTTTACATTTTGTTTTTATAAGCACTACTTTTTAGGAGCGTTTCACTTCCAGCGTGAGCGCCTATTATCGTCGGTCTGTCCGTCCGTCTGCATGTTCATTCTCGGCTTCTACAGAACGGCTTTTCATGAAATTTGATATTAAGGACTCACACTCACTCACTCACACCAAAACTGCTTGATATCCAGCCCAGCCTTTTTGAAATCAGCTTTCTTTCTTGGGTCTTCTTGGAAATCAATGAAATCATCCTTTGGTGAATCATTGTCACTCATCGTAGATATATCAAACAAGAAGGGGTTCATGATCCAAACAGATTCCATGCTAAGATCATTAATATCTAAGAAGTAACCCTCAAAATTTGTACTTAGAACTTCCAAATGGTTACTGACTTCTTGAAGTATTTCCGCAGGCATTGTCTTACCATCTCCACTAAGGATATCGTCAAGGTTTGGAAAGCTCGTCATGTTTCCGCTTTCAACACGGCGACTCCAAATAGGTAATTTCCTCATAAATGCCACAAGCTTTCCCCTGGCTTGAATAATATCCACATCCCTTCCCTGCATCGACATGTTCAAATCATTGAGGAGATTGAAAATATCGGCCAAATATCCCAGGCTAACAATAAAATGTTCATCTTCAAAATGGTTTGCAAGAGGGGATTGTTGATGCTCGAGGAATATAAAAATTTCATCCCGAAGTTCCACTACACGTGCGAAAACACGGCCACGACTTAGCCAACGTACCTCTGTGTGGTACAGTAAAACACAATGTTCCACTCCAATCTTATCACAGAATGTTTGAAATAGCCGATGATTTAATGCACGTCCACGAATAAAGTTAACTGTTTGCACAACTATTCCCATCACTTCTTTAAGTTTCTTTGGCAATGTTTTGGACGCCAAAGCTTGGTGATGTAGAAAACAGTGTGTGATCAACATATGTGGAGCTATTTCCTTGACCAGAGCAACGAATCCAGAGTTCTTGCCAATCATGGCAGGAGCTCCATCCGTACAAATAGACCCAATCAAATCCCATGCTAACTCATGGCGAACAAAGAACAATTGGATCAACTTGAACACATCAGCTGCTTTGGTTGTTTCAAGTCGATCACACAATAAAAACTCTTCCTTGATGTTCTTTTCATGAATATAGCATACAAATACGATCAATTGACTGTGGTTTGAAACGTCAGTTGATTCATCGAGCTGCATGCTGATTTTCGCAGGACTGTTTTAATCTCGCTGACAACTTGGGTTACTATGTCCACACTCATGTCTTTAATTCTTTGGCGTACAGTGTCGTTGGACAAGGACACCTGACTCAATCGCTTAGCGGCATCCTCTCCCAGCATGATTTTAGCCATCTCCAGCGCACAGGGCTTCACTAGGCTTTCTCCGATTGTGTGGGGCTTCTTTTCTTTGGAAATTATGTACGAAACTTTGTAGGAGGCTTCCAGAAAAGCTTTCCCTGGAGGAGCAAACCCATATGATGAAAGAGTTCCTTTCTGATCATAACGAATTCTTATCAACTTGAAAGCATCAATCGAGGTTCCAACATGATTACTGTGCTTGGTTTCGAGATCCGAGAAATATCCCTTTCATGCCTTCTACCTTCTGCACACTTTCGTCGACTTCTCTCACGTTCGAAGGAAATTACCCAGAATGCAATCCTTCTCGAAACGAGAAACTCAAATGAGAAGTTATGGAATAGAGGGGCAGACTGTGGGAAGTCGTCTGTGTTGAGTGATCTGATCGCTGATTGGTTATCGGCCTCGCCGCCTCAATCCGTATTGATAACGGTGATAGTTTATTCTAATCTAACAACTTTAAAAAAAAATTGTTCAGAGATCGAGTCCCATACCCCCATTATTTGGTTCCCATACTCCCTAGGGGTATGGATATCCCCGGTTAAGAACCCCTGCTATATATTATGCACGTAAGTGAAGCTGCATGCATATGAAGCCTTGCGTAAATATATCGGCGTATTTCTCGAGAACCGTTCGTCGTAAAGATATGCAGTAAACGGCGTATTGTTTCTACTGGCTAGGAGGTCCCTGAAAAAATATTTTCGTTTGCTTAAGTGTCCTGGGTTCGAATCCAGGAGACAATTATATTTTCCCATAAGTTTACATGGGATTTCTGATTTTTCCGAGTGCAAGGTTTTCTCCTTCATTCATTCAAATACATAAATATGGACCGATTTTCTTATTTTTTTGCTTTATTCGACGGCTAACGCTCTATAATACCTTATTCTTGCGATGTTTACACATTATATAGTCGAATTTTTCAGAAATACGCATTCTTTTTTGAAATTTTTCGGATTTTTCGTACTCATTCCGGGCGCTGCCAAGGAGATTCTCATTGTTGCCTCCGATTCATTTAAGGCCAATTAAACCTTCAAATAGACAAAAGAACAGCATTATTGTTATCTTCTCTTCAATGATAATCTAAATAAATGCTTGCACTGACGTGGCCTTTATGGTAGGTCCTGCAAGAAATTAAAAGCAGTCGTTGATAGACACTTGAAGGAAGGCAACTGTTTGTGAGTTCGTCTATAAGGGTGCAACAATAATCATTGGAACTAAGGTAAGGTAGAATTAAAAATTTTTCCCCTTTGAATATACCGCGATATGATCTAACGTAGCGCTGAACTATTTAGATTATTTGCAAGCGTAGCTGCAGTGGGCTGCTAGTGTGGCATTTAAATCTGCCGTAGCCGTACAGTAGGTTTAAAGAGATAAGTTTGCATAAACCATGATTAGCAAATATACCGAAAAAATATTTATTGTATCACGTAAACGGCAAAAAAATGCATTAAATTTGGTGAGAGCTAGAAAACGAACCCCACGCCGAGTGTACACAGCCACAGCATGATAAAAAACCTCGCGGATAGGAAATTCATTTGTTTAGTGTTTTTTCTCATCACTTCAAAGATGGCAGCAGTAGTAGAAAAAAAACCGCGAAACTGCGAATCACGCGAATTTGGAAACTGCGAATTTCGAGGTCCTCGAAAAAAACTTAACTTAAAAAGTTCATAAAAATCCAATAAAAAGGTGAAAATTTATTAGTTTTTATATAATTTTTACAAGTTACGTGCCTTCATCACCAGTTTACAAAAATCTCTTCGGCCTCACAGGTGGAATTTCATTAAATGTGCTCTGGGATTGAGGGTTTAAGCAATATTACCCTTTCAACATCATACCTTAACATAGTAGCTACATATATGCACTGTCTTATAGTTAACTAGCTGAAATGCCCGGCTTCGCTCGTGAAAGAGTTTTCTTTTAAGTAGCAAACGATTTTTATTGCTTTATACTTTAAAAGTATTCATAGACTATATTTAGGCTTGAACCCATTTGTACCCTTTATCTTGGTGTGGATTTTCCTTGCATTAATCTTTACGTGGCCATCTCCCTTTAAAGAGGACGACAATTAAGAAATTTAGCTTTGTTGCCGCCTGGAAATGGTCATCTAAACTGATAAATTTTGCGCTTAAAGGAAAATTTCGAGCGATTCAGCATGTAATACGACAAAACATGAACAGAATTAAAATATTGTCTTTTGTGCATAAAATAAGTCATTTCCCGTGATCTTAAGTTAATATTTAGGTATATTTATATCCACATCAGTGAAGGGCTGCATGGCATTTTGGGGTTTCTCCACACCATTTCCCATGCATTCTTATGGAAATAGTATTTTGTTGACCCCATGGGGTATAAGAGACCCCACGGTCTGTAAACCTAGACGAAGTTCTTCCTTTGGTCCATAGGGTGACCCATGAAACTTTTGAATTCAATAGCTTCAACAGTGTAAAAATGTATAAAGAACGTACACTCTAAAATATTTATAAGATGTTATGCGAGTTATATTCGGGCTAACACCATCCAGACAGCAAACAGCCAATGTAATCCTTGTGGCAATGAAGAAGCTATTGAAGTCAATACACTAAACTTTACCAAATTGTCTTACATGAATAGATGAGTGCAGGGAATATTTGTTCATTTCTTTCTTGAGCAGTCTCAACCAATATTCGAAGAGGCCCTTTTGGAGTTAAAACAGCCACAAGATCTAAAAAATATAAAAAAATGAAACAAATCAAAATTTTATGCTTAAAAAGGAGGAAATATCTTTACACCACCATATATTATTTCTCACTGTATTTTTTGTTTATATATATGTGCAGTTCCCTTTTATTTTTTAAACTATCAAAGTTGCAAAATCCTACAAATTTGGGTGCCTCACTGTTATTTGTTTGCTTGAGGCACAGGCAGCAATAGCAGAGGAAAGACTTGATATAACCTCAGTTAACTGTTTACCCTTTACAGAAGCATCTCAAAATTTACAATTTTGGTCATGTGCACATCCTCGATAGTACTGCAGATACAGTGAAAACCTCACCAATTCAGACTAATAAGGGGAAGGGGTAGTCCGAATTAGTGAAAAGTCCAAATTATAGAACATAACTATATATTTTCAGGTCACAGTTCACAAAAAAGCAAATTTATTCACAATTCAGCAACATATGTTAATAATCACATTTTCTCATGCAAAGGTAATTTACATATCATATGTATTTGATTTTTTATCACAAACAACTGTTACATTACCTTATTGTTTCTAATAGTAAATGCATTACTTTATTGCATAATCAAAATTTAATACAAAGAATTCAAATCAAAAAGAATACAAAGAATACAATTTTTTAAACAATAAGCTTTAATTAATGTGTTAAAAGTTAATAACTACAAATTTAATCAGATGTAGACAGTCCCTCCCCAAAACGTATTGTCTTTTTTGAAGAAATCAGAAATTTTCTATTGTATTTCATAACGTCGTATACTACTTCATTTCTCTTAAAGCGTAAAAATATTTTTCGAATTCCTTGTCAGAATTAGCAAATTTAATAAGAGTATCGAGGCTGTTGGTGGCTTTGGGTAATTTTACTTTTTCTTCTTTACTTTATTCCTCATGTCCCGCTTCACCTACAGGAGGCAGTTCGAATTAGTGAGGTTTAACTGCACACCTAATTTATGTCACGGATGTGTTCCTAAAAAGTACAATGTAAATTGAAGCAGTTTTTCCCATAACAAATAAATGGAGTGAGAGGGGATGCATGGAGGAGTTTAGGATAGTTTAGCACAACCAATTGCATTAACTTCTCAATATTGGTATTAGATACTCGAAAATTAAGTCTGATTTCAGAAGGAATGTAATGGATTCAAAGGAAACTGTGGCCATACAGACAATAATTTCTTGTCTGAGTAAACAGTAATACAGTAAAACTTCACATTGTGCAAATTTACAAGATGCAATTTTGCTAAGATGTGATTTCACTAACATAAGACGCGATGGTTCGCCTCACTAAGACTTGGTTTAACAAGCCAAAGTTAACCTTTAAATTTCTCGTAAGCTATAAATGATAAAAACTTCAAATTAAAACATTTTAAAGAAAAAATACTGACTAATTAATTCATGTAATTATTTTCCTTATAAAAATGTTGCATCGAGAGATTCGTATGTGCGTTTCTCATATTGCGCTGATACGGCGATCTCTGCAACTGGTGTGCCACAATAAAGCCCTTGATGGGCTGCAGTATATTTTACGTTATAAGCAAGGGAGGGTTATTACTGTGTTTTACTATCCTCCAGCTACGACCACAGAAAATACATTTTCAATAAACAGTGATACTTTATGGCCGAATATGCTACTGTTTCAGTTACTTGAAGCTACAACATAGTTACTTCTAGGAGAAACTAAGTCATACGGAACAGTTTCGGGTAACGCGATTTCCACTTTTTATGTAACTGTGATGTTGTGGTGTGAAAAATTCTGCATTTTTCTACTCTATTCAGGAACTTTTTTATGATTCACGTTACTCTGTAGATAATAGAGTCAATTATTTTCATCTATTCTCCATTATTTTCCTCATTAGTTATAATTCTCATCTCCAAAATGAAAGTGAATCATTTTAGTCATAATTTATCCCATCTATATAGAAAAAAGTGATTTTTTTTCTCTTGCTGCTCTTCATAGTTAATGATAAAAGTGATCTACAAAATATCGGCATGAAATTTGGTTCATTGTGCTGTGAGGATTGAACGAACCCGAAGGTGTGCCATGCATAATTCATGCACCTTTTTCTCAGAATTTTGTGACCAAAACTTTGGGTGCGTGAAATACACGCGATATTATTATATTATTTTTTCTTAATTCTACATCGAGAAATAAGCTTGCATGAATAATGTGATGGCGTGGATTAAGCGAGTAAATATGGTATTATTTTACGTACAGGCGATGCCTGGTTTATGCCATATATACGTTCCACGGGTTATGGCGTAATTCGAAATTGGCATAAATCGAAAGTAATTTTTCGACAGAATTTGATCATGAACAGCGTTTATCAAATGCGCATTAAATTTCAGATTATGGAACGCATAGCGTTTCTTAAAATGACCAAACCAGCCATCGCTAGCAGCAAAATGAACTGCATCTGTTTCATTCTTCGTCAATTCTTCGTATAAACTTCTTGCTTTCTTGTGAATTATGGCCATAGATAAAGGACAGTTTTGCTGGTTTTGGTGTTCAATCCAAGTGGCCAATAACCGTTCCAAGGATAACAATAAAAACAAATTAAATGGAACTTAATATTTTACTTTTACTTCTTAGCCTGCACGAAACATTCAGAGAAACGATATTTTAATTACAATAAACTTTTAAAAACCGATTACTCTAAGTTAAACTGAACCATGAAATAACATTTTACATAATATGCATAATTATACTTAACGACTGGTTAACAGTACCTGATTGTAAAATCTTATAAACTTTATAAAATCTTCTTAAGTAAAGAATGAAATAAAAGTGGTCAAAATTTTAATAATTAAATTTCAACAATGGGAGATTATGATGAAGAAACAATAGTTTTTCCGCATTTTGCAGAAGGAGTTTATTCCTCCACTCTTCGTACATGGTTCTGGCCTAGCTAAACATCCTTTCACTGGGTATGTTGCTTGGAGGTGATGACAAGTAACGTCTGGCCAATTTTGACAGTTCAGGAAAGATAGCTAGCTGCATTTTTTGCCCACCAAGTTAAAGGATTTTCTTTATGAGGGATGTTAGGACATTTAAGATAATTTTCAAATTGCCTCTCTTCTTCAGAATAAGACGTATTATCCTCAGCACGAAATTCTTCTTGTTTGCTTTCATTTTCAAACAAAATTTCATCTAAGCAAGCCCACACATCTTGAAACAAATTGGTTCAACCTACCCAGCCGGGCACCCGGATACCGGCCAGGTAATTTTTCTTTGCTTCCCCTGGTACCCAGTATTTTTTAGTTCCCGCTACATCACTAATGTCAATGTTTCTTTCACCACGCTCAAACCTTTTAAGCACCTCTATTTTAATTTCTAAGGAAAGAGACTTTCCAGCTTTTTTCACATCCTTCCTTCCCATATTATAACCACTTCTAACTCTTTTGAAGCTCATTTTAACACAGGGGGATAAATTACAGAATATTAAGAATTAAAATCACAGAAATAAATGAGAGCTAAATGGACAACGTTAGCACTACCAAAGAGGACAACAGCTCAACTGCCTAGCTATTTATATTTTCACGGTGAAAGAAAATGAATGCGAGACTTCACAATGTAACAGTATGTATACTTTGTCGGCGAGTGATAGGATGCGAGTGAGACTTCACAATGTAACATTGAAAGGTATCAAAGGTGTAGAAATGAGCACGATGGCGCAAATACAATTTTATTTGTACATACTGTAGGGCTGCTACTGTTGACGGTTGATAATTCACGTTAAATTTAGTGTACAATCAAATTGTCGACGAATAAATGCGTTTTTTTATAAAAAGCAAGTATATTTTAGTTCAAAAATATTTTTTCGCCTTATGGCTGGTTGCATATTTGTTCATTAGAAATGGCGTTAAAATGAAAGCACGTAAATCGAATTGGCGTAAATCGGGTGTCACCTGTATTTAAATACCGGTAAAAAACTATTCTAGATAAATGTACAAAATATGAGATCCAAAAACCTGTCTGATCCCTATGAAATTAATGCTGCATATAAAGCGGTTTCACAAGATGGCAATTTCAAGGAATGCAACTACCGCACTATGTGAGGTAGTAGGATCGCAACACTTGCATTTTTAATACCAATTTCAGATGGAGTCGCCAAGGTGCACGAGGCAGCCTTTGTTTTATCATCAGGAAACATACATATATTTGCCTTCCTCAACAGTGTTTTTAGCATGACACCATCACTTAATTAGGCCGACCCACTGGGTACAGACGCCTTTTGCAGCTGCCTCACCGAGATACAGGCTCTGCATGGACTATACTTAATCTGGTCCCTACCTATTCAACTTACTGGCATGGATGATCCAGCTAGTATAGCTCTCTAGGTCTACAGAAAGTTGTAGTCAAAGAGGGAACATATGGGACATGTTGACATTCTGCTGACAGGCATGAATGCCATAAGCACAAATTAAATACATTGCAAGTATGAAGAGGTGTCATAATATTGCATTTCTTGTAACTGTGACAATTTATTATGCAAGGGATGCCTGTGTAATTTAATATGGTTATAATGTAAAGAGTTACTACAGTCTAACCACTGGGTCTGAAAGATTTACCTTCCATGTGCAGTATTTTTATTATACTTGGGAAACATATATTTGATACACTGAGCAGATTGTCAGCTTATTCTTGTAAATGTTTTAAGCACCAATTGTTGATCAGAATGTGACAATTTAAATCAACTTCAACTATTGCCAAAATGCTTCACCAAAACTAGAGGGAGAGGTGAGCAAGACAAATAAATTAGTTAGAATTAAAATGTTTACCACTAACAATCGTGTGACTGTTATTCACCCTCAAGTGGGTCATGCTATTGTTAGCATTTTAAGCTATCTCATAGAAAGTTTATTTTATCATTGCATACCCCAAACAGATATTACACCAAGAACAACCCACGTTGTCCATTCTGGAAGATATTTGATGAACACCAAAGCCATTAAGGCAGCAACAAATATCAAATAAGCTTGCTGAAGTCTCAAAGGCCCCTGCCAGTGGATGCATATCATACCAACTACACCAAAATTCCACATTAAAATGGTCAAAGATATATAATCCATTGGAATGTTATAAGCTCGAAGCACTTCCCTGAAATATAAAAAATTTCCTATAAGTTTCTAATCACATACATTTTTCTATGACATATATAAATAAGTAAATATATACATATACATCAAGGGTAACTAGATGTTGAAGGAAACCCAGTGAGGAATTATCAGAAAGAGAACCGCTGGGATGTCGGAGAGAGACATAACACATATCAGTTGTATCTCTCTTGTGCTGACAAAGGGATCATCCCGAGAGCTCCAACATCAACGTCTACAAATGTGTCTCTCCAGCATCCCAAAGGCTCTCCTTCTGATAAGTGCACACTGGGTTTCCTTCAACACCTAGTTGCCCTCAATATCTAATTAATATTATACACACACACACACACGCACGCATGCACGCACACACACACACACACAGTAAACTCTCCATTTACGAGGTAGATGCGTTCCTGACAATGGGCGCATAAATCAAACATTTTTCCCATAAGGAATTAAGGAAATGGTAAGGGTTAGGGGAAACACTGCCTAAAAACAAATTCGTACATCTATTTCCTCTACTTTTTATGTTAAGATGTGATTACTTGTTACTAACTATAATAAAGACGTTAAAAACCCAATCTAAAATAAAAAATCAATTTTTAATTGAAAAGTTTTGCTAACACTTACATTGAAGGCTGGCTGGGATGGCTTGCTGGTGGTGGTACTGTAGGAGAGGGAGTTACTTATGGGCGACTGTTGGATTTTTGAGATGCCAGAGGTAGAGGGCTGAGGTTTAATTGATTTTCCGCTATCCGTTTTCTTTAAGTAGGAAAGTAACGATGTTTGAGAGGCTTTCATATTTTTTCTTTTAAAATTTCAGCATAACATTGCGTGGCTGCTAAAACATTTCTTGACACTTTTGCACTTCAATCACTGTTGGGATCATCTTCATCAAAGATAGCAAGACCTTCCGCAATCAGGCAAAATGCCTCCGCCAATCTTTTGCTTGTGAGTGTATGCACTACCTCAACTTCTGCCGTTCTCTTTTCCTCCTCCACCTCCTGACATTCCTTCTCTAGTTGAAGTAAATCCTCGATAGAGAGTTCCTCTTTGTGTGAGTTTAACAAGTCCACCACATCATCTAAATCCACCACAAGAAAGCCTGCTTGTTTCGCCAATTCCACAACATTTTTCTGCATTTTAGCGACATCTTCATTGACACTGAACTCTTTGAAATCATGCACTAGATAAGGGCAAAGTTTTTTCCACACATCCCTCATGCAAGAAGCTGTAACTGCCTTCCAGGCTTCGCCAATGAGCATTATGGAGTCCCTGACTGTGAAACTTTTCCAGAATTCTTTCACTGTCATTTTATTATCTTCAGTAGCCCTAACAAGCATATCAAATGTTTTCTTCAGATAATTAACCTTAAAAAAAGCAATTGCACCCTGGTCCATTGGCTGGATAATAGATGTAGTATTGGGAGGTAGAAAAACTACTTTTATATTATCACAAAGTTCTTGAATTGATGGTGGATGACCAGGGGCGTTATCAACGAGTAGGAGAATCTTGAAGTCCAGCTTCTCCTTCATGCAGTATTTGCGCAGTTCATCTTCAAGCTTGGAGACTAAATAATCACAGAAAATGCAGCCCGTTATCCATCCCTTGGCATTGTAGTAAAAATGAACAGGTAAATGTTGTTTAACATAACCTTTAAGAGCACGCGGATTTGCTGAATGATACACCAACACTGACTTCAACTTGCAATCTCCTTCGGCGTTACCGCCCAGCAACAGAGTAAAACGATCTTTGGCAGCCTTAAACCCTGGTACCGATTTCTCTTCCTGAGATGGCATCCTTTTCCAAAAGAGTGCCGTCTCGTCAAGGTTGAAGATTTGCTTTGGAGAATAACTGCCTTCTTCGATGATATCTTTTAATCTATATAAATAAAATTGTAACCTCTGCCTGTACATTTGTTATTCTGTCGGGGTTTCACTTTTTTTGTGTGTTTTGCGTCACAAGAAGACGTTTGAGCCGGTTTGCACAATTGTTGTCTGTCTGTTTGTTTGTTACCGCATCACTCAAAAACGGCTGGTCGAATTTTTATGAAACTTGCAGTGTATCTTTAGACTGGTCCAGCTTAAAATATAGGCTATGTGGTGTGTCTCAAAAAAAATTTTAAGTGGGGGTTTGGGGCGGGCAGGCATCGATTCGGTTTTTCGACAATAACTCTTGAGTAAATTAACTTAGGAATTCAAATTTGATATTTGTCACTTTCAATACAAGTATAAGATCCGGTTTGTAGCAAAATCAGACCAAGGGGTTTGGGGTTGTGGGGGGGGGCGGCACCCGTAAGAGAAATCATAAATAAATGCAAGTTACAAAATATGAACTACAAAACATGATAAACAAATTTCCAAAATAATAATTGAAGTTTTTTTCTTTTCTGTACGCAACCTAACTACAAATAGATAAGTTTGTGGGTTACCATCTTTTTGCCTCACACCCCTCAAATATTGTAATTGCTGAGCTATCCTGAAAATTATGCAATATTGCTTCAAGGCATCATTTACATTTAGCGTTTCTGGATTTAATACCTATCTCCTATATATTTATAAAAGTTTGTTTGTTTGTTTGTTTATTTGTGCATCTATACATTTCCACACCGTTAAAGTTAGAGTAATCAAACTTTCAACAGACACTTTCTTCACAAATAGAAAGGCTGCTGCTTTTTAACCCCAAATGTTTTATATAGGCAATTGTACAAAAAGCAAAATAACTTTGTATGCTAATGCTAATGCTAATGGTAACCCATTATCTGTCGGCTCCTTTATGCAAACCCACAATCAACCGATTCCAACTAAATTTGGTTTATTAGTATTTGTATGTCCACTTCAATCAAAATGGTGGTTGATTTAAACATTAAACTAGGCGTATTTTCCCAAGTCCTACTATTGATATGAATCAAATTTGGTACGATTGTGGAGGGCTCCCAGAAATAATTCATACGTGGTTTTCGTTTCTCTCTGCCCGTCTTATTCGAAACGGCGGCCGAGTGAATTCTTAAATACCATGCAAATTTCTCCGGGCAACGCCAGGAATTTCTGCCAGTTAAATAACAATATTTCATTATCTTTAATGATTTGTGGTTTTAATCATTTTAAATATAGACAGGAAACGGCGAAATTATAGTAATGTAATACATTTATATGTAAAATTTGTTATGTCACAAAGAAAATACATTATATATGGAAATTAAATGATTTCTTTACACTTTGTATTATTTAAAAGGAAAAAGTTAAATTAAAGCATCTTTGATGATTTAGCATAAGTTATGATGACATTATATACAAATAGGTGCACATCGTTAAAACGAAAAAAATTTATTAACTAAGCGACGGTTTCGAACCCCGGAACTTAGCATCCCACGTCCAATGCGCTAACCATTACACAAACAGGACCGCAAGTCCTATCGGTGCAGTTTAAACTTCCGGTTACGTTGGTGTAATGGTTAGCGTATCGGACGTCGAACGCGATGTTCAGCGGTTCAAATTTCAAGAAAATTTTTAAATGTGAATATTAAGTAAGACATTAATGCGTAATTATATTAATGGTAAAAAATTTACAATACAATACATAAAATAGTAAATGTTAATGTAAGCATCGCTTGCATAATTAAGGAATGGGGAACGTTTGCCCCGAGCAATAAAAAGTGTTTACTACTTAAAAGAAAACTCTTTCCTGAGCGAAGTCGGGTGTTTCAGCTAGTGATGGAATAAAGTTCTCTGCAGCATTGATGTCGGCAGAGGCAGCCTCACCAGTCATTTTAATGTTGTGGAAATTGTATCTTTTACTAAAGTTGGCAAGCCAACCTGAACTCGCATTGAATACTTTGACATCCTCTTCATCCTTCGCTAAATCTTTGTAGATTGAACAAGCTTTTGCTTGGGCCAAGAACATTCTGATAAGCACATTCCACTGGTTTAGATCCTCGATCCATGTACTCAGCATCCTCTTCATCTTCTCCATTATAATACTTCTTGCGTACGATGTCTTCATGGCACTCATCGAAGTTCCAGATTTAGCACTTTTTTAACTTTTTGAGGAATTGTTCCATATTGTGCGGATGGTACTCTCGCTAAGCCCAAGAACACGTGCAATGTGTACTATGCGCTCTCCTTTCTCGATGCGACTTATTACGTTCATTTTCATAGCAATAGTTATTGGCTTTCACTGTACCTTGAGCTCAGTAAGACCCTGCGATGTGATAGGTGTTTTCCAGACATCATGAGGGCAAAAATTTCACACAACAACAGTGCACGTTAATAATTACAAGAGAAAATTTTTCACTGTCACTACGACAACGATTGCAAGTGAACTGAATAAGACGTGTGGATACGTATAAGGACAAGGACGGGGTCAGTTGAGACTACCAGCGTAAATTTAAAAAAGACACATTGTAACTCCTCCAGCGTGTATGATGCACCGTTTGCATAGGATATTTTCATTATGCGTTCTTCTCGCCACGGATCTGATTTATGAGCTTTGAAGCAGAGGGGAAAATTAGCTGATTTATTCTGCTTTCATTGTGGTTCCTTATTGTCTGTGTTTATATGTTAGGATTTTTTTTCTATCTTGGGTCTGGCCTTGTTAGAGCTTACTCAGGCTTCTATAAGCTCTTATCTGTCTCTTCTTTATGAGCTTTCAAGGCAGAGTTTTCTTATTGAATGTGTTTACATCTTAGGCTTTTTATACGTACATTGTATGTATTGTATATTTCCTTTTATACATTGTATATTTATGTATTATATTATTTCCTTGGGTCCCTCCTTCAGCTGAACCCTTATGCAGTTCACCATGGCTTCTACGCCTCTTGAGGTGACTGCCGAAAACACTTGCTCAGCGCTTTCTGATGGCCTGATGGCTGGTTCGCTATTCAGACCGCATTATTCCAAAAAATTCGTGTAAATTAAAAAAATGGTATAAATTCAGCACCCGCATAATTCCAAAAACATGTAAATTAAACCCACGTAAATCAAGAGTTGACTGTGTGTGTATGTATGTATGTGTGTGTGTGTGTATTTAGGGCAACTAGGTGTTGAAAGAAACCCAGTGAACACTTACTGGAAGTAGAGCCGCTGGGGTGTTGGAGAGAGAGAGAGATATATATATATTTAGGGCAACTAGGTGTTGAAGGAAACCCAGTGAACACTTACCGGAAGTAGAGCCGCTGGAGTGTTGGAGATATACACACACACACAAAACTGTTCTCGTTATAAACAAGTTTCACTGCAGGCCATCATACCAAAATTTCCAAAGTGAGAACAATTATAACTTAAACTTAAAACAGTTGCGTATATTCTTCCACGAAAGAGAATGAATGTATATTCAATATAATAAATTACGAATGTTGTTTACTTTGGTTTCTATGAAAATCGTTTTTCTCTCTCTTGTATTAAAAGCATTCAATGCACGTTTACACCCATAATGATTGAAATAACAATAGGATTTCAAGGTCTAACAACGTATTTGGTAGGCAAGGAAACAACCCGTTAAAATGGCAAGATTTCCTCAAAATATGTGAATTAAATGTATAACATGAGCAATTTTGAATTGTAGTCGGAAAAAGATGAGCAGAATAAGAAACTAATTTTTTCTTCAAAATGGTTCAGATCCGAAGACCATAGGTTAATTCTTTCTCATTTTAATCTAAAAAAGAATGAAAGCCTGTACTTCGAAAAGTCGATTTTTACTTGTTACTTTATGGGAAATGGAAATGTCTTACTTGGAGTCAAACCCAGGACTTTTTTAGAGATTTATTTTCATCATCACCTTAAAATATGTGAATCGAGCATTCCTGCCAAATTTTGAACATGTTTCTTGACCTTTATCGAGTTATTCGCATTTTCATTGCGAATGGGTGTAGCATTATATATATTGATGATGCTGATACTTACTCCAAATATAAATAAGAAAAGATGAAAAGCAGCATTAGAGATGACACAATAAGCCAACCATGAATTATCTAAAAGAGAATGTTTTGATTGTTATTTCTCATGTTAAAAGTCACATTTCCATTCATTTTAGGCTTTTTGTAGTTACCTTGTAACATCGATATTTGTACAGAACAATTAAAAGCACAGTCATCGACACAATGACACCCATAAGAATCAATGAATTAGCCACTGCATTCCACACCTTTGTACTTGTATATGGGCTGTCTTCATGAAAAGGGGTGTAGACTCTATAAAAAGAAGACATTTAAAAATCTGAAATGTCCTCCATAATTTCCTTAGATGTTAAGTACTAATAGCTTACAATAATTATTTATATAGTAACTACTTTAGCTTAATTTTAAAACAAATATAATACATAAATATTTCTTTGTAAGGTATAGCGAGTATGGAATGACTATTAAATAGCCACGACTGCAGAAATAAGTTAGTGTACGTAGAGGAAAAAATTTGGAAGTACAGTAGACTTTTGATTAACCGGGATCGGCTTAACCGGGATGTAAAAAGAAAAGCATATGAAAATAATTTGGAATACGAGAAAGCGGCCGCTGAAAACTGATGCGACAGCGTAACTGATGCCGAAATCACGGGTGATATGCAGGGTGGAGGAATGAAGAGGGGAAATGACACAGTAACGAGATACATACATAGTATCTGCTACTCTGTGTGAGTTAGAGATACATATTATCACATTGTATGCATTTCACCTATAAAAGCATCGCGTAGATGGCGCATGAAAACACAACCCCTCTCTCGCCAAGTGGATCAGGATATTTTGTTCAAGTGTTCACTTTATTTTCGTGCGTCGTAACGGGTGCATATGTCATTTTGTTATTGTTAATTTGAAATTTGAATAGCCTTTACATGATCATGTCAAAATGTAAAAGAGTTGTTCTTACTATAGAACAAAAACTTGACAATTAAAAAATCTGAATAAGGGGTGACGGTGAAGTCGTTAATGGCTGAGTACAATGTTGGTGACCACATAGCACATGATATTGTGAAAAACAAAAATAAGTTAATTGAGTTTGCCAGAGTTTCTGATAGTGTAAGTGGCATGTCTAGCCGGAAAACTATGAAGACGTCAACCTACGATGATTTGGACAAAGCAATGGTTTTTTGGTTTAACCAATAGAGAGCTGAGGGAATCCCGTTTTTGGGAGCTGTTTGTGCAGTGAAAGCAAAGTATTTTTTCGATGAATTGAAATTAACAGGGGACTTTTACGCATCATGTGGGTGGTTGACGAGGTTTAAGCAAAGGCACGGGATTCGTCAGATTGCTATCGAAGGTGAAAAACTTAGCTGTGATGAGCTGGAAGCTGAGAAATTTAATTCTCAATTTCAACATTTCGTCAATAATGAAGGATTCACGTCAGAACAAATCTATAATGCTGATGAAACTGGTTTATACTGGAAGTGTTTACCACAAAAAACTTTAGTTGATAAAAATGAAAAAAGTGCTGCAGGGCATCAACTTCAAAAACAATGCCTTATAGTTTTGTGCTGTGGTAATGCCGCCGGGTCTCATTTATTGAAACCATGTGTTGTTGGACTGCAAAAAACCTCGAGCTTTCTCAAAAGTTAAAGTTTTATCCAATCTACCCATCGATTACTACAACAATAAGTCAGCATGGATGGACAGAGAAATTTTTATGGACTGGTTTAAAACAAAATTCGTTCCAGCAGTGCATCAACACTTAGAATCTCTAGATATGCCACAAAAAGCTGTTTCACTCTTAGACAATGCCCCTAGTCACCCAAATGAAGACATTTTGAAGTCCGAAGATGGAAATATATTTGTGAAGTATTTACCTCCGAATGTGACAGCTTTGATCCAGCCTATGGACCAAGGAGTGATACAAAATATGAAAACAATTTATCGAAGAAATTTACTGTTGAAATTCGCAAAGGAAGACGGTGATGATTTACTGTTGTTTTGGAAAAAACTAACCATGTTGGATGCTATTTATGAAATTGCTGCTGCTTGGAAAACGGTAAAAACTTCAACATTAAAAAAAATCATGGCGAAAACTTTTACCGGGAAATGATGAGGAATTTCTTGGTTTTGAGGACAGTTTTAATGAAATGGTGCCTGAAGTATTGCATAATTTACACAGCATAAGTGGATGTGCAAATGTTGACGAGGAAACTGTGCACGAGTGGTTAAATGCAGACCAAAATTTGGCCGGTCATCAAGTATTAAATGACGAAGAAATTGTGCGACGTATTACTGCCGATAGTGAACCAGCCGCTGATGATTTGGACCAGGAAGAAGGCAGCCTCATACTAGAGCAAAGGATCGTTCATAGCACTGCTTTAACTCACGCCGAAACTCTGTTAGATTATTTGGAGGAACAGCAAGACAGCACCCTTGCTGAGAAACTAATGCTGAGAAATCTGCACAGCACCATTTGCCAAAAGGTGAATGAAGGGAAAAAGCAAACTTCTTTGCTATCGTATTTTAAATAAAATAGGAGTAAGTTCATACATTTTTTTCGTTTCAATTTTTTTCTAAAATTTTTGATTTTTTAAATATTTCATATGGATGGTTGATTAACTGGGATTTTCATTATCTGGGATTAGTTTTTTCCCTATCATTCCAGATAATCGAGAGTCGACTGTATATTTGACACAATTACAAAGGAGATTTAAGATGTCCCAATTGCAAATGAAACCTGATATTAAACTGATATACTTCTTTGGACGATAACTTCAGAGCTACACTGATTAGAACATCTGCTCCTGGTAAGGTCACACATGATAAATAGGGCCAATAAGTAGGGACCAGACTAACAAGAGTAATCCACATAGTGTCTGTACCTCAGTGAGGAAGCAGAAAAAGGCATATATAATATGTACTAAGTGTGTCTGCCCAATTAAGTGATGATTAATCCAAGTTAAAAACACCATTGAGGAAGGCAACAGGAAATCACCTCAACTATTATCCCAAGCATCATGGCAGAGTTCATGCTAAAAATTTGATTAATGACATGCATGGGATAGTTTCACATCTGTCAGTGACGGAAGTAAGGCCATCTCAGTCATCATCCCATTAAATCCACACAGAGCTCATGACTACTAAACAACAAAGAGAAATAGAAAAACTTGAGATATCAGTACGAGAATACTGAATGTCAGTACAATACTTGGGAAAGGTAAATTAGAAAATAGAGATAAGATACTAAATACCCCACACCTGCAAAGTTATGTAGAAAGTAGGAAATTTTTAGTGATGACATCGGAGTAATACCATAATTTTCTGATTATAATACACACCAAATATGATATGCACCCATGTTTTCATGAGTGAAATGTGAAAATTATCTTATCACCATGTATAATACGCAACTCAGTTTTTTTTAAAAGATCAATGCAATTTTTCACTTTGTATTAGCGGTATCGAGACAGTTCTCATTCTGCCGCCAAACGATATATGTGGAGAGTGTCTACAAAAACATCATGTCTAGTTTTGACTCTCCCTTTAAAGATCGATACAATGTATAAAAACATGTCTCAATGTGAAATAATCTGGTCAGTTGGAATAACAGTTCTTGCCTTGCCGCCAAGCAATATATGTGCGAGAGTGTCTATGAAAACATCATGTCTAGTTTTAACTCTCCCTTTAAAGATCGATACAACGTATAAAAACGTCTTAATGTCGCATTGTGTAATAATCTAAACGATATTTAAAGGAATGTTATTGAAATGCATTGAAATGATTTATTGGTAAAAATACGTCCAAAAATATAAGTTATTACCCTACTGAAAAAAGTTGTATGCATTCGTTACCATGTATAATACGCACCCTAATTTTTTTTTCAAATTCTCTTGAAAAAAAATGCGTATTATAATCAGAAAATTACAGTATGTATGGTTAGGGAAATGAGAAAGAAAGGGAAGTTCTGTTAGTTTTAGGGCAAAGAGTCATTAACACACAGCAGGTAAATGACCATATGATGTTAGTGAAAGTTGGAGAAGTATAAAAGAGATAAGGAGAAGAGCAAGAGAGGCATTTAAGAGACAACAAGAATTTTCTGCAGGAAGTCTGAATCATAATGATATAAAAAGGTTTGTGAAAACTTTGATATGGGATGTAGCATTAAAAAGCTACTGACATTGACAAAAGATCTGAATAGATTTAGAGGTGTTTGAGATGAGGTATGGCATAGATTGACCCTCATACGCTCCTAGGGTGATTTTTCATCCATTTCTGAATTGCAAAGGTTGTATTTTTTTAAATTTGTAAGTTATTATACTCAGAACGGGTGTATTTGTTTAAAGTATGAAGCTAAGCACCATATGATTTTATTAATTTTTTTTCTGATAAATACACATAAAAATTAAACAAATTACATGAGCAATCCTCAGGTGAAATTTCACCCATAGAATTATTATTACCTACCTACATGTTGCTCATGTTTGTACATGTCACAAGGGGGCGGGTGTTGTATGTTTTTATGTTTCTATTGGTTCTACTATTACATTTCAATGCATAACTGTTTTTGCAATGACGCAAATCAGTACGAGAGCACAGTTCAAGCGGGAACGTAGTGGTCTGTTATTTTTGGATGATTTCTAAAAAATGGATAGACAGCAGCGTGTATGTATAAAACTAATCATATTATAATAATTTATTATTTCCTAAAAAGGATTTCAATATCTTACAAATAGATAGGTATACGTATTTATTTTTCAACAGTTTACTAAATTGACAACAATGGTGGATGAAATGCATGATGAGGAACCCATGGATGGATTCTGCTTCTGATTCCGAAGAAGATGTCATTCTAGAAATGATAGAACAAGAGAAGGATGGTAGTGAAGATGGTGATAGTGATAATGATATAGTAGATCCTGTATTACATCAACAATCAACAGTTTTATCAAAGGATGAAACTGTTACGTGGACCACAGTAATTCCCAACACACATGGAAGATATCGAGCTGAAAATGTAATATCAGAACGAGTTGGAATAACACGTTATGCAGCCTCTCACATAACAAATATTATTGATGCATTTGAATTGTGTTTTACTAAATTAAGGCAAAAAATAGTTGTCGAAAACACCAATTTGGAGAGTCAGCGAGTATTTGGCAATGATTGGAGTAACATTGACGATATCACGATTCGGGCATATATTGGAGTTTTGATTTTAGCAGGAGTTTTTCGATCTCATGATGAATGTGTTGACAACTTATGGGATGATAGAATGGGCAGACCAATTTTTCAAACCACTATGTTAAAAAAAAATGTTAATGAAATAACTTGGGTTATTCGCTTTGACGATGAAAGCGACAGGCAAGAACGACGGGCTCGAGACAAATTGGCACCAATTACAAATTTATGGAATATGTGGGTTCTCAACATTCCCATACTATACACACCATATGAGAATGGAACTGTTGACGAACAGCTTGTGGCTTTCCGTGGACGATGTCCGATGAAACAGTACATACCTTCAAAGCAGGTAAAATATGGTATAAAAAATTGGGCATTATGTGATAGCAAAACAAATTTTGCTTGGAACATGCAAGTACCTAAATACAGGTAAGCAACCTGATGCTCCACCTGAAAGAAATCAGGGTCAGAGAGTTGTGCTGGATTTAGTAAAGGATTTGAAAGGCCGTAATATCACTTGTGACAATTTTTTCATGACATATACTCTTGCAATTGAATTACTGAAAAGAAAAAGCACTATTGTCGGAACTGGCTGCCAGGTATTCATTGTATCTTCGAGTCAAAGAAGTAGCATTTGCAGCTAATTTCAAATTCTGGTGGGTTGCACAAACACAAACGTAGTAGTCAGCTTCCAGCCACCAGCGTCAGCGGGGGTGGTTCGCGTGCCGATTTTCGACCCCTGTAAAACTACAGTTGTGGCCAAAATAAATGCTTTTTCTCTTCGGATGTCGAAAATAGATGTGCTGCTTGTTCTCTCAGTACAAACCAGTTCTTTCTGCGGGGATGCAAACATAGCTTTTTTGGGACGCAAAGTTGGCACTTTTGGCATTTTTTCAAAGTGTACGATGTTCAGAGTCGATTTTCTTCCACGTGACATGCTTTAGAATATTTGTACTGCGCGAGGTAACAGTGCTCCGGCTCTAGTTTTCGGCGATATGTGTGTTGGTTCTTTCAAAAATTTCCCGGTCCGTCTGTGAGGCCGGAAAAATAGAGAAATCGCGAATTCCTTACCCGGATTCAAGGGTGGCTAAGTGGTGTTTGTTTACGTCTCAGACCCCCAAACCTATATATGCGCTTGTAGTGGAATCCTTCCTGAATGAAATGACATCAAAGTTATCTCTGTGCGATGGACGAGAGGGCAACACGAGTAAATTTCCCAGAGGTCGACAAAGCGCACGGGGCACAGTTGCGTCGGCGCTGGTGGGGCGGGGGGGCGCCGGAGGGGGAAACCCTTGCTTATTTTGCAAAGGTAGTCCGATGTACTAACGATCCTGAAAATTTGGTTTGATTCGAAGGACCCATCACTTACCGAATCTGGACATGTAGCATGGAATGACCCATTGTATTATGGTTGGAAGTTAACCCAAATTGGAACAAAAACAAATTTTTTAGAAGACGCTTGTTCTTGGAACAGCTTGGAAATCATCTTGTAAATGAAGAAATTCTCAGAAGACCAATGTTGCCAAGAGGAAATTCCTCACTTTCTCTTGTAAACAGTACACAAGATGCTACTGTTACTCCTCAGTCTATGTCTGACTCATCTACATCGATACCAGAATCCAGGAACAAAAAAGAAAAATATCAAAAGGTGCTCGATGCCAAATACGTACTTATAGGAAAAGTTCGAAAGGCATATTCCAGATGCAAAAAATATCAAAAATATTTGTGTGGTGAACATAAAAATGCAATATATATTTGTGATAATTGCATGGATGTGTAAATAATGTTAAAAAAGTATTAATAAGGTTAAACCAAAGTTGTATTTATTCTAAAAAGAATTATTCCTATACTAAATACACATGGGTGATATTTCACCCGTGAGGATCTCATGTGTAATTTTTTTTGAGGATCACATGAGGGTTAAAGAAAAATCAGCTGTACAGAGAGGAAAACAATTGAGGAAGTTTTGAATATAGCAGTGGAAGGGAAGGGAATTGGAGCAATAAGGGACAGACAGAAGAAATGGGCCAGTCAAAATTTGAAAGTTTACTTAAAAAAGTCATAGAAGGAAGAACTTTAGGAAAGAGGTAGGAAGAGTATATTAGACACATTAAAAGAACGAATTGATTATTAGAATACATGGTAAATGGTACAGACTGAGCTGGGTATGCCAAAAACCTACCGAAGGTAGAACTATGACAATTAGAGTGGCCATAATTTGAGAACTTTAAGATTGTACCTTTCTTCTTCTCACTACCAAGTTTGGCATAGAAGATGTAATCTTTCAGTGACTTAATGAGCAAATATACAGTCATGACTGAGTTTTAAACAACAGAAAACTCATTGATTGGTGAAATTCACAAGCAGTTGAAGTATGTCCATGAGGAAAACACGAATGGCTAGCCATAGATGTGACAGGAGATCTTAGGCAGCATACTGACAAGACAGTTGATTAGTATGGACACATTGCATATACAAGGCTATCAGAAAGTAAGTCTACAATACATATAATCTCGCAACCAAATGACCTACACTTATGATGGTTATGTCAGAGGGATTTGTTAATTATTGTTTGTAACGCTGCACGTCAATTCGCCAGCCATCTACTGCATATTGTGTGCATGAGTCAGTTGAACATGGCAGCTCGACTGGAACAGTGGTCCAAGAAAGAAGTTCGTGCTGTAATTTGGTTTTTTAATGCAAGAAATGTGCCGGTGGCAGAAATTTATTGCCAGCTTGTGGAAGTGTATGGCAAAGATGTTGTGTGTTATGGAATAGGCCACAGGTTTCAAAGTGATTAGCGATGTGGAAACAGCAGTGAGACAATGCCTGAGCGAAAAGGACAGACTTCTGTCAACAGAATAATAAAACTCGTCCCACGATATGATGTGCCTCAATCTTTGCAGAGATTATGTCAAAAATTGGTGGTATGGCAGTACAAATACCCTGCAGTGTTCATATTATGGATTGTAATAAAGAACCTCAAACTATCTGCCTTGTAAACTTACTTTCTAACCACCCCTTGTTGTAAGTCATCAGAGGTCTATGTCATGACCTTGAAGAAAGATTTGTTCATAACTAATAATAAGTCAACCTCAAAGTTCTACAATGTTCTACTTCTACATATATATCTACATTGCAGACCACAGGCAATCATAAAACTGCTTTGCACATGGCTGCCTCAACTGCCATCATCTTTCAGACTATTATCTTTTTGGTGTCTGAAAGAAGTCATTTGCATGCAACAACTGATGATAACACTTTGAAAAATGACTAACAATAAGAAGTGGCTTTTGTAAGGCCAGAACAAACTTTCGCTAATACTACTGAAGAAAAAACTAAGTGAAAAAATGTTAACAAACAGGTCCGGGGCAAGGGAGAGTCTTTTGCTCCGGGCGCATCATTCTAGGGGGTGCCAAAATTGTGATTATGTATTTTATATAGACATATATATTTACAACCATAAAATTTATTGAAATGACGTGATAGAGTGGGATTGACGGCGACGGGCTTACATTAATTAGAATTATTATTTTTTACGTCATAAAATACAGGGTTTGGGCAAAGGGCGTGATGCACGTTCTTTGCCCCGGGCGCCAAAATACCTATTCCCAGCTCTGTTAACAAATATAATCTGGCAATAAGAACAAACAAAATCCAAGTCAGGTTTTGGATGGCAGAGATGCAGCTAATAAAACTTTAGCTGCAACTATGCATCAAAATAGCACTTTTTCAAAAATCAATCATAGATTTTTTACATTCCACAAATCCTACACTGTGGATGTTGAAGAGCAATTAAAGGTGAAAATTTAAAAGTTGTTATCAGAGCAAGGGATCCTTGACTTGAAAGTTTGAGTGACGACTAGACCTCATGTGAGACATAACTTCCCCTAAATGTTTGCAAGTGTGAAGCTTCTAGTGAGGTAAACCACCCATTAACCTGTTGTGTATGTTTGGTTCTGCATACTAAATGAAAAACATTACATTTACATACAATTTTCATCTTTTGAAAAATATATACAGCGCCTCAATCATCTGGCACAGATTAACCAGTTTGGACACATGTAAGGATGTACATATTTTTAAATATGAAAACTTTTAAAATTATTTTTATTAAAAGAAATTTTGATACTTGTCGGTTATCCTGGACCACTTTATTTTGTCCATTATCCCGGACCATTTTTTGAAAATAATTTATAGACATATTTCTGTTGCTAACCCATGACTGATTGGCCGGTCTCTAAATTTACAAACCCAATCTCCGGACAACGTGGAGGGTTTCTTTGGCCTCGCCCAGAACCAAAGAAACCCTCCACGTTGTCCGGAGATTGGGTTTGTAAATGTAGAGACCGGCAAATCAGTCATGGGTTAGCAACAGTACCTTTCCTTAATATTTTAATATTGTTTAAATGATTTTAATTTGGGCTCCCCGTTAATTGTTACTCTGTTTACAGAAACTTGATATTGACATATAAAATATATTAAATTACGACGAATTGAAAGTGGTCCGGGATAACCGACAAGTACCGAAATTTTTAATGCTTCTCTTTAACAGTGGAATATAAGCGAGTATAGGCAGTTCATGGATGCAACTCTTCCATATATAATATATTTAAAAGAGAAGTTTTAAGTAAAACTCTTCACCTCAGGTGCAAAGCAAAGGAACAGCTGCCAAAAATTTTGGTTAATTAAAAGTCAAAAACAAATTCAAGAGCATTAACGCATACACTCTATGCTTCCACTGCCAATGTTGACTAGAAGTAAAAAATTAGGCTCTTTTCTAAATGAATTCGAGTATATAAATAGTACATATAGTATGCATTATTTCAGGAATAATACCATTAATATCAATGAGAAATTCCTACTAATGGTTTAATTTCTCTGAACGACCTTAAATGCCTATTTACGTACCTTCTTATATTTAATCGAACTGTCACGCGTTTTCCGTATTTCACAATCAATTAGGGGAATGCTTGGCAGGGTGATGTACGGTGGGGCCTTCGTGGGACCCGTGACCACTACGATAGACTTAAGGCCTGTCATAAACCCGCGAAAATCTACTACTGGAACTTTGTGAATAGTGTGTATACATATGTTGAAAAGTTTTGGTATTTTTCCATATTAATTTATATAATATGTACTAGTCTTTTGTATTGCACTATTACCATCTAGTCTTATGGCCAAAACACTTAATAATAAAAGTAAAATAAGAAAGTGTTCAACGATATAATACTATAAATTAATTCGTACAGGGGATTAAACTATCGGAAAAACTTAAGGTTCAAGTTAAACTTTAAGTAATAAGGTTCAAGTTATGTTCGCGTGGGAATACTGAAAGAATTACTCACAAATAGATATCCTTTGTCGTGTAAAATGTTACAGAGCTGATAGTAGCTACTACGACTAACATACATAGCGAAACAGGCACAAAAAGTTTTATGACATGCTTAGCTCCGTATTTCAATTCCTCTTCTTCGTCATTTTGCCATTCATTTACAGGATGGAAATGATCCGCAGGACCGGGAACTGTGGTTGTTGGATCGGCCATACCATTTCCTTGCACAGAATTAGCCTACGAAAACAACGGGTTTTTAAATTTTACGAAAACAATCCTAATAATAATTACAAAATCTTACTGACCCCTTCTTCAACAGCACCAGATTGATTATTTCGACTTGGCCTAGGCCTACGTTTACGGTGGACTTTGTCGCCCACACTCTCAGGACGTACTTCTCCTATATGCGCATCCATTAAACTAGTGTATTCGGTGGCTTGCTCTGTTTCACTATCTGACATCCACTTGTTTGTTATTTCACTAACAAGAAGAATATTTGTAAATAACTATAATGAAAAAATATAATTTTTGATTGCCGCAGTTTATAAGAAGACTCATCAAAGTCCGGATAACTCCATATAGCTTATGCCACCACTAAAACTCAAAATTGTATTCACAAACGTCAACAATTCATGAGTAACCTGGTCATCCAGCAACTTCCGATGCGCAACTGTTTCGTGTATTCAGGTGTTATATTTAACGGGTGGTCGTGACATTGGTGTTCGTTGATTGTGCTCATTTATATTAAAAGTGTGGCAATATAAAATAACTTATTCATTTACAAACTGGAAATGAAATTACGATCATCACCGAGATAATGATTTCGGAAAGCAAGGAGCTTCAAAGAATTGACGTTGTAGTGTCGCAGGCGTCAATCTTTATGGAGGGAGACTTGAGTAGCGTAAAGGAGTAAATAAAAATTACGCCGGAAATGAAGTAATATTGCATAAATCGGTAAACCTTCCACTGAAATTCAATTGCATAGTATTAACTGTTTTGTCTCTGTTCATAAAAAATCTTTATAAAAACATGTATCATCAACAATTTCTATTTGAAAGGTATACAAAAATCATCGATCTATAGCCTTTGTAATGGTAAGGTGGCTCGCTTACAGCACAATATTTCTTTTCAGCCTTATTTGAAAAATGAGTCAACTTCATAGAATTGAAGTAATGTTTTACTTTCATATTTGGTCTCTGGGTGTATTATATTCAATATATAAAGTGTACATCATTGGAAACCGTGAGTTTAGATTGAATTATTCTGTATTTTACATTAATTAATCATGTTTACGGTAAATAGTTCATTATTTCCAGATTTTATTCAGAATGCGCAATATGATGATTTTTCTCTTGGATGGCCATTCCTTAAAAGGATGAAAGACATTTCTGACTTTGAATGGAATTCAATGATTCCTTTTCTGTGTTCTTTGTTGCCATGGTTTTTTTGCCACATTTTAATCAATGAAGTGGTTAGATGGAAAAACAGACAGGTGAGTCTTTTGTGTGAATATCACAGTAAATAATTGTGGCTAGTTGTAGAGTTTTAATAATATTTTTGCCATTTTTCAGCACCTTTCATATTCATATTTTTTTGCTGGAAGTTGCTGTGTTGTTTACTTCTATGGTCCGATTGTTCTGTTTATTTTTATTGTACAACCAGTAATTTTTTATTCTGTTCTACAAACAAAATCTAAAACCATGATATGGTGTACAAGTTTTTTGTTTTTGATTCTGTTAAATATGAATCCCATGAATCACCTAAAGGTAAGATTCAGCACAAAATGTCTTTATCCTGTAGTTTATGAACCAGAAAAATTATCTTGACTTGTATATATTTTTTTGCAGGAAGTTCTTCATTTGCATGAAGATTCTCAATATTTAATCTCTGTAACATTGTCTTGGATTCATTTACGTTGCATAAGCTTTTGCTTGGAAAAACTGATGACATCCCCACTAGGATATAAGGATAAAAATTCAAGAAAGGATTTATTTTCACTGCTTTCATATATTTTTTATCTACCTTTCCTATTTTTAGGTCCAGTGTTGCTTTATAAAGAATTTGAAATGGGGGTACGGGTATTATAATTATTGTAACTTTGTGTTTGTGCTGCATGGAGTATTAACAAGTTAATTCCTCTCATTTTTAACAGATGAAATAATAATGGTTCTGAATATCTGTTCCATTATATTCAAAACATTTTCATCAGCAGTTAACAAATAGATGTAAATGATGGCAGCATAATTATTGAATATATATTTCTTTTAATTTCCCAGGTTTCTCAGCCTTTCAAGAAATGGAGCAAGCAACGAATTGGTAGCTTTATATTAAATAGTATTCGTTTCTTAGGTTGGCTCATATTTAATGAGATTAGTTTGCATTACATATACTCCAGTGCTTTGGCATATCAACCTGAAGTCGTCTTTAGCATGGACTCGTGGACTTTATTTGGTCTTGGTTACTGCATGGGACAATTTTTTATGAATAAATATACTGTCCTCTATGGAATACCGGCTACATTTTCTCGTTTTGAGCAATTTTCTGCTCCTCCCCACCCAAAATGTATAGGGCGAATTCACCTTTATTCAGATATGTGGAAATACTTTGATGTAGGCCTTTATTCATTCTTGGTCAGGTATGATTTTTTTAAAATACGTAATTTTTATGAAATTCATGTTATACTTAATTTAATAATATTATTTTTCATCTTCAGGTATATATATATTCCTACATGTGGAAAAACAAGATATTTGGGACAGAAATGTTTCGCATCATTTTTGTGTTTTACATTTGTTTATGTTTGGCATGGAACTAATGGTTACATTTTTGTATGGGCTGTACTAAATTTTCTAGGGATAACAATTGAACGCTTGGCAAAAATTATATATTTTTCGCCATCTTATCAACAGTGGGAGGTGCGTATAGAATACCGTGATTCTAAAACCTGTTTAAGGATGGATATTCTTTGTCGTAAATAGGATCATTGTATTTCAGGGAAAATGGTTTACTCCAAGTGGTTGTCAACGTTTCCATGCATTATTAGCCAGCCCTCTGCTGATGGTGTCTGCGTTATCAAACTTCTATTTTTTTGGAGGAATGGAAGTTGGAAATATTTTTGTACAAAAAATTTTAGAGGGTAATTATTTTGCATATTTTCTCTTCTTGATTAATATTCCCATACATGAGTATAATTGTAAACTATTGATTATTTCAGGGTGGAACGGAGTCACAGTTGTTGTTATAGCATTTCTGTACTGCTGTTGCCAAGTTTCAATAGAAGTGAAGGAATGGGAAAGGAGAAAAAATGTAAATGGTGACAAAGTCAAATATAATGATTAGAGTCATAATAATGGTAAATCTATTTATTTAGATACAATCATTGGAACTAGCTGTACCCACGCAATGTTTGCACGGGTTTTTTCAATTAATTTATTAATAATACTGTGAATCAATTAATAGTGCAAATAGAAAAATATTCTATTAAAGACGTCTTGTACTATATTCTTGCATTATTTAAACATCTCCCGCTTCCCCTTTCCCCTCTCTCCCTTCCACTGTATGGTTTTACAACAATAGGACTTTGAGCACGACAATGTCCATCGTCAAGGTATTTAGCAATAAAACGGCAAATTTAGTGCAAATTATGTTCATTAAACTTAAAATGCGGGTGATTTCAAATCGTAAACAAAAAAGACAAGAATCCTTGATCATTTTCCTTTAAAACGATCCAGGACCGAAGCTCGTATGACAATATTTCAAATTTATATGAGCAAATAAATGAGCGAGCATGCCAAAATGTTGATTTTTACTTGTTCACATATGGAAAATATAAATGATTCCTACGATTTGAACCCGTGACTTTATGAAAATAGTTTTCCAAAAACCTCCTAGCTACTAAAAACATAACGCCGTTTACCGCATATCTTTATGACGAAGGGTTCTCGAGATACAAATGGGGACAGACACTAAAATAAGAAATAAATCCTTAATTTTATCTATAGAACAACGTAAGGTAAATGTGAAAATATGAAAAAATTTATTTTTCTGGTTTTGTACATGGACATAATAAGAGGGGCATGAACAAAATTATCTCTACTCTAAAGATTAAACATATCAATAATTACTTATGGACATTTGCTGAGCAAGAAAATGATTACAGTATGTCAAAGTATAAATTGTATAAATGAAATAAATCACATTTAAGCAAAGACATTCTTTAAATTTACAATATTTCCTTGCCTGGGCCATTGAAAGATTCGTTAAATTTTATTACAACATAAATTAATGAGCCCAAAATTACATCCATTATCAATGACAATCTTTTATACAAAAAATACCTGAACTTTATATGATATTAAAATAACGATTCAACTCTTTATTGCGGCTGAAGAATGTTTGACAGTGTAATCTGCAGCCATGGAATGTGGTAGAAATGAAATATCCACTTTCATCAACAAAAGTCACAATTTTCCATATAAAATGTTAAAAATTTTTAATCCCAACACTTATTTTGGGTGTTATACTCAGAAAATGTCATGTAGCATATTAAGTCTTCTGTAAAAGTGAAGACTTTTAAATGTATCACATACTTGAGTGCACTTATTAAAAATGTTTAGAATTTTCTTATAATGACCACATGATATGGACAAGTGAAGCAGATTAAACATGTACAAATAATAAAGAAAATACAGCTACTTAAAATTCATATAAGATTTGAAAATAAATAAAAGTAGTGGAAGACAAATGATGCCTTAAAAATTGTAAAGTTGTATAAATTTAGGAGATTTTCACAATTCAATAAGCTACCCTTAAACATCAAATGATATGGAAGTACAAAGTTGAATCAATGCTTCCACAATTATTTTTCATGATACCGTCTTGATACTCACAAGCCCATACTTTTCACAACTTTTAGAGATACAAAATGTCCTTACATTGACAACAGTATAAAATATCACCATGGTAAATGCTTTTTATAAAAGAAAATCTGAAATCTACAGTAGAGGGTTACAGGAAATGCAACATTCTTAAAAAAGTACTTACATAGAAAATATAAAAACAAAGATTTCTTAAAGAAAAGAAAAATACATGGTTTCTTCACTCACTCAGTCTTAAATCTCTAGTAGAATATACAAGCAAACATTCTGAAATTAAAATGGACGAATTTTCTTCTCGAGGATCTCATGGGATCCAATTTATTACTTCAAAGATCTTAAATATTAGATGATAATCCTTGGCATTCTTCAAAGATCAATGCTTATTACCTTATTCATCATACATTTTCATAGAAAAAGTAACTTTGCACCAAATCTATTAAAATTTTGTGCTTTTGTTTCAACTTAGATAAGTTGATTATAACAAAATAATCTCTATATCACAAAACTTTAATAATGAAAAATTTGGAGTTTTTCATGTCATAGTTGAGTTGCCTCTCCCGAAAAAACTCCATTCTTCACAGAGAGATTGTGATTACTCAAGGGGCAGAGAGATATTTGTGAAGCACTGTCATCATTCATAAGCATCAACGTCTGATTCTTTAATGCATCTATCAAAGTGCCTTCTGCTCTTATGATGATTTTTTTCGCAGTATGACCTTCTTTAGCACCGCTATCAGATGATAAGGTGTTAACGGGTTGACAGGTCAAAATTGATACCGGTTGAGGAAGAACATTACTAGTCTTGCTAAGTGAATTTTTACTAGACGTTAAAGTTTGAGATGTTGCACCTTGATTTACAATCACTGGTTTAAATAGAAGCATAGTTGATTTGCCTTTCTGCCGATTCTCCGCAGATTCCTTTTTATAGCCTTCTGGTGCATTATTCGAGAAGGAAGTACCACACACCACTTCGACGCTTTGATTTCCAAGAGTAACGCAATCCGAGGCATTCAAATATATGCAGCTCA
The DNA here is from genome assembly GCA_036926305.1 of Uropetala carovei. NCBI lineage: Eukaryota > Metazoa > Arthropoda > Insecta > Odonata > Petaluridae > Uropetala > Uropetala carovei. The sequence continues at coordinate 648,292 of JAXCHB010000163.1, read as the reverse complement.
TCGAATCAATTGCGTTCTTCTCTTGAGATTCGATTTTAATGCAGGCCACTTTCCCTTCATTTTGGTACAAATTTGATTCGCCGTTCTCCATCATTTCAGCGTTATCATCCCCTGAAGCTTTTGTCGAAAACTCATCAAAGTAAGAATTCTCACAGGAATCGACCACTTCTGTGACTGAAAAATCAATGGGATCAGAGATAATGGTTTCATTATCACAAGAACGGAAATCCGAACTAAATGGTATGTCACTTTGTCTCATAGCTTCTTTTACAATGTCTTTGAAATATGCTTTTCTCATTCCTGTCTTGCTTTCGAGAGCAGCACATTGTCTGCCAATAGTTTCTTTAACTTCAATTTTGGCATTGTTTTCTTTGTTAGATTCTTTGAAAATGCCTCTTTCATCCACCTTTGTAAAAACCTGGGACATGTCATCTTGGTGATTACTATCGGAGTTTGCCTCGCTCGAATCAGACTCGTGAGAAACAAAATCAATTTCGTCATCTTCACATGTATTTTGGTCACTCTGAATTACTTTGGACCTGACGGAGTCACCATTCCTTCCTTTACTAATGATTCTTGCAGTAGGTTTGGTAGGCATACGTGGCAAAGAACGGACTTGTTTAAATTCATCGTCCGAGAGAACCAACAATTCCCCAGAAGGAGTCAGCATTTTCCCATGGTGCGTACGCATGTGACGCTTGTAGGTATTGCGAGTTTTGAACCTAGATATTTTAGAAAAATCAAATATAATTATCCACAATTAAATACAAAATTAAAGTACATAAACAATGAACAGACGAAAGTCTTCAAATATATTTTAAATAGAACAAAAAGATGCGCAAAATGGTATTCATTTACACAAGAAAACTTTTACTTTAACATGCTAAAGATAGAGATGACTGTGGAATGAATAACGATTTTAAACACAGTTTTGGATTCCCAGCAATATTTTTTCCCCGAGAAATGGGAATTAGATTTAAAAATTTCCTGGGTAATTCAGGAATTGTAATGAGTTACTATTTTCATTATTAAATAAACTGTTTTACTCTGAAACAGGGTATGTATTAATGATACATACAGTAGATCATCGATTATCCGGCACCCTCACGGGGAGGGGGTCGCCGGATTCTCAAAAACGCCGGATAATCACATCAAAGTTTTTATTCAGCTTATTTTTGAGTATTGTGTTTTTGTGTGTTGCCTATATGTTGTTTAGTGTTTTTAATTTGTTTACTGTACAAAGATGTTGTAAATAAAGCATTGAATATTTAAAAACATAAGTACGGTACTGTAATAAAAAATGTGGTAATTTTGCAGAAGTCCTTTTTCACATTATCTCCATTCATAATGCTCCGATTTCCTTCATTTTACGGCATTTCGAAGCATCGGTTTGGAGATTCTTCGCTTTTTGGTGCATTTCGTGAGGAAAAAGTAACAATCATTACCCAAAATGATACTTCCTGGGCGGTGTGATAGGTGGGAGTCTGCGTAGGAAATCGGTTGGATAATGGTTTAAGCTGGCGTAGAGCTTCTGTGTCATCGATGGTTGCGATGCCTCTAACCATCAAGTGTGGGGAAATGCAAACGGACGATGGAAATGTTTATTTTTTATGTTTTCAAACCCAACCACGCATCCTCAAAGCTGAAATACGTCCTCCGCTGACCATGCTAGACTTAAGATTTAAACTAATGGTGGTAATGGGCATGTGATTGGAGGAAGCAATGTAAAAAGGTTTGTCGGATGTTTGGTAATGCGAGGAAAGATGATTTAGGGCCATCATAAATGCCGAAAGTAATGATATTGGGGTATTCAAGAAATGGCATTATAAGAAGTAGGTGAAATTCAAAGATGTCAGGACCATTTGTTGGCGGTCAGAAGAATTGCGATCTTATCACTTATATAAAACGTAACATGCTTTCTCTTCATACCACCTATATCTTTTTTTGATGCCATTTTAACACAAAAACACTGTACTACTAGTGTAAAGCCACAAATGTCTGAATAAAGACTGGTGCATTCACCGCTTCAGAACGATCGTGCGGGTATTGGTTGATACAATGTAATGTATCGGATGATCACCGAAATTTGGTAAGCAGAGAAGGCAATTATTGGATAATAAAAATTATCGGGATATAATGTACACAATATAGTGGCGATACGGGAAACACTTCCACCGGATCACCGAAGATATGGTAAGCGGTGAAGGTTATTCGCACTTGTAACCAAGCAATGGCTTTTTCAGTATTTTAGTTAATCAGTAAAACTCAAATTTCAGAAAAAGGATTTTCGATTAGTATATAAAGGTTACAAAAAAGTGAACTTCACGAATAATACCAATCAATGAGGAACCCTCAATAATAATGAGTACAAAAATATTTCGAAGAAAGAAAATGCATAGAAGACTATAGTGAATGAATTTGTCTGAAGAAATGTGAAATAAAAAGGCCATTAAAATCATTCATTAATTATATACGTATAAGTGAGAAATAAACTCTCACAGGACGTAAGAATCCCTGCATATAAACAAAAATTAAATACATTTCAGTTATGTATAAGTCAGTATGTGTAGGTCTGATTTTGCATATTGTTTCGCCCTGTATTACAAAAAACACGGATAAATGAGTACTACGTATGTATAACTGAGTTACGTATAACCAAGATCCTATTGTACTACTCGCGTTCGTTCCGAAATGCTTTGGCACCACGCGGTGCGCTATCGCTGGACTGTTAATGCATTTTTCTCCAGTGAACGCCAAATTACTCGCTACTTTTGCCGGACCGGCCAGGACCGCCGGATAATGTTGGAAGCCGGATAATCGATCGCCGAATAATCGATGATCTACTGTATATACAAAATGTAAATATTAATCCCATTACAAAATGTAATGCCAATACTTATAAATGAAATACAAGAAGTGAGTTACAACAATGTTGGCCACCTATTTAGGAACAGAAAATGACGACTTATATGAAAAAATTAAATTAAAAACAAAATCCCAAGCAATTGATAGTTATACACAGATTTGCTTATTTTCTTAACAATACCTCTTACAAAAAGAATTAATTCGTATTCTCATCATGAATTGCAATTGTTTATTAAAAAAATATTTTAAAAAGTGTAAGGCATCGACTGATCTGTTACTCAAATTAGCTCTTCTTCGAGTCACAAAACTGCTTGTTGTGGAAAACATTCATTCACTTTCGGTAGAAATAGGTTTTATACTTTTTAACTCCTGAAATAACAGCTATAAATTTGGTGTTACTTTTCTAGTTTTTTTCATATAAATTAAATTCTTTGATTAATGTACTTCATGTATTCATTCATTCAAACTCTCTGTAATTTCATATTCCAATTCATCAAATAGTGAAATTTTGACAATAAATAACTGTCGCACTAGTACTTTTATTTGCATTTAATAACAAGAAACGACCATGGTTTTGCTACACAGTAGCATCATCAGGTGAATAAGAGAGTAAAGGTGTCAGGAATATATACAGACTGAGGAGTGGGGTTAGTGGAGAAGACGTGTGGTGTCAGGTGGGTGGAAGTTCGAGGTGGTGGGTAAATCCAACTGTAAGGAGGGAACGGGGAGGTTTCAGGGTATTGAGAGGAAGCCTAGGAGTGAGGTTGGCCGGCTTCATGGCCACCGCAGGGGTGTAGAAAAACTCGGGGTTATTGGGGTAGCGGAATCGAAAGTGGATTCCAACTGGGGAAAAAGTACTAGTGCAACAGTTATTTATTCTCCAAAAATGGATATACTCCACAAAGTAACGCCTAAAACAACGGAGGAATATTTTAGTCTTCACTTTTTTTGTTAATGTCAGTATATGCATCTTCAAATTGTTTTTATTGTATCTTTGGCATATTTTATAATTTCATTTTTTTAATTTATTTTTTAAATATCTCACCTGGATTTGTTTCAATACATAAGAGGATTTTCTAGACATTTCATTAAAGATATCAACTAGCTCTGTCACCTTTCTTGTAAATGATATTTAAATGTATTCATTAACTCACTGCCAAATGTCATATTTATTTAAGTCCTTAAAATCATAAAATGGCACAAAATTCAAGCAAAATAATTCCCGGGAATTATTAAAAATTCTCCTGGGAATCGGGAATAAGAAATGTTGAATAAATTCCTGGAAATCAGGAAGGGAATTCCCGGTCCCAAAACTTTAATGTAAAGGCTAGCCCATCAAACAAATTTTTGCATGCACCTCCTACAAAAAGGAAGATATCCCTCACCTGAACATGCAGTCCGAGCATTCATAAGGTGATTCTCCAGTGTGACGTCGTCTATGCTCCTTAAAGTGTGATGGGTGACGAAATTTACGTCCACAGTCTGAACAGGTAAACCTGGTCTGGTTAGAATGGATAAGCATGTGGTAATTGAGACTGTGCTGACGTGTGAACACGGACCTGCACAACCGGCACTCATATGGTTTTATGCCTGAAATAATAATTATTACTATTAATATTAATATTGACTTTTATAAATAATAATTATTAGTTTATGAAATTCTAATGGCCCATAAAATTAATTAATAATTTAAATAACATAGGAACATATACCTGCGTGACTTCTATAGTGGCTAATCAGTGTAGTTGGTGCTGTAAATGAACGAGGTGGATTGCAAATTTGACATTCGAGAGATTCCAATGTTGTAACCCTGCTTTTTATTGCTTCTATCATTTGTATAGCCATTTCCTATAAGGAAAAAATAAAAACATGAAAATAGACAGCTCTATCCATGAACAATGATAGCATAAAAACAATGACGTCTAGGAATTATGAGTTTTAATGGATGGGAAGGTATAGCAAGGAAGTACATTCCAATGGTGCAGGTTGTCCTCTCTCTCTTTTTTCTAATGATGGGAGGCAAAATATGTGCTAAAATAGTTTAATAAAACTCTTGCTCTAGAAAGAGTTATCCTAATCTTTTGTTTTGACATATACAAAAAAATCCCATTTTGGTTTGGATAGGTGATAATGAAATACATATTACAATTTGCACTTTATGAATCCTCTGTCAGTTCGAGATTCTACCAATAGAAGTGCTATATTTGGAATATGAGTTAACTGAAAACTAATACTGTTAACAGCCTACTTGTCCTATAAATCTGATATTTAGGTGGTCTAGTGGTGATTTAATTAATGATAGATTGAAAGCTACAAAATTAAGTATATATCAGCAAAGTTACATTTAAATGTTAGAAAATTATATTATACTAGGAGAAATGCTATATTTCAATATTTTACGCACTGCAAAAATATTTAAATTGGCAGCCATTTTGAATCAAACAGGCAAATGGAAATGAAATCCTGCACACTGACCTTCCTCTTGCTGTCCCTTATAATCATGCAAAATTTGGTCATAATAAGTTGAGAAATGTGGGCGTGCCTAAAGGAACAGTCAAACAATTGGCCACCATTTTGAATCAAGCAGACAGACGGACACTAAAACCATGCATTAACTTTCCCCTTAGTGCCACCTACAATCGTGCCAAATTTGGTCGTAATCGGTTGAGAAATGTGGGTGTGCATAAAGGAACAGACAGACAAAGACTTGCTAAAATGTAGTGGTGGAGATATGAAAGAGTAAAAAATGATTCAAGGTATTTGAGCAACTGTTGGTCCAACATAACGTTATAAAACAAGTATTGAGAATAAGACAGTGATGCTATCTACAGTTATATCAAAAGAAAATATTCAAATAGTTAAAAATCAATCATTAAAATAAGGCATACAACATAGAACAGGGGTCCCCAAACTACAGCCCGCAGGCCACATCTGGCCCGCCTGCCTTACCTCATATATTTCTTTAAGTTTTGTGTATTCACCAACAGCAATTTTCATCAAGCATCATTTGATCGCCAACTTGTTTTTAGGTAGATACCTGAAGCTTTTCTCTATAATCCCCCCCCCACCCGCTCGAAATAATTTTTAATGGTGAAGTTGGGCGGTCGAAACTTGCTCTTTGAAGTTTTCACACGGCCCGATCAGTCATTTGAAAAGTCTTAAGTGGCCCATGCTTTCGTATATACAGCCTAACGTGGCCCTTTCAATAAAAAGTTTGGTGACCCCTGATATAGAATATGGTGTAAGTTTTAGACTTGACTGTTCGTTTTGATATAATTATTAAATTAAATATTTCATAAAAATACAGGTAGACAGTAAAGATATGAGGTGTGTTCAAAAAGTTCCCAAAATTCGTTTATAAAAACTTTATTTTAAAACTTACAGCTTAATAAGAAATGTCCCCTCCCCTTCCCCCCTTTAGCAGCATTGCACCGCTCCCACTGTCTTTTCCACTTTTGGAAGGATGTTTGTTGTATCGCTTTCAGGCCATTTATCGTATTCGTAATGTCGTCCTCCACTTTTTGAAATCTTCTTCCTTTCAGGCTCATTTTTAGTTTAGGGAATTGAAAAAAGTCCGGAGGGGAGAGGTCAGGCAAATAGGATTTGGTGTGGAAGGACAGGAATTGAATGTTTTGCAAAGAACTCTTGAATTGATAGGGTTGCGTGAGCAGGTGCATTGTCATGATGGAGGAGCCACATTCCCGCAGTCCACATTTCCAGTCGTTTTCTTCATACCGCCTCCCACTGACTTCTCAGAACTTCCAGATAGTAGGACTGATTAACCATCTGGCCTCAAGAAACGAATTCATGATGAACAATGCCGTGATAATCGAAAAAAACGAGCAACATTGCTTTCACATTTGAGCACACTTGTGCTTTTTTGGGGAACAACAAAAGCAGCATTCTTCCATGCATCCCTAAATCTTCGGTTAAAATTGTGCGACATGAGCCAATGAATATTCCAGTCTCTTCTACTACTTCTCAAAGAGTCAGTTGACAATTTCCACGGATAACTTCTTTCACCTGGATAATAAAAGGATAATCACAGGATTCTCGAAGCTGAAAATGCTGCTCATCGTCATCCATTGAAGTTCTTCTGTTTTTAAAAAGTTTGTAACATTTGTAAGTCGTCGTCTGACTCGAGGCCTCATCACCGTAAGGTTGATGTAACATTTTGTGGGTTTCCACAGCTGTTTTTCCGTTTTACAAAATTTTATGCAAATTCTTTGCTCTTTTGTGGACACCATATCAAAATGCAACATAACAGAAAAAACTTAATCATAAAAGCGGTTGTAACTCTATAACAAAACACTTGCACTACTTCGGACAAGCTGCTTCATGTAGGTCACAGTCAGGTTACTAGCCACTCCACGCACTTCTAACGTGCGCATTATGGGTGGCGCTCCACACGGTCATTTCAGGAACTTTTTGAACACACCTCATATTGCCAATTATTCATTAAATATGTTCAGAGCAGAATACCACAGGCTGCCTATAATGCCTCCTGATATCTACATTATAATAGATTTTTACATCATTTTAAAAATATAAAAAAAGAACTTTGAATATTTAATGACTTAAAACATAAATACCTTCTCAGCTTTTGACTGCCCAATGAATTTAGCTTTCCCTTTAGGTTTTTTCTTCAGGCGGTATTCATCTCTTTCAATGTTGTTATGAATAACCTTAATTTCTCTGGAATCTTCCTCACTCTCAGAATCAGTTACCTTCTTTGGCAATACTTCCTTTCCTTGCCCTGTGGCAAAAACAATTTTATCAGCTGATAAATCAACATTTCCTTTGACATATCCATCGGACAACTTACCATGTATTTTAATGATAATCAAAAACCACTGGTAAGCAGCACAATTTTGCGATTTATTAAATTATCTATAATATATTTTGAAGCGTGTGTTTGTGCATTTGTTCATGGAACTCCTCCTAAATGATAAAAGCTAGAATAACCAAATTTGGTATGATTCTTCCTTACATCCTAACTTAGTGAATGGTCAATGTTTGCTCAAGCGGGACCAATCAGTGCTGCCAATATAGGGAATTAACATTTTTCCATAAGATAACACGTATGAATCCATTTCTTGACTTGCAAGGTATTCTTCTTTCAAGCATTAAAATACGTAAATATGAAGCGATTTTTTTCGTTTTTGCTTTATTCGACGAATAAAACTCTATACTATCTTATTCCTGCGAAGTTTACATGTTACACGGTCGAAGTTTTCAGAAATACGCTATTTGTTTTGAAATTTTGCGGATTTTTCGTATCCCTCCCGGGCGTTGCATTGTTATATACCTCCGATTCAATTAGCTTCGATGAAGCTTACAAATAGATGAAAGTTTAGCGTTATTCGCTTCGCACTTTTGTTTAAGCAACGAAACGATTGATGTTTATGGATAGCAACGTAAATAGATACTGATTATTATTCAGGGAGTGTTTATTGATGAAAGTAATTGACCCTTCTTTCGTCTATTGCATATGGAATCTTACATTTTTTGTAAGTAAAATCATTATATTCTACATTATAATGTTTATTAATGTAATTAGGCTCACGTATCTGGTGTACATTTACCGGAGTCAGTGTTCAATCATGGACAACTGTTTCTTGCTTACAAGACATAAAAGTAAATATTTCAGCGAGGCATAATTACACAAGAAATGAAGCTGGATTTGGCGAAAGTGATATGATAGGAAATAAAATTATCGTTATATTTGAATGTAATACGATCGGAAACAGATTGTTACGAGCAAATATGATTAATTGTTAAGAAAAGCTAATTGTAAGTTAAAAAGTATCTACTATATATTTTAAAGAGTTTGTATGTTCTGCTGTAGTAGCTTCACTAAATCCGTTGAAATTCAACAGGAAATTCCGCTGGTATTATATACTACAAAGGAATAAAATATATAAAACAATAACAGTATAAATGTTCATTCTGCTACAGCATATAATCAATTTAAACACAAGCCTATCCCAGAAGTCTCCCTAGAACCATTTAAATTTCCTGTCACACTTTTGGGCTCACCTGAACTTTGTGGTACACTGAGAAAAATTTCACGAGACTGTTTAGAACATTGTTTTACAAGCTTTAACAAACAAAAAAAAGGAAAAAATCACGTTTCCAACACAGAGGAAGAACATTATTGCTAGAATCTGCGTTATTAAAACCATAAATATAAGTATTGAATCTGGATTACAAAATAATTCTATGATAACAATTTCAATTCTCCAATTTGGCTTTGGTTTTGAATAATGGAAACAACATAAATCCTACCATAAAAGAGATTTGGTTTCTATGGTCCATTATTTTTTATTAAATTTGGTATTTTATTATGCAATGATTAATCCACAACCATTTCTGCAATGCTGTTCAATAGCATGGTACCTTCAATTAAATTTTTTGGTGTTTTAATAGCCTTTTTGACTTGAGTTACAAAAAGGCAGAATGAAGATAAATGGATAAAACATGAAATGCAGAATTATTGCACTCATGAAAATGTTCAAAATGTTAAAATACAGAAAAAGTCCACAGTGACAAGAGAAGCAAAGACAGACGCAGTCTAACTCTGTGCTAATTCGGATGGGACAGAAAAGTTAAATCCTTTTGTGGTTGGCAAATGTGCAAAACTATTATGTTTTAAGACTGTAGGAATTGTCTCATGCAGAGAAACTCACAATTCTTGTGAACAGAAGGTAACAGATATATTTGTGCAATTTTTGAGGCCATTTAATGCAAAAATTGCATGTGCTGCAAGAAAGGTTCTACTTTTTATCGACAAGTGTCCCGCTCATCCACCTGATATGTCATTTTTATGGAATACCAATGCTGTGTATTTCCAACATGTTTCAGTCACCTGATTAAGGATATCATTCATCCAGAAGACCATTATCATATGTGGAAAGGAAAGAGAAACTAAATTTGAATGTATTACAAGCCCTGCATATGCTAACCGCTGCATGGAATGCAATTGGTCCTGAAACAATTGCAAACTGAATTTTATCAAAGGCTGTCGAATACATTGAACAAACTGTGGACACGGTTGATGAAGAGGATTTGATGCAAGTTGCATCAGATAAAACCATCAACTTTAACAAGTATGCAACTTGCAATAATATTGTCTCCACAACAGGTCTCGCTGGAAATGGAAGAAATATGCAATGCAATGGGAAAGAGCAATGAAGAAGTTGATATTAAAGGACAGCCTGTACTTTCAGAGACAAAGTTGGATGTGCGGAAATGCAAAGAGATTTTACTTCTTTTAAAATTGTTAACTGAACCATGAACAGAATAAAAGGGAGAACTTGTAAGCCACAGCTGGATACATTATTTGATTACTTCAAAATAATACCATTTATTTCTGGGCATGTATGCCTAATTCCTCATTAATTTAATAGTATAGTGCACTTCATGTTAAACTACAATTTTCTGATATTTTAATGTCTTTACAGTGGCAAAAGTGCTACATGTGCAGTAAATTTCAGAGTTTACAGAGTGCTTTGAAAACAATATTTCCTAGATTAGTTGATGTGCAACTTCAAGAAAATATTTAATTAAAAAAATTACTCAGTGAAATCGAATTTCGTTTGCATTAACGGATTCTATAATTACTGAGAATTCCTAATGAATTTTTTTTGCATGACATTTTTAAAGTTTGAAAAAAGCTTAAAGTGACCATATATGATGTCTTTACCCTAATTTAAGCTTAAAATTTGTAATAAATTCTTAGATGCAGAAAATAATATAAAACAATATTGCTGAAATAAATTTAGCAGTTACTTACTAAATGTAATAAAATACTTGTAATAGAATGTAATCTCTAATTAGTGTTTACTGATAAACAAGTTATTCCAAAAGAGAAACGTTAAAAATAAGTTCCACTGTATATTACAATTACTCTTTTCTAGAAAGATTAACAAAACCTGAGATAGAATCACCTGTCTTCACATCCATTTCACTGCCAACACAAGGCAACTGTTTGAGCTGCAACTTCTCTTCCTCTAGCACACACACCATTATCTGAAATTAAAAGAAAAATGCTTTACAATCAAGAATTAATTACACAAATGTTACTTCACTTTCACAATACTAACCATGTCATGCAAGGTCTCAGATACCATAAATCTGTTTAGCTCTGCAGACGTATATTTAGACTTTTCTTCTGTTCCAGCCTTAATAGCATTTTTTAGCGTGGACTCGTTCTTATCACAGATCCATTCCTGTGTTTTATTTCCAGCTTGACTTTGATCTTTCATAGCATCATAAACATTAGCACTGCTGCACTGCAGAGCATAATTATGATCTAATAATGCAATCAGGTCATCAAGTTTTCTAACACCTATCGCTGCATCTTTTGGGTTGTCATAAGGTCTAACTTCACTTTTGGGACAGTCTGATTTAACTGAGGTAGAAGCATTTTCTTTTGAGATAGACTTATAGCTGTCAGACTGAAATTGTTTGTTCACCAACTGCTCTCTTACATTTCCAGCTACACTTATTACATTATCCAATTTTGACTCATATTTTGAATCTTCAGTGAGGTTATTATTACTAATACATGAACTTTCTGAAGAATTGAGAGCTATTTTTTGCTTAGCTTCTTCTTTGATGTTATAGGATACTTTAAGTGGCTGGGAAACTGATCGAAATACAGACTTCTTTTTTTTGCTCGATAAATTTGCAGCATCTACTTTCCGTTTCTGCCTCGACTGCACGGTCTCTGCTTTGAAGTGTATGCCCACTAAAAATGTCAACAATTAATATTACCTCAGCTATCAAAAAGAAAAAAACTGTTTAATCTCCACATCATAAGCAAACAATTGAAATACTTACTCACTGCTTCCTCTGACAGCTCGTTAACGTGTTCCAACAAGTGGCTTTTCATTTGCTGCCTCGCTTTAAGTTCACTACCGAAACTTGAAAATTTCTTTTGGCATCGGGTAGGGTCAAGCACACACGAGTAAGTGAAAGTACGCTTCAACTCATTGCCATCAAAATCAGAGAAGCATTTCAATAGGTGATGTGCCGAAAGCTCACGTATTTGTTCAAGACTCAAAAGATCACCCTCTCCTATTTTTCTACAGGGAGTTCTCTGTAACAAAAAGTGCATTAATAAGCATGGGTAATTGAAAATATATATATATTAACAAAAAAAGTTTGAAACACTTACCTTTCTTTTGTTATGAAGAATCCCAGTATTAGCAGATGAATACTTGAAATTTGGGGAAGAAATATCAGGTTTTTGCTGCTGAGTGCAATTGCTGTAAGATTTCATTGAGGGATCTGAGTGCAAGTGATGTGAAGCTACGGCAGCTAACATGTGCAACCTATTATGTGACTCCATATGGTCATCCATCATTTTTGATTTTTTTTTCTGTGTGCACATTATACTTTCTTGGCCATCAGCTGAAAACAAAATATAATTATTTAATCGAGTGCAAAAAACCAAAGCGAGTTGATAAACGTTCGTGTATATCAATGCAAAAGTTAATAACCGTTTACAAATGCAAGATTAATTGAAAGTTCAAGGATACAAAGTTTTTGAGAAAGATTTCAATATAAAAATTGTTGGTTAGCAAACAAAGTACTAATTAAAGTATTATATATTATTAAATAAATATTTGAAGGATAAAATTTAGTCTACGTATCACTACCATACAAAGCTTTTTTCTCAACTGATTCGTCCAAAAGTATACAAAATATGAAGCAAAAAATATTTACATGTTAGTAAAGCAGCAATTTCATAAAAACATTGGTTGATTTCTTGGAATAAAAGTTTGCAATGGAAATAACGAAGTTAATGACATTTTAAAATAACACTACCAAAATTCTCAAATTAAAATTTTTCTACGATGTGTATTTACAATGTACAAATACCATAACTATAACTAAACAACTTCAAAAATCTATTTAACTAACTTTACGAGGAATTTCCCTCTTGCATGATTCTAAATTTTCAAATACTGATCTATAAAAAAGTTTTCTTACGTATCATGGCAGGTGCCTTGTCAGTGACAACTTCAGTTTGACAACGCCCCTGTTTACATTCAAGTTTTGATAATTGCAAAGATTTAAATAGTGCACGACACAATGGTAACTATTTAGAAGTGTACTGTAACTCATTCAAAGAGAGCGAAAGTGACATTCCTAATCTCCATGAACTAAAAATTTCGAAAATGTTACGGTAACAGTTGGTCTTGGCGCGAGTCTCGTTAGCAGACGCCATGAGGGTAACTAGCAGCCGACATCAAGGCCTAAATTCTAAAAATTATGACGATGCCAGATACATTTATAAAGACTTAGGCCAATACATTTGCTATATATACGAAATAAAAAAATAATATAGAAAGCACACTCACAAGATTCCTCTGGCGGATGAACTAACCTCTGGGTAGTTTTCATTCTTGTTTTCATTGTTCTCGACATAAGATGGATTACATATTCGACTTCGGTCCGATGGTAATCGAGACTATCGATACATATCGGTTTAAAGTTTATATTTAATTGAATGTTAATGTCATTTTGTTTACATTTTCTAATTCTATTATTAATGCAAATGGACATTTTGACAAGGATTTTTTTCTCTTGCTCCAGAATTTACTTGTATCATAAATGAAATGTTTCAGGTATAAATTTCTGAAAACAAATGTATGCATAATGTCTATTCCTGAAACAAATTTCGATAAATCCCTTAAACAAGATTTTTTAAATTGAAAAATCAACATGACGGTTAATTATCACCAATCTTATGTTTTTCGTGGTAATTCTACGATTCAAGGTGACATTACGTAATTAATACTTCAGTGTTACAGTAATGGGAGACGTTCCGCTAGTGATGGTAAATGTTCTATTCTTTGCAAAAGCTCGAGAAATATCACGTACTAAACTTGCTACGCTAAGAATTACTTCTGCTCCATCATACGGTTTTCTTTTAAATGAAATAGTTATCAAATTTTCGTTAGAAAAGATTAAGGATAATATTTTACTGGCAATTAATGAGGAATACATTACGTCCGAGGACCAAATTATCCTGAAAGACGGAGACGAAATTGCAGTTATACCTCCTATTAGTGGCGGTATGGCAAACCTTATTAGAGATTATAAGATATTCAGAAATACTATCACGCAGTTGTAATTTATGATTTGCCCTACAGGTTAACTCGCTGTGTACATCTTCCACGATAATGGATTTCATCAAAATCGTCGATTCGAAACTTTGCTTGGAAGAGATATCTGGCTTAGTAACAAAATCAACTTGTGGTGCTATGTCATTTTTTGTTGGCACAACAAGAGAATATTTCGAAGACAAAAAGGTTTGTGTTAGTCAATATTTCGTTTCTATTTTCGGTATTTTGTCGTGCTTGTCTCCAACGTAAATATTTGTCATTTTACATAAACCTAATTACATAGTTAATAAAATAACGGGGTTTACTCTTCTAAATACTAGTGTTTACGCAAAGCATACGATATTTTACATAGCTGTCTTGTTGTATACAATTCTGTTGTTTGCCACGGCATCGAAATCAGTTTTGTTAGGCGATAGCATGGTTGGTCTTCGAAAATTTCCGAAAGTCACCTGAAGATCGCAGAAGTTCATTTCTATGTGTGGAATGCTTTCTTATTGAAAAATTCACAACTGAATTTATATGATTAAAAAACGTATCCCATACTAATTGAATTTTCATAAATATAAAACCCTGAATCCTTGCCAATTTAATGGATTGGTTGTCTCTGAATCAAAAGTGAACGGGAAAATTTTTATTTTTTTAAATTATAGGAAATACATAATCATCTGAATGTTGCTCATTCAGAGAAAATATCTTGTTTCCATTGCTTTAATTTTGATTTCTTTCTTTATACACGTGACATCTAATTACCGTATAAAAGAGGGGCAACGTTTTACTTAGTGTAAGATGTGAAAACTTTGTTCTGCAGACTATTGCGGAGAATATAAAGTATAGCACAATTGACTTTTTAAGGTGTAATTTTTATTTAGCTTCGACTATGTATATATTTACATATCTTGGAAATGCATCTATTAAACTAGATTTTTGTTATGCATGGGTTGAGCATTTAAAGTATTTTAAGGTACGTATATGTGCTGTCAGAACGTATAGAATTTGTTTTTTTTGTTTCATTCCAGTATATTTTTAATTCGTCGACAGTAACATAATAATCACCCTCTTTTTTTGTTTGATAAACAATCAATTTCATTAATATAACATAAATGATTATAGGTACTTCATTTGGAATATGAGGCATATGAACCAATGGCTATTAAAGCAATCAAGAGAATATGTGAAGAAATTCGAGGTAAATGGGAGGTGGAGAACATAGCCATGTATCACAGGTAAATGTAATAACTTACTAATAAGTTAAACCCGAGAAGAATTTATCAACTTATTGCAGCTTTATGAGTGTGACTTTAAATATTTCCTTTTAAGAATCGGAGTTGTTCCTGTTAAAGAAGCTAGTGTGATGATTGCGGTGTCATCAGTGCATCGAGCAGAGTCCTTGCAGGCCGTTCAGTATGCAATTGACAGTTTGAAGGCTTCTGTGCCAATTTGGAAGAAGGAAGTTTACGAAACTTCCTCTGCAGAATGGAAAGAAAATCAAGAATGTTTGTGGAAGCATTAATTTTTTTTAATTTGTAAAAAAATGAATCATTGTTAATGTGCTAAATGGTTGAAATATACATAATATACTAAAGTAATTTGAATTGGATGGAAATGATTCATTCTCACGGTGTTAATTATTCAGTAATGCTATTATTTACTAATTGACAGGAAATGTTTTAAATCGATTTTTTGAGTTGTTTCCTCACATGGCTGGGTGTCATGTAAATACCAAATATTACAGCTTGGCTATTATTAAATATGCATAAAATGTTTCTCCCAGCAATATAATAACTCTTTGTAATCCTTTTTCCATTATATCTGGTAGCCATGTACATAAAAATAGAATCATAATGATGTTTTTATTGCAAATGGTTTTCTTATAAATAGTACTTAACACAATTAGCAAAGTGCCATTAGCCAACTGTGGAGTACTAAATATTCTTTTGTTGTACATACCTATTTGAATATATATTATTGGTGTTGATATATGCATATTATTGATTTTTTCTCATAATGTAGACACTTTCTCCCATCTTCACTCCGGTTTCCAAAGTGGTTGACATAATTATTTTTATCATTTGGATAGTCCGTAGCAGTAATAATTGAAATAAATAGAAAAGACATCTCTTGTTCTCTTTTATAAGAAATTATGATCATGTGCTAGTCTAGGAAAGCTAATCCAAAGTATCATTCCATTTATGGTTTAAGAAGCTGTTTCATTCCTTGATTCCAGAATTGCCTTTTTAGGTGTCAATGCAATATATTGGGCAGTAATAAATTTCCCCTAGAAATCACTAAATAAATTTTTACAAAGTATGCTTTGGTGCACGTTGAACTTTTGCATATTTTACCGTAAATACCAAAGGTCTCTTATTAAAGTATTCCGGTCATAATCGTATGATTTATTACCTCTTGGTAGATTTTAGGCTGTCCCAGCTCAACATGTTCCATCCAAAGCATTTCTCTTATTCTTTTAAGAAATATTTCACTTGACAGCCCTTTGCATCTTTCCTAGCATCCTCTCGACTTCTTCAACTGACCATTAATTCTCAAAATTTGACCATTTCTATCTCTTCCTTATTCCAAGTAGGCTCCTCTTGATATGAACTCTATTTGAAACTTCATTTGTTTTCCTCCCTCCGACTATTTTCTTCAGTTTGGCATACATCTCAAAAGTCTCCAACCAGCAATCTTCTTTCCTAATCCATATCTCGAACCTATATAATGCTCCACTACATATCCAAGTTTTCAGTTACATATTTCTGACATCTTTTATCAAATTCCTTGTCAACTCCCATCACATCATAAATTTGCTCTTCCTGTTTCTGTCCCAATTGCTTTGGCACTTATGCCATCCTGAGTAAGAATATCATCTAAATAAGTAAAATGTTTCATCTGGTCTAGCCATTAAGCTGCAATCCTTGAATCATAGTAAATCCCTGACTTAAGTTTTATTCCTATTAATTTTCACTCCAAATGCCTTTTCATGAGTCTCTGTCATCTGCAAGTACATACTCTGATTGGTCACCTGCAAATCTAAGTGACCCCTTACTTACTCATTCTACATCTTCCTATTTCTCTCATCATTTCTTGATCCTAAATACAATGAAGTGTTGAAGAGAATGGGCATTCTATCTCTTTTCCTACCATTATATCCTTCAACTACCCTTATGTATGTAATGTCTCATGTTCAGGTAGATATATAATTACTGCCATGTTCTACTACAATTACTTTTGGCCTTTAAAAAATCAACAAGGCAAAAACATTCTGATCATATTCGACTTTAATACCAATCAGTTTTCATCAACTGTATGGCATTTATGATGCTCCGTACGTCCAAATATCTGATTGCTACCATTTGATTTATTTTTAGCATTTTGTTAAAGATCATAGGGATTACCATTTGTGCATACGAAATTGAACTGGTTGTTCTATAATCTTGGCAGTATTAATTTATCTCGCAGGTTTAACTTGTCAACTTTGCCCATTTCCTTCAAATGAATTAACCTGGCAAAGTAGTTTGGCCAACCTTCCTAATAATAAATTTTAACAACTTATATAACTATTGACCCTCTTTTATTTCTCTTTGGCAATTCTGCTGATATTTTTCCCACCATTACTGCTGACTTTTTACACAACTGTCACTGTCCAATATTCCTGTCTTATCAGCATTCTGTGGATTCAATTTCATTGACTTCCCACGAAAGGGTGTTTTTGAAATGGCATTCAATTTATTCACTGGGAATATTGAATTTTACAGGCCATTGAGACTGAGCCATTAACATGACATTTTAAATGGGACATTGTATAATTCCTAGTTTAGTTCCATGAGTTGATTTCTTGAAGAATGTGCTGTAGTTTTAACTTTTCCATTTAGAATATTTTTTATTTCTATATTTTACAGCTCAACACACACACGAGCACACGTTAGAAGAGCACAGCTACATCAAGACGGACGACAAACCATCTCTACATATTGTAGAGGAACATTCAGTTCCTTCTCATTTGATCCAAATCAAAGCAGATGCAGACGAAGTAAGTAAAAGTTATTTCTCACAAATGAACTTCAAATTTTTTACTTTAAGATAATTTTTGCTTTTTTAGATACAACGCCGAATAAATATGTTTATTAAACGGAAGCGAGAAGGAATCAATCATGGAAATGTTAGAGATTTCTGCCAAGATAATGGTCAGAATATGAAAGCGAGCTCTTGCGCTCGAATAGATGCTGTTCTTATTAGACGGAAAGATAGCAAAAGTCATCTACGAGGTAATCCTTCAACAACAATTTTTTAGAGTAAGATAACCTATTTCTTTAAGAAAAACCTTCATGTTTTGTACTAACAGCAGATATACAATAAATGTTTAAAATTACAAAACGAATATTGTTTTCTCAGTGGCTTGGTTTTTGTTAAAAATCGTTAAATCAGTAGCAACAAAAAGTTTTCGATTTTCAATCAAATCAAAATCTTATCGTTCACCAACTTTTGTTACCTCCAATAAGAATGGACCAAGAGCAATTCTTGTAGTATCTAACGTATGACGACATTTCATCCAATTTACAGTGAGAAGAGTGCTCAATAAATGGGGTCCACAAACAAGAAGTTTGGATCCAGGTTCAGTAATCGATCTTAATTCACCACACTCAATAGTCTCAGAACAAAAAACTGATGACAAATCAAGTGCCCCAACACTATATTTGGGTGTGGAAGAAAGATTCCTTAATGCTGAAAAATATCTTCGTATTGCGAGTGGACCAATTCCTCGCGATGTATATGAAAGACTTAAACGAATTGAGGAGAAAATATTATATTTAGAAAGTATTTCACCTGAATACTCATGGGTAACTATAAAACTTCAATGGTAAATTTTGTTTTTTTGACCAAAAAGTTACTTCTAAAAAACTAACTCCATTACAGGAACAGATGAAAAATGAGCAATCTGAAACTGTGCCAATAAAAGAAAAGAAGGTATGGTTTAATTTCATTGACTTAAACTTGTCGCTGTTTTGTCAGTTATGGAACTAATTACGTTTCAGGGCTACACGATCACCGACGTCGAACGGCGAATAAAAGAACTTGAAAAACAACTGGCAAGAAAGGAAGAAAAACAATAAATGCAATATTTTCGTGTACATATTATTCATTTACAATAACATTCTACATGTTTAATAAAGCAATTTTCATAATTACGCTAATTTTTAACACATCAATGATGTTCTGCTGCCTCCTTTCTCCTCATTTCTGCCCATTTCGCCTTATTTGCCGGCGAGTTTGCTAGAAGAGAAATAAAGTTATTAAACAAAGCTAAGTACATAATGTCAAGCAACGTTCATATATGTCTCCATGATAACACTCACCAAGTCTGCTGATGGAATAGAAAACTGGCACGCATACTGCCAGTGAAATGAAATAATACCTCCATATCCACTGATTTTGAATATGCCATTTGAGTGGAAACTGGGCGATTTTCGCAGAAAATGTGTAGGGAAACTTCATCCTTCGATCTGCCATAGCTATTAACCTAATTAAAAACAACTATTATTTTGCGTGTAAAAGATCTTTAACCATCAATTTACGACATTCGGAGCAACATAAAATTAATGGATAAAAGTAATCCATTAACCCATCAAAGGTAAGATTTAACCACAGAAAACATTACAACTAATTATATATGCACATATCAGTTTTTATAGTAAATACGAACAAATAATTACCACTAAGGATTCTCGCACCAGACCGTGATTATAAAACAATTGAAGAGAGATTCTGAAAAGGTTATCTTCAATTGTGCTGCAATCTTTGGGAGATCTATCAAACTAAAATTTTACCGCATCGTTCGAATCCATTCGTGCGGTATTAGATATAATTCTTATATTATAAATAACCTCTGGAAAATAATTATATTGGATTGAATATGATATTTCTGATCATCCTCCAATTCCTCTTCTTTCGACATTAAAATTTCCCTAGAGCTAAAAGATCGCTACAGGCGCTCCTTCTTGAATGCAAATAAGGAATCATTTTCAAATTTGTTACAATCTGAAATGTGGCATGATATTTATTCTGCCGAAAAATTTGATAACAAATTTGATGTATTTTATCAAAAGTTTTTAGCTTTCTTTTTCTTATAGTATTTTTGAAAAATTGTAAACAGCCTACTCACAACTGGACGACAGATGTAATCCGCCAGTTATCATCTCACCTGAAAGAATTGGCTATCCTCTGTAAGATTTCAGGCAAAGATGACATACTAATTCACTACAAGGTATTAAAAAAGAAGTATCAAAAAATGATCGATGTAACAAAACAAGCATACAATAATGTTAGATTAAATAATTCTGCTAACAAATCCAGTAAAATTTGGAGATACATAAGAGAATCAAAACATAGTGTTCAGATCACTCAATTCCCAAAGACAAAGATCAAGCTGAAAATATCATTTCAGACATTACTCTTATAGCAAATAGTTTCATTATTTTGCTAAATCTCACTCTATTAACTCTATCTCTGCTGATGCATATAGTTATACTTCTAACTCCATGGTATCATTTTTTCTTTATCCCTCAAATGAAATTAGGTCCATTGTTAAAACACTTAACTCTAAACGCTGTTCAGGCATTGATGAAATTCCTGGTTTGATAATACAGGTAGTCCTCATACAATGCGGTTTCAGTTAACGAGTTTTCGTTTTTACATGATTTTTCAATTAGGGACAATTTTTGTATTACATGGAACTTTTTCGCTATTACGCGGAAGGCTCACTATAGTTAGTGCTGCATGTCGGGTATCCAGACTAGAGCCCTGCATACCCGCAATTTACCCGACCCACAGATACCGGCAATTTACCCCACCCGCAGCAAAAGTTTTGGGTAGGGTAATTACTGGTTCTATCCATTCAATATTCACATGCACTTATAATAATAATTTCTTTATTATGGGCTTTTGCGCTCTTTCACCAATAAAATACAATGAAATACAAATTAGAATTTGTCTGCTTACAATCTTATAAATATTCAGAATACTTCCAAGAAATTAAAGTTTACAACATAACACGTTAATTCAATTTATAAAATTTTACAAAAATTAAAACTGCACTTTTTTAAAGAAATATTCAAAAGTTAAAGTTATAAGTAGTAAAAAATAGTTTCTAATTTTCATAAGGCGCATATTTCTTGTTATTACTATACAGTACAAAATTAAAAATACATGGAATAACTGTTTTTAGGAACACTTAATATATTAAAAATTATAAGTATATTGAAAGATAAAATAAATAAATAGTAATTAAATATTTTCAACATACCATATGGTCTGCTTATATTATATCACGTTACTTCTAATTATAATGCAATGCAAGATTAAAAATGAATAAAAACTTATTTAAGAAACACTTTGAACATTAAATATAATATATATATATGCATTAACAAAGAAAAATTTGTTTTAACATCCTTTTAAAGCAGTTCTGTGATAAGTTAAAAAAGTCCACATTATTGCACATTAGGTTGGCTTCTCTCATCATTCTGTATAGAGGCATATACGTAATAAATATAATTTCTTTACAGGGAAGGCACATAAAAAGTCATATTGGATCTGGTATTAACTGTGGGTAATCAAAAAGCAATTTGCTCTAACAATATTGGGCAATTTACTTGTTTGTTTAACAGGCGATATAAGAAAATTTGGTCAGCATTCTTTCTCCGAGTATTAAGTGTTAACAAGTCAAGCTGTAGCATTATCTCATCATAATTTACATTGAAGGTGAAGATACCAGATCTGTGTAATACCACTCTGATAAATTTGTGCTGAACCCTTTCCAGCATATTTATGTTAGTCACATAGTATGGGGACCAGACTGAAGAGAAGTATTCCAAAACTGACCTTACGAGTGAACAGAAAAGTATTTTGAAGCAATAAATATCATTGAAGTTCATGGTAGTTCGATAAATGAACCCGAGCATCTGGCATGCCTTCAGTGTTATATTATCAATGTGTGCTGTAAAATTCAATGAGCTGTCAAAAAGAATTCCAAGGTCAGATATTTCATTCACTCTAGTAAGGTTGTTTGGTCCCATATAGTAATTATGCATTATTGGAGAATTATTTCTGGTGTAAGGCATTATATAGCACTTACTAACATTCAGTTTCATGTAATTTGTGTCACACCAGATCATTATACTATTTAAACAGCTTTGTAATCCAAAATAGTCATTTGGCGACACAATTTTCTTAAATATTTTTAAGTCATCTGCGTATAGAAGGTGTTTCACTGGGTTAATATAGGTGCTTATGTCATTCGTAAACAGAATGAATAGCACTGGTCTGAGGTAAGAACATTGAGGAACCCCAGAAGTAGGTATAAAAGTGACAGAATTATTGTTATTTACTTTAACTATCATTTTTCGGTCAAGCAGGTAACTACAGCCATTTTAGCATTGTTCCAAAAATCCCCACTGCCTCAAGTTTAGCCAGTAAGATGTGATGGCTGACTGTGTCAAAGGCCTTAGAGGCATCTAAGTATATTGCATCTACCTGTTTATTATCTTCCAAAGCATGACTTGTGAAATGCTGAAAAACTAAAACGTTGCTTAACGTCGATAATCTTGACCTGAAACCATGTTGCTCCTCAGAAATTATTGAATTGATGATCAGGCTCAGTTTGTCTACTACCAGGCTTTCTAAAACCTTTGATAATACTGATTATATTGCAATGGGTCTGTAATTACTTATATTACATTTGTCTCCAGCTTTGTGGATAGGTATCACATAGCTGGTTTTTAAGAGCTCAGGAAAAACACCACAGCTGAGAGATTTGTTAAATAATATATACAATGGGTACAACAATGAGTCACTACATTTTTTAATAAAAAAGGGAGAAATATTATCTGGTCCTGTACTTTTTGAAACATCTAAGGATAAGTTTGTTTTGGATTTCTTTAGTTGTAACAATTATTGTATTAAGGGGATTGTGTGATCAAATTCAAAAGTAGATATGTTACCAGGCACCTCAGCACTGTATAGTCTGAAAAAATATCTAGCAAAAAGATTGGGTATACCAGTGTCATTATTAGCAGTTTCATCATTATAGTACATTTGATTTGGCATTTTGTCTAGTTTGCGATGGCTTTTAACGTGACCAAGAAAGTTGCAAATTTGGGGAATGTTATTTTCTAGGTTTTTAATGTAAGTTTCATAATAAGAGGCAAAGTTTTTCTACATTTTTTGCGTAACTGTATTTTTCATAGTCTCTATGATCACCGGTGATTTTGAAAGTCTTATGGTACCTTTTTTTGCGTCTGATGTATTCTTTTAACTCTGTGGTAAAATATCTGGGGTAATGTGAGTTTTTTTATGGTAATTGTAGGAGTAAACCTTTCAATGGCTTCATATAAGAGAGAGTAGAAAGACAAAATAGCATCGTTAATTTCTAAATTACACAATATACCTAGTCAATTAACTGAGTCCAAGTGACTAGTCATTAAATTAAAATCAAAATTTTTATAATAAAAAATGGCTATAATCTAATTCATTGGATAATTCTATGGAATAATGAATGGCAGGATGATAATTATCACATTTTACAATTTGATTAGAATCCTTATTAGATTTTACGTTCTGAACTAGAGAAAGCTAAGTCCAATTGTGTATTATGGCTATTGTAAACAGTATTGACCTGAGTTAGTGCCAGTAATGATAAATGCTCTTGCACGATTCTAGCCTGGGCATTTAGATTCCTCAATATTACCTTCTGAGGACCAGTGGGTGCCAGGTAAGTTGCAGTCACCAAGAATAATAATGTCAGAGAAGTTATTTTCATTGACAATGCTTTCGACAGCTTCATAGTGGGATACATACATATCTAGACCAGAACGGGGAGGAAGATACACAGCACCTATTAGTACCTTTGCTTTTCCACTGCACAAAGTTATAAAGATTTGTTCCACGTTATTTATAGCACTGTTGACAATTTGAGCGTACAGACTGCTTTTAACTGCAATTAAAACACCCCCTCCCCGACTTTTACTCGAATTTTCTGCACTACGGTCACATCTATAAATTACATATTGAGTTAGGTCTAATTCCGAGTTATCTATCTCTTCTCTAAGTCACAGAGTACTAACACCATGGAAGAATTATTCTTCCATGCTAGCACATCGTAACATTCACCAGAAACCGCAAGTACATTTATATGCAATCATTTTTGTACTTTGTTTATATCAATAACATGTATATATACTGGATTTTTTGTGTGACAAACTTACATATCCTGTATCCCTGTAGATCTTTGGATTAATAAATATATAATACATATAATGATCTGTTCTTATTGGAAATTATCCTTATGATTTGGTACATTTTTTCACAACCAACTTGGGTATAAGTAATAACACAGCATTTTCAAATAACACCTTTCCTGCACTTTGCATGGATCCAGAATACAGTACATATATACCTTTACCTTTTGCTGACGTTTTGATAATTTAAAACTCCGTTATTGGTAGCGCCGACTATCAATACATCGCATATGGTATATCGTATCATATCGTATATTTTTCACGCTTTCACGATATAAACGAACACGGTCAAAATGGAGAAAGACAAAAAAGGAGGGTCTACCAAAATCTCATCAAAAACAAATAATGCTTCAACTATTGAGATGGGGCATAGGTATATCACCGTGAACAAAGGAATAGCATCTATGGCTATTAGAACTACATATTTGGTGAAAGAAATACAATAATATGGTTAGGATCTATGTTGTCACTAATGAGATTTTACTTTCTCTGAAATTAGGATAATAGCTTTGGCAAAAGGTAGTGATAAGGGCGTGTCAGATAAAGATATACAGAAAGAGATACCAGAGCTGCAACCCAAACAGAGAGCAGTTATTATAAATAAGTTATTAGCGGAGGTAAATATATTTTCAGGCTTATTCTTGAAACTGGAAGAAATAAGGAATATATTTGTATAGTTGTTTTCATAGTTTACGATTTCTTTAAAGCTAGGCTAAGGCATTGTAAATCACAGTATCTACTATTACTCATTGCCATATTTTACAATTTTGTCATCTATTTTGTTTTACTTAATAATACAGTGTATTATATCGTATAGTTCTGTATTGGGTTATATACCCACAGTGAAATTAAAGTCGAAAAAAAATTTCTTCAACAGGGCCATTTGGAGTTATTTCATCAAGGTGGCGTGTTGATATACAAATTGAAAGACCCCACACGAAATAACGTGAAGGGCGCGGACAATGAGGAAAAAGTTGTTTTTAGCATCATCGAAGAGGCTGGAAATAAAGGAATATGGGTTAGGGATATCAGGTACAAGTCAAATTTGGCACCGACGCAGCTGAACAAAATTCTAAAGAGCCTGGAAAATAAAAAGCTTATTAAAGCTGTAAAGTCAGTGTCTGTACGTATGTTGTGATTATATTATAATTAAAGAGCTGTCAATTTACTATTTTTTAAATCTTCTTATATAAATTGCATTTAGGCCAGTAAAAAGAAGGTTTATATGCTGTACAATCTAGAACCTGACAGGTCTGTTACTGGAGGTGCTTGGTATTCTGATCACGACTTTGAGACTGAATTTGTGGATGTTTTGAACCAGCAGTGTTACCGATTTTTACTGCAGAAGATTGAAATGGCAGAATCGTGCAAAGGGGGACCAATAGCAGCAAGAAATGTGAGCTATACTCCCTCAAGTGATGTATGGAAATTCATATCAGATCTCGGAATAAGTAAGGTTAGCTATATTATATATGTATATATATATACACACACACACAACCTTTTCCAAGTCATTATTGTAAATGTTCTCATATTAAAAATTGCAGGTACAGTTATCAGTAGAAGATATTGAAGCTATTCTCGACACTTTGGTTTATGATGGAAAAGTAGAAAGAACTCTTAGTGTAGTGGATACCACCAAAACAGAATCGATGAAACATTTATATCGTGCTACAGAATCATTGCTTCCACCTCCTGGTCTTGTTAAGATGCCATGTGGTATTTGCATGGTGAGTCTTTGTTCATCAATATCAAATGTAATAATGGCTTTCATTAAAAAAAATACTATTTCTATTAAATGAAAATATTCTGCTATATTTAATGCAGGTCATGAAACATTGCTCATCCATTGGTTCTGTGAATCCTAAGAAGTGTGTGTATATGAAAGAGTGGTTGGAGTAACATGTTCCTGAGATTCTCTTTGGAATGTTGATGATGCCTGTTGAAAGTTAATTCTTGATTACTTGATGGGAATGGTCCAACTATGCATAAAATCACCAAATGGTTTACAGACAAAATGCATTCTTTATGTTGTGCCTTACTAATTTCATTTCACATCCACTTTTGCCAACATTTCTTGTTCTTCCTGATGGAAGTATTCAGAAGCCTCTACAAAACACCTTCAATTGCAATAGGATTAAACTGTTGCAAGTTTTCAGTAATTGTAAAAGAAAATGTATTTTTTTGTTCTTGTGTATTATTGGGAGAATGACAGAAAATTCAAATTTTGGTTGGTGTAGAGTTGCAGTGTATTAATATGTGATCCTAACAATGTTATGGACAACTTGTGTGTCTGATGCATACATAGTGCCATCTTGCGGCCAAAATTAGAATTTTCTGTTGTTCACCCGATGTTAACTAATAGCGTTGAACAATTTGACATTAATGATAATGACATTTTATTATTCCTTTTTTATTTCAACAAAAGTTTTTATGTTAAAAACTTCCCATTGTTACTTTATTATTGTTGAATAAATGATTTTTTCTTTAATTTTTCACCCGTTGATTTAATTTCTGATGCCAGCTTGGATCAAACAAATCTAGCATTTAACCTTTAAATGCTGACTTGTGATGCTAGCTGCTGGGATTTAAGTGAAAGTCTTTAAAAATCACATTCATTTACAAATATACTTGTATCTTGAAAACTAGCAATCATAAAACGTATAAAAAGACGTGTCATGTAATATCTCGCAAATGACAACCGAATTTGATGAAATTTTCAGGATAGCATTATAATATAATAACAAAACGTTTTAATGTATTGGTAATTCCGCACCTTTGTCCTTTTGTCACTCCCTGTCACACTGAAAAACAGAAATATACCTGGCAAGCGGGGACGAAGGTCAGCTTTTGAAGCACAATAGATACTCGTGGCGAGGGTTTCGATCCTTCTTTCGGATCGAAGGCTACCTTCTCAGCAGGAGGTATGATTGCAGGTCAAAGAAGACTGCCTCAATTTTATTTCAGAATAATCAATCATCCCTGCCATTTTTGACGGGCACTTATACTACATAGTATCCAAATAAAAATCAGTTGTTAAGAAAAGTAATAGGTACTTTCCTGTTAGCGGGAATACCTTAAAAAATGAACGTATTGTTATGATTGTTTGAGAGGATATAACATTGAAAGGATATTTTGATGTATTGTTGGATTTATGATATTTTATTTTAAAAACAACATTAACAGAAACTGATTGGCCGGTCTCGACATTTACAAACCCAATCTCCGGACAACGTGGAGGGTTTCTTTGGTTCCGGGTGAGGCAAAGGGCGCAGTAGCGCCTGGAGACGACTACCCATTACAACAAAGCGAGCCGAAGGCTCGTCGATATATCCTCTCAATTTGCGGCGCAACAGTTGAGAGGATATAACCATGGTACTACTATAGTCGATCCGAAATCGGAAGACTCCTGGCCTACTTAGAGCAAGTAGCCAATCACGAACGTTTCCCCTTCCATCGCCCCTCTCAACTTTCGTGTGGGAGAGCAGATGTCGGTGCGCGCTGCCAGCTCTTGCTCAGCTGATATACTACGCAGTTTCTAAATAAAATACTTCCCATCCTTCTTTTTGATCCACAGCAAGGAAACGGCGGTAGAAACGGCAACGCAGTCCGATGCGATCTCTTCGAGAGCAGGAGTGAGACTGGTTTCCTCCCCACTACCTTCCCAAACAAACAGTCTCCTATTGGCTGCTGTTAACTGGTGTCCGCCCCTTTTTCGAGGCCAGGAGTCTTCCGATTTCGGATCGACTATAATACAAGGTAGGTCGTTCCGGTGGACGAAAACGAGCTGTTCTGCGCATGACGTCACGTGGATTGCAAGGAGGAGATGATCGTCTGCTCTTGGCTGGAGACTATTGCGTGTATGATGCTATTGCTGTACGTGGCAGGAGTTTTACCGAACATTATACTTTACTTTAACATTAATAAACCCAAAAATTAATCGACACATCTCTGTGTTAATTGTTTTAAATATAAGACATTTTTATTACCGTAAGCATTGAAAAATACCTCGGAAGTGTATAGGTAACTAAGTTTTCCTTTACTTTTCATCTTATATGTTCGAAGACGTGTAATTATTTAATTCTCAACTAACCGACATTCGCAAAACGTTTTGTATGGAAAATATTGCTTCAAGGTGTGTGTTTATGGAATGTATTACCCTTATTTAGTTAAAAATAGTGTGCATTCTGTGAATGGATTGTGTAGCTACGTAAACTTAAGTAAACATTGTGGTTGTGTACATGAGTGATGGTAATAAAGTAACTATAGGAGTTATTTTTTCGAAATGCTCAATTACGAGAAATAACTACATTTTGGACGTGGTACTAATTTATTTATTTAATTTATTCATCAATAATGAGGTACACATTACAGATGCCAAGTAATAAATATAAAAAAGAGAAAATATAAAAATCCCAAATGAATAATTATAAAAATAATGCAACAAAAGAATCAAAACATAGTACAAAATATTAAGATAAACAAACTAAAAAGCAATACTAGCCACATCCAGTTCGTAAAACTCATTTACAGTGTAAAACGCTTTTGCAGCTAACCAAGAATACAACACATTTTTAAACCTTAAAAGGGAGACAGTTTTTGCTTTTGGGGACAATGCATTATATAACCGTATACCAGCATTATTATAAGCTAACAAGTTTAATTTTAATTTACAAAATTTCAGGTCAATAGTATCTTTATTTCTTGTATTGTGGGAATGGATATCCGATCTAACTTCATATTTGTTCAAATTTTCTTTTGCATAAATGAGGATTTTGTAAATATATAAACTATAGATTGTCAATATTCCAAAATGAATAAACAAAGGTTTACATGATTCTATATACCAAATACCAACAGTAGATCTTACAGCTTTCTTTTGTAAAATAAACAAGTGCTTTACATCGGAGGAATGATGGATCTCACATAAATTGGGAGATGCCAATAGTTGAATACTACAAATCATCCAATGCAGGAGATCTCCATATTGAATCTGCTGTTTCAGTGTTTAGAATCTATTTAGCAGACTTTGAATTCCATCACTGCAGAACAATTATTTGATTTTTAGCAAATTCTATGACTTTTAACTTAAAACAGCTTGATATTCATCCTTTTTACATGTGGAGCCATGATGAAAGGGTACTTATTTGATGTCAGCAATATATGTTACATGAACATTGAGGATTACATGCATATTTCCTAATCAACACATAATTGAGATCTTGTTGCATTCTTAGATATGAGCACATAGGACCTGAATGTTGTCTGACAAAAATAATACTTTGTAAAGTACTTGTGAAGTGAAAGAATACAATGCAATGATTATATGCCTAACCACACAATCAGGTTCAACTTGGGTTGATGTATACACCACAATATTTAGTATATATTCATTGTGATATTTCACTCATTGTTTTCCTTATTCTTGAAATGGAAATCTATTAATTCCATTATTGCTGCAATTTACAGAGTTTGGAAGTCAGCTTCCTCATGACGGAGGAGCTTTTTACACAAGCGATACAGCTGAAGCTTCAAAAACTCATTACTCTGCATGTTGGCCACCAATCCTTCATGCAGCTGCCCTTGGCCTTGTGGCTACTAAAGAAGATAAAGATAAATCTGGTAAAATGCCAAACATGGAACCTGACCACTTTCATCTGCTTTTTGGTAAGTTTTTGCTGTTTAAAATGCTATGCTACTTTTGGGAATATATTTTGTTTTGACCTAATTAATTTTGAAGAGGGCTTCTTGAAAGAAGTGTAACTATTAGCATCTGTCAAAAAAATGAAGTACTTGCTTTAAAACATTTATGTATGGAAAAAGTTTCTTATAATTATTATGGCTGATAATGAAATATTTTGTTGCATCAACTTTTTTGATAGGTTTAGATGTTTTAGAGAAAATATAGCCTGAAATGGCTTTATTTATCTTTGATGAAGTAATATGATGAGAATTCTTTTAGAATTTTTTAAGTTGTATTATCTCGAATAAAAGTTCTTATTTGTTTTTTCTCAGTCATAAGTTGCTATTAAGATCCATTTAAGTATTTTTTACATGTACAGTAGGGTTGTCCTTATTTTTGAAGTTTGGAAATTTGATCAGGACACCCCTTCATTTTTTTCCTTTTAGTATGAAAGTAATTTGTGTGAAATATGGGCCTAATCGGATAAAAATAAATAAAAATGGTCTAAATTAATTTCTTTGACATGTTAGGAGTTATTATTCTGCTTGACATCTAAAATACACTAGAAATCAGTGATAACACAATGATTTCAGCCGTACACTTGCAACACAACACAGCTTAAGTGCCACATTGTTCCCTCCCATGCAGCAGCATGTTGCTCTTGGCCAGCAGTTGTAACTGTGCAGTATGTTTTCCTGGAACCACCTGCAAGCTCAGACCGGCATCCCTGTCTGCAAGCTTAGATCAGCGTCCTGCTCTTGGGTGCATTCGAAACACTAGTGCTAGGTGTGCCAGGCAGTAAGTGGGATGCATGCTGTGCCGACTACTCTTGTGTGCAAAAATGGCATCCCCAACAAGATTCACACCTCAGTCTATATTTAGTATGTCATACAGCACATGAGATCACGGGTAACAAGCTACCGTCAAACAGATAGGTGCTTAAGTGTGTTCTTCCAACATCACATCACTCTGCAGGAGAAAATTCTTATTGCTGCGACCACAATCGTGAATCTAGTGCAATTCTTCTGGGATAAAGCCTGTATCCCGACCCGAAAGAAACAACATGCTGTTGACAATGTAGTGCAGCTTCATGATGAATGGAAAGCTATAGTGAAAAACCGTGGCCGTGATGAAAACCCCACCCAGCTAAAGATGGTTTATGACTTCACGGATAAATTAGATGATCTTTTTGATATAATACATAATGATGCTATGAAAATGATCATGATTCAACAGGATATAGATTTTCTCTGTGACCAAAGAGAAAAGGGCTGTTGGGGCTACATGACCGGTGAGGATACCTGATCTTCCAAAGAGAGTTGAAGTGAATTTGAAGAGATCTGGAAGTCTTCTCAAGTGGAAAACACTTAAGTTAGAGGGCCTGGTGACTTTAAATTCACGAGCTCTTTTTTCACGATTTGATATGAATTCAGACTTTCTTGATGCTGTCCCATCGACTTGGTATATAAGAGAGGACTACCTTCATGTTCTTCATATTGTTAAGAACCTGAAAGTAGTTAATGGCACTGCTAAGAGAGCAGTAGCTCTAATCGAACAGTACAATAGCCTGCACACCAAAGATGAAGCTCAGAAGCAGGATATGCTACAAGTTTTGTCCCTTTACCATAAAATGTATACAGACTCCTCAAAGGCAGCACTTGTGAAAGACATGAATGCTAAGTGAGATTAATAAAGCTCTCTTTAAAATATTTAAGTGGACTTATCCCTTCCTTTGTTCTACCTTAATACAAAAAAATGAAAAATAAAGCTAAATTTTGGCAGACAAGTTGAATATAACCAATTTTTCGTTTACTGACAAATCTTCGACAAATGTGAAATATTTCAGCCTCGATGAGCCACCTCTAAATATTGTTCAATTGAGTCAAAATTTCACACACAGCATCCTCACGCCGAAAGGAAAAAAGTAGTGGGTGTCCCAAAGAATATCTCGAAAAAAAAATTTTGCCTCCATAGAAGGACCACCTTAATGTACAATCACTTATTTAACTTCCATACTGGGAATTTTACAGTAGTATTTAGAAAATAAGTTATTTTTGAGGGAATAGCAGAAAACATGATGCTTATTGTGGTTTCAAAATAAGTATTCTTAATTCATATCAGTAATGTGTAGTATGTTACTTTTATAGTGCTATGGTATATTTTAATTATATTTCATTGTGGTGCAATTAATTGTTTAGAACATTGTGAAAACTTTTTAATTGGAATTTTTTTAAATTCTGGAGGAAGTTTTATCTAATTATAGAAAAATGTTTTGATGCAGGTATCTGCATGGAATCACTCTGTGGACCACGATCATCATCAGAACCAAAAGAGTCTGTGACAACTTGTTTGAATGCCCTGCAGACGCTCCTCTCATCACCTTCTGGTCGTTCCCTCCTCCTCCCTTCAACTCTCCTTAACACAAATTCATCTTCAACAGTCAATCCCGCTTCCAATCAACAACCAAATCATTCTGCTCTTCCAGACAAGTCACTTGCCATTGAGCTCTGTAATGTTCTGCACAGGTAAGTTCTCATAGGTTTCAAAAGTATTCCATAGTATCCTAGTTAAAATTGGTTCATTGATCTTTTTAACTTACCGTATTTAATCGATTCTAAGCCGACACCAATTGTAAGCTGACCCCCACTTTTCACAAGGTCACGCAAGGAAAAATTTTGATTTTAAAGTGCTTGTTAGACAGCTGGGGTCATTTATTTAAAAATACCAACAATTATGAACGCCTCAGATTTTCAGTTAATAATTAAATAAAGAGTATTAACTAAAATTACGGCGACATAAAATACATTTTATTCACTTATTCATAACAACTTCTACTAAAAGAGTAGTTTGACCTTGTTATTCCCCGGGATCTTATTCTCGTAAAGAAATAGCCGTTTCTCGTCAGTCAAATGCGGACACCATATTACATAACATACGTTAGTACTACACGAGTATCATCTGGGAATTCCTTTTCACTTTTATTCTTAAATTATTCTCCCAAGTTGGCTGCTATGCCGCTAAGGCACAAGGAAGTAACGGTTCGCTCGGGAAATCCCAGTACGCATATACTAGACACACTGAAACAAGATAGGGAGGGGAGGGAGGTAGGAAAGGCAAATGTTTTGATTCATGAGTCAAACGAAACATTGTGTACATATATAGCTTTTTATGCCTACGAGCCCTATCGCTGCGTTTTTTTACGACTTTGACATGCCACGTATTATTTACATAATTTATTTCTCCATAGGTGTTCAGTCATTTTGATTCTTTTTTGCATACATTTAAAGTAGATAGTTTACTTCCACTTTAATACACTTATATCTCGCGTTATAATGTAACTAAGGACATAAATTCATTGACTAACTTTTTTACACCGATTCTAAGCCGAGTGGCGATTTCTGAGATGGTAAAAAGGTAAAAAAGGTTGGCTTACAATTGATTAAATACAGTAGTAGTTGCTATATCTTGCACTCTTCTCCCAAGCCTGTTATTATTTTTATAAGCTGATTGCATTACCATTCTACAATTTTAAAAAATGTATCATTATGATGCATTGTTTGAAAGCCAAGGCATTGAATATAATGGTTGGTGATGCTGAATTAGCTAGTTACAGTCAAACTTCTATAAGTGGAACGTCTATAACTTGAATTTTCCATAACTCAAAGTTAATTCATTTTACAGGACAAAATCTTTTTCGTGTTATTTTCTTCTATAACTTTCTATAAGTAGAATATTTTGTTTCCCTCGAGGTTCAACTTATAGAAATTCCACTGTATTTCCTATAGAAATATTTTAATTATGATCATTTACAAATATGGTAAACTGTAAAATCAAAATACATTTTTATCAATCATATTATAAAACCACCTGTTTTACATGAAATTTTGAAATTATATTTCATATAATTCATAGAGCATTTCAAATTTTCATGTAATATATCCTTGTAGCTATGATACTAAATTTCTTGTTGTCTCATATAAAACATTTGAAATTTGTTAACATGTTTAAAACCACACAAAACTGACAAATTAAAACAAATAATCAAAGATAATAGAAACTTTTCTTCAGATTTTTTGACATATTATACCATAAAAGTTAAGTTTATGAGATAAAACTTTCAGCTGATTTTTTTTGTGATTATAGACTTGTGCTTACTCGTGAGTGGCCTGAAGTACATGCTCTTGCAATGGAAGTAGTTGGAAGTATACTTAAAGCTGGTCTGGAAGCTCTTGAAACTTACAAGCGAAAGGTGCTTAAAGGTGAGGAGCTCTTCCATTTTTTCTTAAATTTTGCCCTGTATTTGGGTAATGACTATGAAAACCCATTTTAAAATCATTTGTTATAAAATCCAGTAAATATGTAATAATTTTTGTTTAACAATCATCGTCTCTGCATTAATCATGTTTCTATCACCATTACTTTTTATTGAAAATTTTCTATTTGACAACTTCTAATCCTGGAATGGTCCTTATAATACCTAAATCTTTTGGTCGACATTGTTTTGATTAGTTTAATTTTTCTACTTAGAAATCTCACCAGCCAATCGTAGCCTTGATGATGGAATAGGAATGCCAGCAGATGTTGAGGGTGAAGCAGATATCACTCCTGGACAGTCACTTGCATTTGCTCTCCTTGAGGTCTGTCTATGTCTTATGCTGCGATACTATCCACACCTTGCACCAAATTCTCCAGACATTCCTCCTGCTACGCCTCGCCCTATTTTATCAGGCAGTGTCTCATTGGATACCCGTCCAGTGGCAAATGCTCTCTATGCAATGCAAGAAATCCCACGTCTTTGTTCACCACAAGGTGAGGAAAAACATTTAGTAACATTCTGATTTTTATTGCATTAAAAGCAATGTATCTGAAGGTGATACTTTGGTTACCCCTCTTCATACCAGAATCAAGTAATCAGACAAAGAAGTGAACATTGACTAAAACTATAATTTTCCGTTGTACCTGTTTTACTACAACATAATGAGTAATTTGTTTAGAAAGTTTACAGAATTTTCTTAGATAATGTTAAGTGTTAAATCTGGCTGAATTAGATCTAGCAAGCCATGTTTATTGAATTTTCTCAGAAAACATTGTGTTAAACTTGGCAGAATTAGGCCTAGCAAGCTGTTTGCCTAAAATTGATTATGTAATAGAAAAAATTTTCATTGCACAGTATTTCATGTTTTGGGTACAGTAGTGTTTTGTGGATCATCTGTGTAGTTTCGTTGCAATTTTTGTTTGGTATAAAGTTTGTATCTGTTAAACCATTTCATAAGTACATATATACTTGTAGCCAGTGCTTTTTTTGTGACGTTACATGACGGTACGGTGTACTGGCACCTTTTTTTTTCAGAGCGATGTTGACATGTCTAATTTCGGCACATTTTCATTTTTTAAATTCTTTAAAACTTAAAGTAATAAACAGCTTCTATAAATGATTTTATTATCAACTTCGTTATTAAAAGTTCATCACAAATTCAATAGAGAAGAGGGAGAGGGGGTGGGAGAGGCATTTTATAATTTATCATATATTAACTTTTAATCTCTTTAATTCAACCAATGATGGTGGATATATTTGACTTTTTTGTTCTAATTTGTGTGATAGATCAAATGTTGCATTTTTCTTGATTAAACCTTTAACTCGTTCTCAATAAACTTTGCTATTATTTGAATAAATAAATACACAATTTCCACACAACTTAATTAATTGTGATTGTTTTTGCAGTATCATGGCATCATCAGGCAACACAAAATTGTGTATATTTATTTCTCAAAAAAATAGTGTTACTCCTGATTTTGTTGAGATTTGGCAATTTAGAGCAATATGTACTGGTAAATGCTTTTTGTTCATCCCAGTTTTTCTTTGTTTCTGGCAGGTGCTGTAGCAGTGCTTCCCACAATATTGTACCTGGCAACAGGAGTACTTGGAGAAGGGGGAGAAACATCTGAGGCTAGTCTACGCTGTTTGTTCTCCCTTTGCTCTGATCGTCATGGACATGATTCTCGATGTGCCAAAGAATGGAGTCATCTTCTTCAGAGTGCAATGGCAAAAGTCCTTGATTTGGTGTCGGCAACTGGTTAGGGTCACTTTTTTCTCTATCGTACACATATTCAAAACTTGAATATTTTTTTCATTTTAAGCCTATATAGTAGAGGAGAGATCTACAAACATTTTTACAAGTGGACCACTTGGTCAATAAATTTTATGCTTGTGGGCTAGAATATCAACCTGAAAAACTTTTTTGAAAATATAGGTGCACAATATACAAATGTATGCTATTTTCATATTAAAAGGTTGTTTAGTGAATTGGGTAAATTACGATTTTTCCAGGAAATTTTTTGATGTGTCCAATCTAACTTTTATTTATGGAGCACAACTATTTTATAAAGTAGAAAATATTGTCTTATTTCTGGTATGAAAATTACTTAAGGTAAAAACAGGTAATAATAAACAAACATAAATTAAGGTAATATGAAATGCATAACAAAATAACACTTTGTTTTCGTTGCATTTTTGTTACAGTTATTTTGAAAATTTCATTAACTTTTTTCATTACATTATTCAAAAATCATTTCAGTAATTCATTATGTTACGTGCAACATTTTCCAACACTGCTTGATTGTTATATTTAGTAAAAAATTGCCACTAAAAAGAGGAAGTTTTATACTTTCGGATTTTTTCCTACCAAAAACCTCTAATTGTGCCAAATTTCAAGTCTCTAGCTCATAGTTCCTCATAGTGCCTCATAGTTTTATCTTCCTATGGGGCAAAACCCCCAAAATATGGAATATTGGATTTCTTCCATTGGTCATAGTTTAATATTAATGTCATTATAATATAGCTGTCTGATTCATACTAAAAACATACCCATATAAAAGCGTTGAGCTCATTGCCATGGTAGTCGATTGTTGGAACCCAGAAAAATTCTTACTTTTTCCCGATAAAAACTAAAATTTATGCCTAATCATTCCATCTTCAAAAATAAGAAACTACAGTGGTAATACAGTTTGTTTTGCTACTTAAAAAGAAGTCCTTAAATCTCTTTATCCAATTTTGTCCAACCGTGATGTTAAAACTGATGTTTATGAATTCTGCCCTAAAGTGACAATTGTGTTAATGCTTGCTCTCATAGGTAGCATTTTGTATTTTGTACTATGTATGTTAACCACTACAGTGGTGGCCATATAAGACCAAAAGCATTTGAACCTGCAAACATAGCATCAAGTGGCAGACATGCCACCCACCTCTTTTTATTAAGACCTGCTCATTAACAAAGTACTTACCTTTATTCCAATTCTTAAGGCTTACCTGGAAAGACCAAGGAGGATACCCAACTATCGACGCTAATGAAGGCATTTTCCACCATTGCTCTCAATGCACCACCTCAAGTAGCCAGTGCTTATCAGTTGTGCAGCCGTGCAACTGATGTACTAAAGAGTGGATTGAAGGGTGTTGACTCACGGGTAAGATTATGTTCAATCACATCATCTGTGATATTGTGCTTTACAAGTCATAGTGATTATAAATATCATTTGAAATGTTATTTTTAAAATGGAGATTATATATTCAATTATTGTTTTTCAAATGCAGGTACGTTTGGAATGCATGCGTGTGCTTCGCAAGATCTTTTCTCATGAGGAGGTGATGGTATCTACTCCATATATGCGCAACCTTACCCCAATCCTGCTGGAGATAGTATGTCAAGGTGTACACTCTGGAAGGAGTGTGGAAGTAGGATGGCCACCAAATGATTCAGAGGAGATAAAAGAAGAGGAAGAAATAGCAACCCTTCTTGAAGGAATGGTTGCGTTGGAAGCAGCTGTTGGTTTTGCCCTTCAACCACACAGTATGTATATTATCCTTGATGAAACTTGGCTCTGCACACAATTGGCTATTTAATTGCCTATTTCAGAAAGGGAAGAAAATTCAAGGTAAAATTATTGATGTTATTATGTGTGCTAAACCTTATTTGTTATTTAATTCTGCGAGAAAAATTATCATACATTTATATAAGTTCATTATCATAATTTTAGTCAGAAGTAAGTTTGGGAGAGAAGTTATTCGTCTGACAAGGAATATTTTTCTGGTGTTACCGGTGGATTTTTCAGAAAAGTTGAGCATATTTATAGGACCTCAAGAGACAAGAAATTTATCAAATGTTTCAGCTAACATTAAGGTTTAGGTTTTGTAATAACCCCTTACAGGTTTTTTTTAGCATCTTTTAATGGATGAATTAATTGTTAACTATTATGCACGAAATATTTTTCAAATGACTTTTGTATAATGTTAAATTTTTCATCTTATGGCTTTGAGTATTTTGAAAAAGAATACAATACCCCCTGAAATTTCAGGGGAGATACGTTCCTGAGAATACTGCAAAGATGGGTCCTGCAGGAATCAAAACTTATGGGAAAAAGGGAGATAGGATCTGGACTCTTAAACATAACTATATATTTTGTCGTCAATAAATGATGTAATGGTGAACTTTAATTTTAGCACAGATGATGATGGTAACATAGATGTTGATGAAGACAATGAGGATTAGGAAGATGATGATGGTATTGGATGTGGGATTTGTGTTACTCTGGAGTATCATATAGATCATTGGGAGATATCATGAGAGTGCAACGGATCAGTGTCTGAGACTTGCAGCTCTAGCTTGTGCAGGAATATCAAAATGGGCAGGTTTTGAGCATTTTTCTGCTTGTTTGTATTAATTTCACCATAGAATATCGTGGCAGCCTCAGACTTTCTCTTCATTCTTATACTCTACTCCAAACTGTACACCTCAGAGATTTTGGGCATCAATAACCTTTCCATCTTGAAGATCTCTACTGGTATTTGCAAATTTAACTGAGATTTTTGGCCTACATTTTCTCCTCATTCTTACCACACTTTAAGAGCTCCTCCTCTGTGAGACTTAATGAATATGTCTGTCCCTATTGCCTTTGTCCTCAAATCCCTCACCTCCAATGGCATGGGACATCATTGCTGTCTTTTGCATTTCCTTGTCAACAGATGGGCAGATACGTTGCCTAAGACAAGATGCCCTTGGAAGGGCAGTGATATGGAGGAAAGGAATTTCTCTATGACATTAGCCCACTTTCCTGAAAATCATTTTCATGAATGCTCACTTGGTAGAAAGGTTAATTTTTCAGAAAGCTATTTTCATTAATGTCATTTTCCCATAAATAACTTTCCAGAAAAGCTCATATGTAACTAGTTGTAGATATTCATAGAAATAATAGGAACGTTATTGTTATAATTTTAAAAGTTTTGTTATAAACAGGCTAATCAACTTTGGGACAATTTTGTTTTGGGTTGGATATGAATAGCAAACTATCGAAACTGCAAGTCACTAATGGAGAGGATTTACTTGATTCTGGAATGAATCTTTCAGGAAAATTATTTTTGGGAAAATGGTTATTTGGGAAACTTAACTCTTTCTCTACCTCTCTAATGAACCTTTTATCAAGCCACACCAAGACCAGGGCAATTTTGATTAAGGTTTTTTGTTTAGCTCTCCAAAAAACAGTCCCCAGAAGCATTAGCACAGAAAACAAGATTAAAAATTGGCTGCCTTAAAGCTGGCAGCCACTTTCTCCTCCTTGGACAAAAATGTTCTGGAAGACATCCTCTACCAAAATAACGCAGCATTGAAAGCCTGTTATGGCTTTTAGTTGTTATCTTCTATGCAATTTAATATCTTTGTAGGATAAATTTCTGCTGTCATATAATCCCCATATAACTCCTTTTAAATTGCTGGAATCGTCCCTAACTTTTGCTGAAGGAGGTGGAACTTGTAGTATTACTCACCCCATCACCAGCCTTTTGCTCTCTAAGCTTATGCAGGTGCTTTGACTTTCATGTATTATATGATTGCTTAGAGGAACATTTTTTATGCATCTGATCCTCAATCCATAGACTTAAGGGCTTTTCCATTTGGGATCATTAGTATAAGAGGAAACTTCATGCTTTTTAGGATACATGCTACCATAGTAATTTTTATGTTTTGTTCTTTTTTCTCAGTGTTGCCTACTCTCATCCCATGCAGACTGATTCAGTAACTCCATTTTCATGTTTATTCATCATTCTCTTAAATTCAGTCACTCTCCTATCAGTTCTGTCTCTCTTAGGATCAGACAGTAGTAAACACGATAAATTCAGCAAAACTCATGATTGTTTGCAGAGCAGAAGGAATGTGATTGCTGCAATGTCTTGGGGAGGGAGTTGACAGTGCTGCAGTGATAGCAAACCCTGAATGAGTGAAACCTCGATGTTTGAACTCACATAGATAGAGGGTGTACTGTATATATTTTTTCTTTTTAAGCCACCATTATTATTTAAGAAATACAGTTTTTAGAAAAGTCATCAATTTAGCTACCCCTGAAAGAAACATCAATATGTTGTTGATTCTTGAAGCACCTGTGTGCAATGGTGAATTTTTCCTTAGTGTTACTAAATTTATTATGTGGACTGCAATACCAATTTATAAAAGCATACATTTTTCTGTAGTTAATTTTACAAGCAAACATTATATTCACAATGGACTTTTATGGCAATGGTAATCATAATGCCAGACTTGGATCCTTCTCAGAAAAAATTGAGACGTAATTTTTATCAAGTAAAATCCTTATCTATATACCAGTGGCAGATGCAGAATTTTCCTGGGAGGGGGACAAATTCTATTCTTAGGAACAAAAATGAAACTCATTGTTAAAAAGCTGAAACAATTTTGATTTCATTATTAATAATTAGTAACTGAAAAATGACATTTTTTATTTATAAAATAAAATCAATTCTTCTAAGCTTCTTGGCCAATTCTTTAATTATTAAATGCACATCCTGGTTAGTTTCCCCATAAATATGCATCAAAGACAATGTTTGCAGACATTATCGACCTTAGTTAAGTTTTCAATTATTTTAACATCGAAAAACTTCTTTTAGCCTCACAAGTAATAACCAGAAGTGTTACAAGGATGCATAGAAGATTATAAACATTCAGGAAAACTTGTTTATTTCAAACAACTTCTCTCAATGCAATATCATTTGCATTGAATGGCAATTATTTTAAGTGTTTCTGCCTAAGTATTATTTCTTCAAAAAGTTCTTGTGTACTGCATTTTGTCTTCTGGATAAAAATTGCATAAATTTTCAATGTGAACGTAAATTGTTGATGTAGCAGTGTCATTTTGATTCGTTATTGTTAAAATGTATTGGATACTTTCCATTATGATTTTGTGATTGGAAAATTTTTGCTGAAGACTAGTCAGAAAATTTTCTAATAATGGTGAAAATACAGTCTAGTATTCTTTAGAGCAGTGCTTCCCAAACTTTTGAGCTCCGCGGACTGCTACAGCAACTCTCCAGGCCCTGCGGACCACCTCATTTGACACAAACGTACTTACTGTAACCACATTAATGAAAAGGGGTTAATTTGACTGCAGAGAGGTGAAATCTTGAAATATGAAGGACTAGAAAAATCTTTGAGCTAACTAGGTACATTAATAAAGTATTGAATACCTGTGATAGTGTAAGAATTGATTAACTTTTCCCAAAAAAAAATTCAACTAAATATGCGGTTCATTCTAAAAAATTAATTTTGGAAGCCTTCGCGGACCACCAACAAAACCTCTGCGGACCACAAATAGTCTGCAGACCATAGTTTGGGAAGCACCTCTTTAGAACTCTGCAGACCACTTCATCAACTCTTCCAGGTCCTGTGAACGACCTCATTTCTTACACTAACCTACTTATTGTATCTACATTTAAGAAACGGGGTTAATTGTTTATGTAGTGTATTTACCCATTGCAAATATATTACACAGGTTTCTGTCTGAGGATCACCTGATTATTTTTTGTTTTATTCCAAGACTTAGCATAAAGCACATCTTCATTAACTTCTTTTACTATTTGATTCATTATAAAATTTCCGACTATTTCGATAATATCATTTTGAAATCAAGGACTAATATAGGCTCAACTACACCTCTGGTTACATAATAGGCGACTTATGTGCCAGACTCACAGTCTATATTTGGCATAAAT
The DNA here is from genome assembly GCA_036926305.1 of Uropetala carovei. NCBI lineage: Eukaryota > Metazoa > Arthropoda > Insecta > Odonata > Petaluridae > Uropetala > Uropetala carovei. The sequence goes on along the minus strand of JAXCHB010000163.1, from coordinate 606,271 downwards.
ACGGACGATGATGCATTCTTTTTAGAAAATATCAGACTATGCATCCACTCTAACAGCACCTTATAGGGATTATAGAAGTGAATTTTAAAGTGATAGAAATAATATCCAATGGTTAATTATTTTATTGATGTCTGTATTACTTCTTAAGGGGAGGTCCATACCCCCCCCCCCCCCCCCCCCCTGCATATGCCACTGCTATATACATTATGACAATTTCTCTACTTAACATAAGTTTTATTTGCCTGAAAGATTCATTGTGTCATTTTGAAGTACAAACAAGTACTGAAATTACTTTTTTTGTTATAGGGAGACAATTATTTGGCCTCCTTATCCCTTCATTGATAAATTGTCTTCTGGAAGGAGTTTCATTTAAAGAGGCCAGTCAACACCGACGATTTCTTCATGAACAATGTCTACAACATTTAATGCGGATTGGTCCTCAATACCCACAGGTAGTGTTCATTTTCATACTCTTCTCCTTGTATTTTCAAAGAAAGTTAATTTAAATTGAATCAAATGTTAAATATCATTTCATTCTTTCATAATACCTAAGTAATGAGTTCCTTATAAAGCAAAATTGTAATTTTTTTAGGAGTTCAAATCTTTGATGGCTCATAGAGGAGACCTTAGACAGCGACTGGAATCTGCAATCAGATTAAAGCAGAATAATAAGAATGGTAGTGAGGGAACAGAAGGAAAGGGATCCTCATCCTGTCCTCGTTCATTGATGCTTCCACCGAGACCCACAATTCAGCTGAAGACAGACTTTAGCAATTTCACTGCTTAAAGAATCTAATTTTAGCATCAGAATCAAGAACAAAAATATCTTTTTTACTGTCATTTATCTCCATGTGCACTATGAAGGTATATGTTTAATGGCATTAAATATTTTCTCTGTTTTATTCTCCCCCACCCACCTAGTCAATTCCCTATTACCCTCCAAAATCTTTCTGGGATGTGATGACTTATCAATGAGAGGGGCTTCCATGTTAATGTGCAACAAATGATTTGAATATGTATTTGGCAAATGGGCACTTCCAGAATCTCTTTTAAACATAAATTCCATGGCATCCACAAGAAATATATATTATTAATAGCTTATTCATCACTGTCATTGATAAATGTCGTTTATTAATAGAGCCGTACTATCGTCAAATGTAATTAGAATATGGTTGAGAAACAAATTGTGACTGTGTGTATGTATGGGTGTGTATAAATATATATGTATGCATTTATATTATTCTCGAGTATAAAAATATCTTAATTTTGTGTATAGAATTGTGTGTATTAGGAGATGACAAACAAAATGTAGAGCTCAAATATTTTGAGTTTTTATCGTGAAAATTTTAAAGAATAATATTTTTAAATAAATTATTTAAAGTAGTGGTTCCTAATTTTTTTATACCATAATATCAGCAGTTTCACACTTGTGGCATATTAATAATATCAATGTATGTTCCATATGCAATAAGTTTAAATCAGTATTTTTTAAAAGTTTATTATATTTGTAAATAATAACACACCATTTGAAGTAGGTTAAAATTTGAAAGGAAATCATTACTGATGTGAGTTGAGATGATCTATAGAGATAGTTGCCTTTAACTTCCAACATAAACTCATGCTGAAACATCCATTACTTTAAATGGCTTGAGCAAAATTTTATCATCACTGGTTTATATAATTAACTTTTAACCTTATGCACTTAGATATTTTTTCTCCTAGGTTTGGTAGTCTACTTGGATTTAAATTCCACCTGAAATTTAAATACCCATGATCTGGTAAATAACTGCATTTATTTGGATTTTTTTGCAATTTTTACAATTTATTGTTAATATGTGCATGTAGTCCTTCATACTAATTCTTATAATTTTTCAGTGTGATCCTTTTTGAAACACTTGCCCGGTTTATGTTCACACATCTCACATATATAAATTGTCCTCCTTCTTCCTCCTGGAATTTTTCTATAAATTATGCTGCTGTCGGTGCCACTCTCCATGCATTTCTCGGTAAGAGGAACAGACAATCTCTTTTGTGAAGTAATGATCTCTTTTGTAAGGTAATGCCACTTGGGGACCAGCAACCAGTTCAAATAGCTCCCTTTCTTTAGGATCAGACGACTCACTGTAATAATTATCAGTTTTTTGGTGCAGTTCCTCCATATCAAAGTAAAATTTATCATTGGATCTTTGCAAATCACTCGTGATAATTCTGGAAAAATTTTTCAATGTGGTAAGATGAAAAGATAGAAAAGGAAAAATAATCTGTGGTTGCCATTCGTCTTTCCTTCCATTGCTTATATACCCTACGAGATGAAACTAGAACCAAAATCCTATGAATCATCCACTCAAAACTGTGCTGAGGATGCTTGCTGCAGTTTGTTTATCTGTAGGGACTCTGGACAGGCCAGAGAGACTTATGATGAATGCTCTTAATTCATTCTAACCTTTGATGGGTTGCTGACACATTTGGGATTATATTTCGAGCATCAAAAGTACACAAATGATAGAAATCTCCAAACTTTCTTTGAAATGCCTGTCAAGTACCACATACAAATTGCTACAGGTGCCAGCGATGTCGAGCCCCACTCGAAATACGTGTGTAAAAGGTTAAGAATGATGATAATCTTATGGAACAGTGATCTAAATGATTATGGCATTGTCTTAGGAGTTAAATTTGACAAAATTGTAGGCATTCCATTTAAACTTCCATATTTTATGACCTTCTCTAAAAAAACGAAAAGGCAAGATTGATAGCATAAATAAACAACTCATATTTTTTGCTAAATTTTTAGGGGCTACTGAGAATTCTGTAGCTTTTCTAATTACTAGAAGGTGAAATGGCTCAGGTGCTATGTGATTATTGAGTCATTTTTCTGCATGGATCCAAGTGTAACACCTACTTGGTCATTCTTACACTTTTCAGCATCTCTGAATCCTTTGGATTTGCTGATCTATGTGAAAGACAGAGTTTAGGTCACCAGTGTTCCTGATTTTGCAAAGTTACGTGCCAAAATCAGATATCCAATTGGCACAGTCACCATGGACGTGTTAGAACAGGGCTCTCCAAACTATGGCCTGTGGTCCATATGTGGCCCATGACCCCATTTAATGTAGCCCTCGAGCCTGTAATAAGTCTTTGCCTTTTTTACTAGATAAAACAATCAAGTAGTTTTGGAGATGTTATGCATAATGTAACAAAATGATTTTTGAATAACATAACGAAAAATGTTAAAATTTTCGAAATAATTAACAAAAACAAAAAAATCATTATTTTGTTCTATTTCATATTATCTCAATTTATGTTTGTTTATTATTACCTGTTTTTACGTTAACCCTCTATTGCATGATTTTTTAAAAATTCATAGAAAATAAGAGATTATTAATTACAGCCATACATTATCATATAATAATATAGGAAAATTATTGAAAATCAATCGAATTATTTATAATTTTTTATTAATGTTCCCATTTGGACACAATATGCATAAAAGTTACAAATGAAAATCTGTCAAGATTTTCTAATGGGCCAATTTGGGATCTTATGTATGCAAAATTACAGATGAAAATCTGTAAAGAAATTAGTTTTGAGTTACAATACAAATGTACATAACATTTATGACATTTTACTCGTGATTTGACATTGTAACCATCTCTTTAGCACTTGAGCAAAAATAAAAAATATCATTAAAAATTTTTACCAGTGGGCCCATTTAGGTATAATATGTATGCAAATTATATATGAAAATCTGTCAAGCAATTACTTTTTGAGTTACAACACAAATGTACATTACATTTCTGACGTTTTACTCATAATTTGCCATTGCAACCATTTCTTTTGCACCTTTCTCTTTCTTGTGTCCACTTAGGCCAATGTCCAATTTTGTCAGTTTGAAGATCTGTTGATGGTCGAGGTTCCTTGCATCGTCTTTTCTTCTTTTCTATTCTAGGCAATGTTCTAGGATGACCTTTCCTTGCAGTATCCAAGTAACCTTTGTTACATAATGATTTTGCTAATTCTCTCTTGAATTGTAAAAGAGATAATTTTATCCTTTTGACCTAGTTGATTATTTATCCTTCTGTCTAGAAGCCAGGAATTTACTACTACACAATCGAGCATGTGATAAAATATTCAATGATATCATTTCTTGCATCGAAGCTTTATTGGATACAGTCCCAACAAAGAATCCTGTAAATCAGCACCTCCCATATGACAATTATATTCATATACTATGTTTGGGCAATCTATATCTTTATGTTGATTTTCAGCCTTGAAGAAACGTTTTACTTTGGAGGTGGGTTGGATTCCACAATATGTAGAAACAAGTGACACTATGTTGTCATACCGTTGGACAGCATGAATTTCTGTTTCATCTACAACTGCTGTTTACTCTGTTTACTCCAAGCTTTTTCAGTGAAGAAAGTAAAATTTTTTAATCGGTTTACTCTTAACTGTAGCAGTGCTGTGAATCTTATATTTAGCTAAATATGGCAGCAATAGGATAGTGTTGAAATAATTATCATAGTACATTTTATGATAGATATTCTTCGGTACATTTCTACATAATCAAACTACAATATTACTCGCAGCACCTAAATTGGGTTCTCCTGGAACAGTTATGTAACCATCTTTGCTAGAAAACAATTCAAAATCATACGAAAATCCAGACGTACCTGGAAGCACCAACATTTTATAACCTCATTTGTGTGTGTTTTTAGGATTACATATGTTTTCAAACTAATTCTACTTTTGTAGGGTATTATTTGTTCATCACAAGACAAATACTCTTCCATGGGTACTTTGAAACATGCTTGTCTAATATACTCTAACACTGGCATAATCTTGTCAGTTTTCCTCGTATTTTCCATGTTGCTGCAAAAGTGTAAGAGAATTTCTTTATCTTTTCAAAGCAGTTGCAACTTGATAAATGTATGTATCTGGTGCCCAAAACCGACGAGTTGATGCTTGCTGAATAAGTGACATCGAAAGTATTACACCAATAAACCTTTGAATTTCTTCTAGTGTAATAGAAAATGGTCTGCACACTGAAAATACATGACTGACATGTAACCTCAGACAGAAACTCTTCAGAAAGAAAAAAATCTGATGTGACCAACACATGACTTTCTCCAAATTTGGGGTATAGTTATTTCAATTATTAAGAATAGCATTATAAGGCAAAATTATTATTTCGTATCGTAAAAGAATACAGTCGTCCTTATTGCCGTAAATTAGGTATATTTTGAATATGTTTACAGAGTTCTCCGCTACATGGTGGTGGCGCTGTATACTGGAAATTAAGAAAAAGCAAAATATCTCCGAAATGGATGGTTCTACGAAAATTTGTTTCAAACAAAACTTGGAAGAAATATTATTCTCTACAACTTTGGTCCCCACGAAGATGACCAATTACAACGTTTTTAAGAAAATATTTGGCAGAAACCGAAAAAACCGATTATTTATAAATAATTCCTAAACAATAACTGCTATGGAAAATTGTTCCAAATGAAAGTTTTAGGAAATTACATTTTCTATAACCTTTGTATAGAATTTTATATACAATAATGATGTTTTAATGGAGAAATATCGCAAAAACCGAATCAGGTTTCGAATAAACCTCGACTTCCAGTTAACCGTTATTGTCCAAAAACTAATCAGTTCTTTGTGCTCATGCTAAAGTGTATATGAAATTTGGTATTAATATGACAAGTACTTTTTGAGTTAAAGAACCCACAATCACATACATCTATCCACTCACACAGTCATCATTCCGAAAATAGTCTAAACGTGTTCTAGGGACCTCAAAACGTATTTCCGTTGAAATCTCCAAGTTGATTTTTTTTGTGATCACAATACTTTCCCATTACTACGTATGGAGAAAGTAAAAATGGTGAATTTAGTTTTATAATGTTTTCTGGTAAAAGCTCATTTCCCAGGAAGGCAGTAGGACTAACATCGTTCCTTGTTCTAGACTCTTTCCAAACAATTTTAGTTGTGGTCTTTGATACTTTACTTGTAATGGTGACAAAGTCAAAACATCTTCTTCACCTTCACTAATGGCCTCAGAAAAGTTTTTCTGTAGCAATGTGTGGCGACCGAAAATCATAGCCACATACGGCTCTAACTAAATGCTATATCGTACACATAATAAAGTAAAATAAAGTATTAACAACACAAATGCTCTTGAGACGTACGTCTCCCAGCTTAACCACTTCAGAAAATGTCACCTTATCGTTACAGTCTGTCCGACAGGAAACTTTAGCACACTCTCCCT